>HE669212.1:172017-255434 GCA_000313835.2 Heliconius melpomene melpomene | reverse complement strand
TATATATATATTGTATTATATGTATTAAGACACAGATATATTAGAGTGAGTAAGTAATATGTTATTATGAGAAAACTGAATATTTTCATGTATTAGTCATTTAGTTTTAAGGTTGTATATTCCGCACTCAACAGGGTAGGAAGAGAGAGAGAGAACTTAGTGTTAAGATACTCCGTTCTTGTTAGTAACTGTAACTGCGACGGTTGTGAGTTCGATTCCCATTCGGGGAAATGAATTATTTTCTATTAACATTTTCACTTCTTTGCTCTGGCAATAAGGCAAAGCACTCACCACGTAATTCCTCGAAAATTTGGTGGAAAATGGTTCACGGAGTGTCTAAGCACTGGTTTCCTTCTTCCTATCCTGCTATATGCGGCTAAAAAATATATTAGTTTATAGCTTAATATTATTATATCAAATTTATGGCATCTCGTTCACGATATGACATTGAAAGTAACTCAAAGTCAAGGCCGCCATTTTAACTCTACCAATAAACTTACGACGTTTTTGTATACAAAAAATCTCATTCCATTTGAACCAGTGAAGCTTAAAATTCTTACTATTTATTTTTATAAATATTGGTAACTAATGTTGTATTTTTTTCATTCAGGTGTAAATAATAGGCAGAACTATTTTTTTTAATCTGTATCATCTTTACATTATATAAAAGTAAATCGCTTATATCTTTCAAACTATTGAACAGATTTTAATGCGGTTTTCATTAATGGATAGAGTTATTAAAGGGCAAAGTTTATGTGCGTTTTAAGTTACAGAGCTCTTTACTAGAGCGGAGAAATGAAAATATTGAACCTTTCATTCCCTCCAAATAGAAATCGAACGCACTACCCACAACCGTCCCGCTTACGGTTTCTTATATAGTTTTAATACTATAAAGACGACACTAACATTAACATTTTTTTCTTTATTAAAGGAAAATAACTTTACATGATATGTAAAAATAAATATTTTTATACCAGTAGTGTTAGGCGTCATCTTTTTAATATTAATCAATTCTAGCCATATTGAATATATTTTAAAGTAATTAGTTATATTATATACAATAAGGAAGTATATATTATTATATATTTTAATTGCGGTATATTAATCCTGGCCATTATAAGACGATTCATAGCAATAATTAAAAATCACGTTTTAAAATCGTGGCATATTTATATATTTTGTTTTACTTAAAGAAATGATTGTATGTTGAAGACCTACTGCCTCCAGGCATATATAAAGGAGCCAGACGTCCCAATTTAAGTTTTTTTTTTTTAATTAAGGTTCCCAACACGACAATCGTGGTCCCGCTGGTTAAATTAGCTTTGTAAGCGTTTATTTAATTTTCACATTGAACTATGTTTCATTAATGGCACAACATCTGACTGTTAAGGCGGCTGTTATTGGTTCGATTCCCATACGTGGGAATTATTTATTTTCATTTTTCAAAAGTAGAGCCGAAGACAAACAATAAATTCAAATTCAAATTCAAAATATTCTTTATTCAAATAAAAGCACTATAAAAGCACTTTTGAATCGTCGAATGTACATATGAACAAAAAGCTACCATCGGTTCGGAAGGCAGTTCTGCTGAGATGAGCCGGCAAGAAACTCAACAGTTGCTCTTTTCAAAGTCAATGGTATATTTTACTATTACATTAGCTGGCAGCTATCCTGCCTGACATTCAATAGACATTAATTCCATACATGTTTATCCTCTAAATATTCTTGAACAGTGTAATAAGCTTTACTTGTTAGAATTTTTTTTACAGATATTTTAAATTTTGGTAGTGGCAAACTAAGAATACACTGCGGAATTTTATTATATACACGTATACTCAGACCCATAAAAGATTTATTAACTTTTTGGAGGCGAAAACTTGGAGTAACAATCTTATCTTTATTTCTCGTTCCTATCTAATGACTGTCGCTATTTTTTCTATGACAATGTATATTTTGTCGGACAAAGAGAATATTATAGTATATAAATTGGGAAGCAACTGTAATAATACCTGCATCTTTGAAAACATCTCGCAGAGAATCTCGAGCTCTTAATAGGTTCCCTCTTCCTGCTCTGCTATATGCGGGAAAACGCGTGAATCGCATAACGCGTTTGTTAAATAACCTTAAAGAATAATATAAATTTTTGCTAACTAATATAGCTAGGTCCCCACAGCAGTGACAGAACAATGGCCGCGCGACGAAATGACAAACGATTATATTGTTTTTATTAGACGTGCGAGTTAACTTGTCCAAAATAAAGTTAGTATTAGAGGTCATTTTGAACAATACCTACAAAAAACGACAATATATATACTTTAATAAAATTTTGTAAGCTTTTTACCATAATATTTTTATCTAATATAATATTTAAGTAATATTTAATTAAAATATGGTAATTACGTATAAAGTTTAAATATATTTTTACATAGAATTACTTTACTTAGAATTACTGACGAAATCAATACAAAAGTTGAAATATTTTATCGTTTTACAGCGTAAAGTTACAAAACATTATCAATGAAATTCTAATAATTTCTAATACGGCTTCAAATCCTGCTAGGATAGTTTCACGGATTCGCTATGAAAGTCCTTCGTCCCGGAGCACTGCCTGGGACTTGGACACCAACTAGGCTTACGAAGCTCTAAAGCTCCAAAGCTTAAGCAATTTTAAGAGTGATAACTTAAATATATTTAATATATTTTTTTAGCTTCGCGCTATATCTCGTATGTAGCTGAAAAGGCATAGGCACCTTAATGTTAAGAATAAGGACGGATTTTTGACTTGTTACCTTACTTATATACATTACAAATATGACAATTCGTGAGGATATAAATATTTTGTATAATTTAGCTATAATATAACAATAAATTCAAGCGGGCGAAGCCGCGTTTGGCTATCTAGTAAAATAATTAAATGTATGAGTCATTCACATAATCTATTAAGGCCGTGAATGTATCAAGCTGTAAGCTCTATTACCGTGTAATTTACATCTGGTTACTTGAAGGCTGACCGCCTAAACTGAACTGGGCCAATTAATTTTAATACAATATAAAGTTTAAATATTTCCTTTGAAAAGGCCCTGGAATGTAGTAAGATAGATATGTAATGAGGCAAGGCGCGGTGTTGAGTTGCGCCATCAAATACACAATTCTTTCAGAATATGGCAGTATCGCAGGGTGAACAGATGCAATCTGGGAGATGGTGTTAAAACATTCCGTTCCCATTACAACACTTTCATTCTCCACTTTCCTAATTCTTGAAGAATTACGTATTAAGTGGTGGTATTTAACGCCGCGCTTTGCCTTGTTACCGGAGCGACGAAATGAAACTATTTTTTTTTTCGTTTCCTGAAGCAGGAATCAAACCCACAATACTACCTGAAGTACTTTAAAAAAATAAAATAAAATGGGTTAGAGTAACGAGCTTCATAGCAATGATTGTATTGTATTGTATTTCTCAAACTAATATAACTTTTCTATTTCAGAATAAAACAAAATGTTCCACGGAGGCATTTGGAGTAAATTACAGAACTTCTACAAGTGGTACGTGCTGGGACTGGTGTCGGTCGGCTACATCCTCGGAGAGTTGGGGCACTATCTCATTGGTTAGTGACTTTTTATATATTTAAAATTTTTGTGAATGAAAAATGTAAGAAAGTATTTTATCTGTGATATAAGGAACAACTTTGGATTCACTTTTTGATATTTTATTTCAACATTTTCTTACACTAATCCTAATAACTATTTGAACTATATAGGTGTATAATTGAAGCCAGTCGTAGCGCAGAGGCACCAATGTGTCACTGTAAACACTACTGGTTGTAAGTTCGATTCCCACTCGAGGAAATGTAACATCAATTTAAATTCATATTTTCATTTCTACGCTCTAGTATCAAGGCAAATCTGAAACAAATCTTATTTTTAGGTTTATAATAATTATATGTATATTCAATACATTTCAATATAATAAATCAATTTTGATTAAACCCCCACAGTCCCTTAGTTAAATAGGTATATCCAAAAAAGGTAGCAGCTTCTATAATAAAATATAATAGAAAAGGGTCCCGTTATTTAGATACATACATATTTATGAAGCTTCCAATACTAAATATAAAAATACCCCTTCGACCGTAAAGGTTTTCAAGATTAAGTAGAAACTTGTGTTAAAATATAATATTTATTTAGTAAGTAATATAAGCTTTCTAAGATCCTTGAGGGAGACCTATGTCCAGTGACGTAGCTATCGGAGGGCTATGAGGTCTAATCTCAGGACACTTCCGTTCCTCACTTCCCGCTTAATAACCTCAGGGGACCCTGGGAACTTAACCAACAAACTAGAAATAGTAGTAAATGTTATCCATATTCTAATATACATGTCAGTTCGGCTATAGAGCCTTAGTTTGTTATTTGCACCAGCACCTTTGGTTACTTACATATGAGTATGTCACTGTCTAAGTCCAGACGCGGTTGACGTAAGGCTGATGTGAAAGAATGAATTAATAAATTTAAGTTATTTTTAGCTTCACTTTGTATCCTGCACATTGCAGGGTTAGCAGAAGGAACCTGGGAACCCTATTGTTAAGATAGTCCGTTCCCCCATAAAATATTTCCATTGCCCACTTTCCACCAAATTCTTGCATTAGCAAAGGCATTTTGCTTCGTTACGAGTGCGGAAAAATGAAAACATTAAATATTTCGTTTCCTCAAGTAGGAATTGAACTCACAACTGTCCAGTTTACTGTCGTACGCTTGCGCTGTGCGCCAAGACAGCCTTAAATTTAGAGATTAGAGTTAGACTCAATAAAGTTTATATTACAATTGATAATGATTTTAAATGCTAAATATATTTAAGTCTTGTTTCTTATTTCTATATAAATATGATCGACTATAAAATGTATCATATACATTTCATTCAGCTACTTCAATATCGTTCATATACTAAAATATCACCCCTATATCTTTTGAGTACCACAAAAAATCTTTCAAAAAATCCAATTTAATCCCACAAGGACATCGAGCAAATCCTCAGTTTCGCAGGGCAACCTCGACCTCGACCTCGACCCAGTAAGCCGGGGGGTCGAATGCCACCGCCTAACGCGATTCGACTTCGTGACCAGCGAGTTAACTTGATGTCAGCTTAGATAACCCGTTGGGTCGTTCATATTATGAATTATACCTAGTATATTGTATTTCTGAGGCCGTAGTGACGCAGCGGTATTAGGGTGTGACTGTAACGCGACGGTTGTGGATTCGATCCCCACTCGAGGAAGTGAAATATTTATTTACGTTTATATTTTCATTTCTTCGCTCTGGTGTCGAGTTCTGCCACTTAACGCCTCCAGAGTTCGGCAGAAAATGGTGAACGGAGTGTCTAAACAATAGGTTCCCTTTGCCTATCCTGCTGTGTGCGGGACACAGCGTAAAGCTAAAGTTAATATTTTATGTTTTATCTATAATTTTATTTAAAAATATATTATGAGGCTCTCGTGGCGCAACGGTATAGGGGTCTGTAAACGCGATGGTTGTAGGTTCGATTACTATTCGAGGGAATGAAATTTCATTTCGTCTGTTTTAATACTAGGTTACCTGCCTATCCAGCTTTAAACGTGAAAGTAGTAAAGGTGGAATTACAGTTACATTTTCGATTTCTACATGTGTTAATTATTTTCACTTAAAATTCTGATAAGATATTATAGCACAGCGTTGAGTTCCTCCGTTCAACACGCAATTTCTCGAATTCAAAGTACAATTTTATTTTTTTTTAAATACTGCTATTAACAATAGGGACTCTATGATACGCGGGATAAAGCGTGCAAGTAAAAAAAATAATTATTATAGGTAGTATTGAAGTTTAGTTAAGTAATATACAGGAGCAACAACAAAGGATTTCTGGAAATTCCCACAGGAACAGAAAAAAAATGATAATTTCTTTTACATCTAAAAGTCCATCCAAATAAAGTTGCTGACAATGACTCGTAAACAAAAAGATACACAAAAACTTAATAGATAAAACATCGATTATTATTAATTGCACGATATATCGATTTTTTTGCGATCCAATGAAATATAACGATATATCGATTTTTTCGCGATTCGATAAAAAATTAGTTCCGCATGTGACGTTGTAGTATAAAAACCCAGCGACACTTATTTGTACCTTGTATGTATGTATGTTATTATTATAAGAATTTATAATATGATTAATAGTTTCAAAGAACTATTTTATTTATGGGTGACTAAATTGAATTTCATTATATTGAAGGACACAGGAGTGCGACTGTAAGCGCGACAGGTTGTGGATTCGATTCTCAGTCGAGGAAATTCAATATTTAATGTTTCGTTTTCTTCCCTCTGGTAACGGGGCAAAGCGCGGCGGGCAAAGCTTCCCGAATTCGGTGGAAAGTAAAGAACGGAAGTGTTTTAACACTAGGTTCCTTCTACCTACCTTGCTATATGCCGCATAGAGCGTGAGCTGAAAAAAACAATAACTAAAAATTATGTTTTTATTTCATGAGACATGGCCATTGATCTACTTTAGATTGGAATAAACATTCTTACTTTAATGACTCGGCATACCATAAAATTAATTTAAAAACATACATCTAATGCCGTCAACATTTAATGGATATTTAAAATGTTTTAATAAAAAATTAACAATCATAAATTTTAAAAGGGAGTTTATAATTTTGACAAAATATTTATGTCAGATGGTCACGTGCTACGTCAGAAGGCCAAAATTCCGATCGTAAAACCGAAGGCCGCGACGTCAAAATGTAAATATGTAATTACATATGTATATTCCTAATGAAACTTATAATTAAACTATGATTTATTACATTTAATAGTAAATAAACAAAAATATATAATTGATGATCTACCATTTTGTATTATTGCTAATGATAGAATATTGCTAAATAATTAATGTGTGTATAGTATTACTAACCAACCATTTCCTGACAAAGCCAGGCGGTGAGTTCCACCACTCCCCATGTAATGTCTGAAAAAGTAGGGAATGGTATATGTCGGGGTTCCTTCTGGCTACAATATCATATGCGAAGTAAAGCTAAAAATACATTCATTCCTATCTTTCACAGTTAGGGAAACTGTAGTTCAAAAACGTACCAGCTAATGAGTCGTCTTCGTGTGTAAGTACTACAGGAAATAGTGTCGAGACTCTAGAGTGATAATCTATACTAATATAATAAAGCGGAAGAGTTTGTTTGTTTGTTTGTTTGTTTGAACGCTAAGATCTCTGGATCTACTGGATCGATTTACTTTGTTTTTATTTTGTATGAAAGCTGCATTCTTCAGAAGTGCTGTAGGCTATATAATATTACATTACTCATATATACTAATAAATTAAAATACTTTCTAATTTGACATGCAATTTATTCTGCCATGTTAATAACAACCATCGTCGCTACGCGACCGCGTTCGTTACCGCGTCGTTTTGATATTCATCCTTATGAAAATAAATATAATAGTCACTTTTAGCATTTCATCTAGATTGAAATTATATTTCTATAGAATTTATATTCTTATATTTCAAGCAGGCGCAGCCGCGTCCGGGTCCGCTAGTTATGAGATAAAAAGGAACTAGAATATGTCAAAACCGACCGTCGACCGTTTGTCAGTGGCAAAACATTATATAATATTTCTGTACATTTTGAATCTGCTACTCCACAGTAAGAATAGACTAATATTTTGAAAAACGTATTAAAAATTTACAAAACCATTTAACCAAACGCTTATAACATTTCCTAAGATTTTTGACCTTCCCAGCGTTGTTATGTCTTCCCTCTAACTTTTATCAAGCTTTTGTCTTTCACGCCGTATCCTGTACCACCTTCAAAGTTCCACCCAAACTTCCAGATATTTCTTGTTGTGTTCATCAATCCCCTAGTTGGAACCGAACTCACAACCACCTTACTATTAAGATATAATAGATTTTTAAATATATTATATGTTTTTGTTTACAGGAACTACCTCAAAAGTGACGGCCGAGGAACTGCACTACGGTGATAAGTCATGCATGCTGAACGCTACTCATCTGACTCTCAGTCAGTTACCGGTCGTGTGCGAGAAGGTCAATTCTAGTGATATGTAAGTTTTTATTTATTTTTTTAGGTTCCCGCAGTATCCCGCACATTGCAGGGTAAGCAGAGGGTATCTGAGAGTGTAGTGTAGAAGATACTAAGTTCCCATTAAGACACTTCCATTTCCCTCTTTCCGCTGAATTCTAGAGCCGAGTTTTGACTCATTATTTCAATAGAGTGATTAAATATTTAATTTCCTCTAATGGGAATAGAACCCACAACACACACTTATGCTTGACATCATCACGACTGACCTCGGAACTAAATGAATGGAACTGAACTGCAATGCAATATTAATAATAATATATTTTAAAAATAATTATTTTATTAAAAAAAAATCTACTTCCCTCTGTCTTCCGCACACAACAGAGTAGGCAGAGGGAACCTAGTGTTAAGACAATCCATCCATCCATCCATCTCCTACTTTCGGCCGAAATCTGGAGGCATTGCGTGTTGAGTGGCAGTACTCAACGCCGCACTTTGCCTTGGCACCAGAGCGAAGAAATGGAAATATAAACGTAGATAAATATTCCACTTCCTCGAGTGGGGATGAGAATGGGGGGAGAGGTTCACCACAACGACTATAAAAAATTCCACTTATTATTAAAACAAATTGTGAAAAGTAACCATAATTTAAATACCTATTCAATTCTCACTTGTATAACCTTCAAAAGTAGTATATAAAATGACCAATTAAATGACGTCATTATATTATACGAGACAACATTAATCTCTTTATCTGATCTATTATATCATCAAAGAATAATTTACTTAAACTTTATATATATAAATAAAGCGGCGTTGAATCCCGCCACTATAGATGTAATTCGTAGAAACGGCGTTAAGTTCCAACAGTCAATAGACAATGCCTCCGGAAAGTGGGGAGTATTTTAACAGTAGGCTCTCTCGGCCCACTCAGCTGCATTGGATACATCGTGAAGCTGAAAAAATCACTTTTTCTATATATTTTTATTATAAAACTACTTATATATTAATTAAAACCGACTTTCATGCACTAATTATTTCACGTGTTTATTCGTCTGTTTATTTGTATGTAAATAGATTTTTTTGTAAATATATTAAATACGGAAAATAAGACATTTTAAATTATTTAAAATAAAATGTAATTTTACTTAATATTTCATATTTTTTACTAGAAATTTGTACAAAAAACTTCTAAATTGTCCACTTGCCATTTTGAACGTCGTTAATTTTTTTCCTTACTCTATTAAATTATATATAATCTGTATTATTATATATCTAGTAATTCTGTACTAGTTTTATTTAAATACGTTAGTGCGCAATTTAAAAAAAGACCAGTTCTTTTGCTTCCTGGTCATGAAAATGAATATTATTAATAATTTTATATTTATTTTATATATCTATATAGGTATCCTTATACTAATATTGTAAATGTGAATGTAAGTTTATTTATTACGCTTTCACACCAAAATTACTCAACCGATCATCATGAAACTTTGTAATCATATTCATAGAGGATACTTTTTATTTAAAAATATAAATTATAATAAATAGTATATTTTAGCTATAATATAAAAATAAATTTAAGCGAGTAAAGCCGCGTATGTATCTCTATAGTAAATTAATTAACTTCATGCAAATACACAGCTTTGTCGTTGTTTTCATTAGGTAGGAACATTATTTATTGTTATTCGTAGTTATAATGTCTTTATACAGGTACTAGCGGACCCGGACGCGGCTACGCCTGCTTGAAATATAAGAATATAATTTCTATAGAAATATAATTTCAATCTAGATGAAATGCTAAAAGTGACTATTATATTTATTTTCATAAGGATGAATATCAAAATGACGCGGTAACGAACGCGGTCGCGTAGCAACGACGGTTGTTATTAACATGGCAGAATAAATTGCATGTCAAATTAGAAAGTATTTTAATTTATTAGTACATATTTGTAATGTAATGTTATACAGCCTATAGCACTTCTGAAGAATGCAGCTTTCATACAAAACAAAAACATAGTAAATCGGACCAGTAGATCCAGAGATCTTAGCGTTCAAACAAACAAACAAACAAACAAAAGTATAGATAAGTTAATTATATTGATATTTGTAAAATTTTAGCCTTTTATTCGCGGCTTCGCCTGTCAAATGGAAATAACTAAGATTTGTGTAGCTTTGACACATTTTTTAGCTTCAGGCACGTACGTAGCAGAGAAGCAGATCGCCACATTTAAAAAAAAAGTGATCCAGAAGGGTTTCTTTTTTAACTTTTGAAGTACGGAACCCTAAAAATCGACAAAGATGAGTAGACAAGTACTTTTCGTAGCGATTTTTCTTCAATTACATTTTAATTTAAATTAAGATACCGAGAATAGAATGGCTTGACAAGCCGTAAATTAGAAACAATGAACGGCAATAAAACATTTGTATTAATTAACAGATGAGATAAAAATACTTTTAATTGTAATTAATGACAAAGTTATTTAATACTTCATAAAGATATTGAGGTCAGTCATGGCGGAGAGGACAAACGTACGACTGTAAGCACGACAGGTCGTGGATTTGATCCCCACTCGAGGAAGTGAAATATTTATTTACGTTTACATTTCCATTTCTTCGCTCTGGTGTCGAGGCAAAAAGCGGCGTTGAGTTCTGCCCCTCAACACGCAATGCCTAGAATTCGACAGAAAGTGGGGAACGGAGTGTCTTAACACTAGGATCCCTCTGCCGACCCTGCTGTGTGCGGGATACAGCGTGACGCTAAAAAAAAATATTTTATAAGAAAATAAAATATTTAATATTTTCATTTCCTATACGACGAAAAGTATGAGTTTTGTAAAAACCGAGCTCAATTTAGCTTTAGATCTTATAATGTATACTCTTGTAGGGTACCATAAAAAGACCTAATTCGCAACGCTCGTGATGTTATTACTGTAATGATAATATATATATGCGAAATGTAATTTTGTCTGTATATTCATTCAGTGATTACACTTATTCTATTTTTAAGCTGTATACCGCACATAGGGTTAGCAGACCGTATCTGGGAACCTAGTGTTATGTGTTAGACACTACCGTTCCCCTCTTTCTGCCAAATTTTGGAGGTGTTGCGTGTTGAGTAGCGGAATTCAACGCGAGGAAATAAAAGTATTAAATCAATCATTCCTTCGAGTGGGAATTGAACCAGAACCTATCGCATTTACAGTCAGGCGTTTGTGTGGGATCCCACAGTCATCCAGCTATCTCGCTACGCCAAGACGGTCCCAAGCATGGGCTTAGTTTGTGTGAACGGAATGCTTTAACACTGGGATCCCTCCCTTTGCCTATCCTGCTGGGTGCGGGAAACAGCGTGAATCTGATTTATTTATTTCTTTAAAGTAATAAAATTAATGAGTATACTAATAGATAATTTTCGTTAAGATCAATAACCCAACTGTATCATTTGTAGTAAAAAAATTCTCCGCTCTCCGCCTTACTTTATTTTAGACGGCATAAAGAGAAAAATAATTATTATTTGAGATGTTTTGTCTTGTGCTACGAGTCATATAGTATTTATCGATTGACCTTCATACAATAAGCTTAGTCATATATTAAACATGAACCAATGTGAACTTGACCATGAAATGAAACTATTGAATTTTGCAATTAAATGAATAATCCTTTGATTACTCAGATATGACCGTCAAACTGGGCAGTCAAAATAAATGAGGTGGTGGGTTCGATTCCCATTCGAGGAAATGAAATACTAAATATTTTCATTTTCTCGTTTCGGTAAAGAGGTAAAGCGTGGCGTTAAGTTCCGCTAGTCAACGCGCAATGTTTTCAGAATTCGGTGGAAAGTGGGGAATGGAAATGTCTTCACACTAGATTCCTAGGTTTCTACTACTTATGCTATAAAAACCTGGACTAATTGATGGTAGACAGACGTATAGGAAAAGATTATCATTCATTTATATAACTCACACTTTGAAAAGTTTCAACAAGTGAGCTTTTAAGTTCCATTAACCCTAAGTTCTTAATAAATAATTAGAATAATTAGAATTAAACACCACAAAAAAATATATAAAATAAAGCTTTTTTATATGGTAGACTGAGAAAAACAGAGAGATTTAAATCTTATAATGGATTTTATTTTTAATTCTTCATTAGTATAAGAAACAAAATCAAAATAATGAAGTGATAATACTTCACTGATAAAGCATGTCTATTCTGGAATGTTGTCGCAAAAAATAACAATTTAGTTTACTTTTAGTTGATTCCTACAATATGGCGTACTTTTTGTTTGTTGTTGGAATTATTTACTTTGACTATTTTTATTTATATATAGGTTTATGTAATATGACAGAAAACTATACTGCACTGAAATGAACCTGTACCTACCTAGCTACGCATTAATTTTTACAATTTTTTACTTGTTTTGACAATACAATACTGTGGTTTGGTCTGATGATGGAGCCAGGATCGTGAATAGTGGAACTCTTCAGAAGTTACCAGAAATAAACCACTTGAATTTACACTCGTAACAATTAAATTTCTAATTTATAATGTACTAATGTAAGGTACTTTCTGAGTTTTCATTTTTAACTCCAGGAAGGAAGTTCCAAGATGAAGTATGTAATATTCAAAGCAATTTCAAAAGTTCCTACAAACTCAAATTGACTGAGAAAACTATTTATTAAAATCTTGTATTAAATTCAAATCAAGGCGCAGGAGGCACAAGGGTGTGACTCTAAAGCGACGGTTGTGGATTCGATTTCTACTCGGAAGAATGAATTATTTTCATTTTCTCGCTTCAGTATCAAGACAATGCAAAGAGTAGAGTTTTGTCTCTCAACACGCTATTTCTCGAACATAGGGCGGAAGCGCGGAGTATCTTAATGAGAACGGAATGTTTGTTAACACTAGGTTCCCAGGTTCCATCTGCTTACCTTGCTATGTATATGAAAGCGAAAAAATACAGTTGAAAATATGATTATAAAATAATTTCTACTATTTTTTCTCCAGATGCGAGTCCCTTACGCTCAATGGCACGAAATACTGCGAATGGGGCTACAATGGTTTAGGGATCGATTACCAAGTGCTGGCCGGACCGGCCTTCATGGCTGTCTTCACTGTTGTCGGCGTTATATTGGGGGTAGCTGCTGATAAGTAAGTAAATTAACTTTTTTCTCTTGTTTTTTCAGTTTCACGCTGTATCCCGCATATAGCAGGGTAGACAGAGGGAACCTAACGACACTTCGTTCCCCAATTGATGGCAAGTAAGGAAAGGAAATATAGAACGGACTATCTTATTACTAGGTGCCCAGGTTCCCTAGGAAGAAAGCTAACAATATAAATACTTCACAAAGAAATATACTAAACAAAGATTTTTAATATGATCTTATATTAATTTTCTTATTATATGATTTAAATCAAAAAACAGTACGGAGTTTAATTTAATAATGAAATTTAATTTAATAATAAAATTAATTAAGGCAAGACAGTATAATATGATTCGCTGTGCCTGTCATTGTACTCTGTTTTATTGTCATGGTAATATAATTTACTATTAAGACAGCCCGTTCGTTGGTGTTGACTGGCGGAAATTAACGCCGCGCTTTTGTCTACTTGAGCTGGAAAATTAAAAGAGATAGATAAATTATTCATATTTAGAATAGTGGCACAGGCACATAAGTGTGTGTTCTGACAGGTTATGGGTTTGATTTCTACTCGAGGAAGCGCACAATGTCTCCAGAATTCAGCGGTAAATGGAGAAGGAAGTGTATTATTACTAGGCTCCCTCTTTCTACCCTGCTTCAGCGTAAAGCCGATAAAAGAAAATTGCATCACTTAAAATGACAATCTTAAATGGCAATTGACAGTGAGAAGACGACGTACAACGACGACGACTCGTGCACCTGATAAGCGCAACTCAACGCCACTGTGGCAGTATAGATAATACTACGGCGTTAAGCTCCGATGCACTCTAGATAACTTTGTGGAACATTTAAAATATTGGATTTATGATAGGAAAAATTAAACTAAATCTGTTCTTTCCAGATATAACCGAGCAAAAATCCTGGGTGTCTGCACCTTAGTGTTCGTAGTTGCCATGTTGTTAATGGGTACAGTGAAGGAATACTGGCACCTAGTGTTACTAAGAATGATAATGGCAGCAGGCGAGTCCGGGTGCAACCCGCTAGCTACGGGTATCCTGACTGACCTGTTTCCAGAACATCAGAGGGCTCTGGTGCTGTCCATCTTCAATTGGGGTATCTATGGAGGTTACGGGATTGCGTTTCCGGTCGGAAGATATATACCTGCTTTGAATGCTTGGGGTTTGGTGAGTTTTGAATTGTTTTTTTATAATTAAGTGTGTTTTTAAGGGTTTTATTGTTTTCATAGATAATATTAAAAATACATACTTCTAATGTCTGTGTAATTCTAATGTCCCTGTTTTTAATAAGCGACCTTTAGCAGGTTTGTCTCCAAAATTAATAAAAATATCAATATTGTAGAAATGAGAAATAATCTAAAGCTTCAAAAATTTCAAGCTTTTTAAAGGTACCATACCAATGTTATTTTTTTTAAATATTTAGGGTTTCCTATTAAAATGTATGCATGTCATAAATTAAAAAAAATGATCTAGGTGGTAAAAAAGGTATTTTTTTATTAAATCAAACCTGTCTTGTAATTGCTAAAATAAATATAATAATTTTCAGAGCTGGAGAGTGTGCTACTACGGCGCTGGTATCATTGGTATAGTTATCATTATATTGACGTTCCTCACTCTTCGGGAACCTGAAAGGACTACTATTGGAGAAGAAGGTACTAGTTTTTTTAATATTTTTTATTGCTTCTTTACTTTCTTATTGTCTAGGTCGAAACTAGTGTTAATACACTACGTTCCCGTTAAGACACTTCCGTTGCAAAACTCAACGCCGTATTTCGCCTCCTTATCAGAGCGTGGAAATTAACATATTAAATATTTAGTAGGAATACCTAGGAACTAGGCCTCTATTGATACATTTTTTTTTTTTTTCACCAATTTGGATGAGAATCCAATAACTCGAGAGAGTGATGGAACTGAAGGCTGTGGTTTGTCTCCAAGAGTGGATCGCGTTTCGTCCAGACGCTGTTCCACTCCAAACTGGCTGAACTCCAAATTATATTTATTTTCTTTAAATAAATGTTGAATATAATAATATATACTATATTTTTAAACACAGATGCAGGAAACTCAAAAGCAGGAGATGCTGCACTCGAGGCCGGTAAGAAAATGCCTCAAGTTGCCATCTGGCATATAATCGGACAGCCGAGGATCCTTCTGCTGTGCTTGGCTGCCTCCATCAGACATTGCGGTGAGTATGTCTTAATATCTTAAAAGCAAATATTTATTTTTGTCTAAGCTTCATAAAATCTGAAAAAAAAAGAACATAAAATAACATTTTTTATTTTGTAGTTAGCTTCACGCTTCATTCCGCATATAGAGGGGAAGGCAGAGGGAACCTGGGAACCTATTATTAAAACTTTTCCGTTCTCTACTTTCTGCCGAATTCTAGAGGCATTGTGTGCTAAATGGCGGAATTCAACACCTTTCAGCATCTGCGCCACGGCGAACTCTATTGATATAATTTATTAACAAGACACTCTGTTTCTTTTCGCTGAATTAGAATTTGGAGTGGCGGAACTCAACACTGCCTGTTTTGTCTCCGATTATGGATCGGGTCACAATTACAACAAATATTCAATTCGATTTTTTAAAGTAATTTTGAAATTATTACTGTTTGTTGTTAATAACGAATATCAATTAATAATAATTATAGCATACCTCGTGCTATTTATTACTTTATGGATATTTTATATGTAGATATAATTGTCTTTTTATTATAGCATTGTTAAAACAATATTAATTAACATAAAGTGGTTACGACTCGCGATATTCATTTACTCGTATTTCTTTCATAAAAACTGTAATTGAAGTTTTTTTATGAAAAAGCTCTTTTAACATGTTTTCAATACAATATTTTAATTATGAATATTAAAAAGTATTCGGGTGTTCGCGATAGGGGTAGCTTTGTTCTACAAACGTGTATATTATATTCTCCAAAAAAATCAAAAAATGTCTTTAACTGGAGTCATTATATAGATGATACAGCGACACTATTTAAATTATTTTCATTTTCCGTTTTTGCTAACCCTGCTTTGAAGGAAAAGCAATCCAATCCAATTTTTTTAAGGCCAGTCGTGGAGGCGGGGGCACAAAGCATGGTTGTTAATACGTCTGGCTGTAAGTTCGATTCTCAGTTGAGGAAATGGAATATTTAATTAAATTTATACATTCCTTTTCTTCACACTGGTGTCGATGTAAAGGGCGCCGTTGAGTTTTGAAACTCAACACGCAATGCCATAAGAAATCGACGGAAAGTGCGTAACGTAGTGTCTTCACACTAAATGCACTGTGCTTTCCCTTCTGTGTGCGGGATACAGCGTGAAGTTGATTTTTTTTTTTTTCTCTTTTCAGGTGGTATGACATTCGCCTACAACGCAGATTTGTACTACCGCGATTACTTCCCCGACGTGGACCTCGGCTGGTGGCTGTTCGCGGTCACTGTGGGCATTGGCTCCGTGGGCGTAGTGGTTGGCGGTGTTATTTCTGATAAGTGAGTTTTATAATATTGTTTGTACATATTTAAAAAAATCAGCTTAAGGGTAGTGCTAAGATACTCCGCTCCCCACTTTGGCATTTGAAGATAAAAAATATTTATTCAATTCTATTTATAGCATTTTTAAACGTGTTTAGGAGCAGTATCCAAGAAACCCACGCTGTGTTTAAATCTTGCAAAAAAAGTTATTTTTTTATATGTTTTCGAAAAAAGTATACCTATTCAATTCTAATAATGACCTATTCAATTCTAATTCTAATAATAAAAAAATAAATATTTTTTTATTTAATCAAAATATTTTTTCCAGATTTGTATCAAAAATGGGAATCAGATCGAGAGTACTAGTACTTGCATTATCACAACTGATAGCTACTTTGCCAGCGTTCGGTTCCGTAGTGTTCGGACCGCTGTGGGCCATGATCACGCTTGCCTTCTCTTATTTCTTCGGTAAATATCTATCACATACCCATATAGATATAGCTGGTGGAGAATGCTTTTTAGCTTTAAACCGGCTTTTTTATGTATATATATTTTAATTTATAAAAAATCTCGCACACAACAGGGTAGGCAGAGGGAACTTAATGTTAAGTCATTTCCGCATTTCCGCGGAATTCTGTTGATATTGCATGTTGAGTGCTTGAATTCTATGCTAAGTTTACTTATGCCTTGGTACCAGAGCGAAGAAATGAAAATATAAATTTAGATAAATATTTTATTTCCTCGAGTGGGGATCGAACCCACGACTAGTCGCATTAACAGTCCTACCCTGTGCCACTGCGCCACGACTGGCCTCTTGCTACTGGACTGTAATAAATAAATAAGTAAATACTAAAAGATTTATTTAAATTTCACAAGTCTTTAGGTACAATTTTCTAAACAACAGGCCAAAGAAATAGAAAAGTAATTATATTATATTGCGGGGAATAAAAAAGACAAATCGTCCCGGAAAAAATTATAGACTATAATAAAAACAATATTCGAAACTTTTCTTTTTCAGCTGAAATGTGGTTCGGAATAGTATTCGCTATCCTCGTGGAAATAGTGCCTGTCGCTGTCCGATCGACCACCGTGGGTGTGTTCCTCTTCGTCATGAACAACGTTGGAGGCAACTTGCCCATTTTGGTCGACCCCGTGTCAAAGGCTATAGGATATAGGGAGGCTATTATGATATTCTACGCTGGTTTCTACGGTATTAGTAAGTATTTTCTTTTAATTAGTTAAATTTATTTCTTATATATTTTATAGCGTAAAGCTGCTAGTTGTGGCAGAAGGGAGCTGGAAACATAGTGTTAGCTTATTAAAGCACTTCCGTTACCCAGTTTCCGCCGAATTTTTGAGCCATTGCGTGTTGAGTGGCGGAACTTAACGCCGCGCTTTGCCTCGTTATCAGAGCAAAGAAATAAAAATACTAAATATTTCCTCGAGTAGGAATCGATTTCACAACCTGTGTATATTTTAATTAAAAGTAAACAATTATAAAAAAAATATCCTAATACTTTTTTTTTTATTTTCTACAACAGGTAGCATACTGTTCTTTTTAACAATGTTCTTAATGGACGGTCCAGTGGAAAATAAAGATAAAGAAGAGAGTGACAAACGCAGCGGTCTAGACAACAAAGCTTATTCACACGACGAGGTTGCAAGAAATAGAATAGATAATATTAGATTATAAATGCAAGTAAAATATTATTTTTTTTTTTCAGTAAACTTTTCAAAATCATGGTATTTTATTATAATTAATTTATGTAGTGCTGCTCTCTTGCGTTATACTAACTTTTTTCTATTTTATATATTATTTATTATCTTTATATATTTTGAATAGCCAAATACTCGCATGTATTATTATTTTATATTTTCAAAATATTTCTTATCTGTTTTTGTCAAAGTCTTTTAGTTTTCATGATTTTAGCTGTGCTTGCCTCCAAATAGTGTTATTGTTATATTTTTGCTTAGTAAAAAAACTTTTTATATGATCTGATTATTAGTTTATTTTTCGTTTTTTTTTCATGATATTTCATGACAATATTGACTTATCGATTAAGCTCTCTGAACTTTTTTAAAAAAAGTGCTCCATTTTTTAAAAAAATATATATAAATAAAAAAAAATAAAAGTAACTGTGTAGTCCATTGTTTTTGAACATGAATACCAAAGGCTCCGAATGTTTATCATTGAAGATATTTGTCGGAATGCTCAGAAATAATGTTTCCAATTTATTTTAATTCAATAAGTACAATTATTGTTAAAAATTTAGACTGACTTATTACAAATGTCCTAAAAGAAAAATATTTGGCACTGAAAAAAAAAATCCAATTGTTTATTTTATCTGTGTGATTTTTTAAAACAAAATTTAATTGCTTAAAAAATTAAAATGTCAAAATTTTCTACTAAGTCAGTCTTAAATACAAATACAAATCTACTCTTAGTACTGTTCCTTTAGTTTAAGAAGTAAGTTAATCGTTTTAATTTAAATAGTTATAAGTTTTTAGTTATTTATTTTATGTTACTATAATATTTTAAGTTGTTTCTTTTTCTTTTAACCTCAAAAACATGGCAATAAAAAAATAAGATGCGTCACTCATCATTCTCAAAAGCAGTTAATTGTGATAATGTAATTTGTACATAGTTAAAATGATTGTAAATAAAACAAATTGTTAATAATTATGAAATTTTATTGCTTACCAGCGGCCCGCCCGCGGCTTCGCCTGCGTGAATTACTTTATTATTAATTTCTCCATGAGTACCTACGGCCTATAAGTGACGTCCATGCAAAATTTGAGACTCCTGGCATTGGTAGTAACGAAGTTTCATACAAACTTTCATCGCCAAAACAACCCCTTAGAAGTCGAATATTACAAATTCCTACGCAAATTTTTTGAGATTTTGTGATAAGTGAGTGACCTTTCGATTTTATATATATAGTGTTAGAAATAATTACCATAGAGATTATATAAGGACGACTCTAATTACTGGCTGGCACCTTTATGGGCTGTCAACGGCGACCGAAAGAAAAAGATCGCTAACGTCACTCTGCCCGATGGATTCTTTAGAACCGGATATTGTTATTAGACTGCTATATAATTCCCTTGAATGGTTTAATAATTATTTGAGGCCTTGTTTTAATTCATTACCTTTCTTACTTTATTTCATATTTCCAATAGTTTCTTACAATAGATTATACTCCATATAATTATAAATGGTTTCTAGGTTGAACCATGTTTTTTCAAATATTCAATTCTAATGAAACTTCATTTATATTATTTTATTTAGTACACCTTCACGCTGTAATAGATTAAGGTAGTCATTATTTTATTATTAAAGTACTGATACTGTTCATAAGTAATGACACCAAAAATGATCACAGATAATGGTAAAAATGAAACCATAGAGTAAATATGTCATTTCCTGTATTTCTAACATATTAGACTTTTATACACTACGTCATTATTTACATGAGCATTCGCTTCACAATATTAATAAAATTAAAATAATTTTTCTCTCTTAATTTAAAATATTTATACAATTTTCATACCTACTAATAATATTAGGCAAAGTGACGTCACTTCGAAGCTAAACAAAATCGTATAGTAAATTACCCACTTTATACTGTTATGGAGTTTTTTTTGAAGAATCTGTTGAATAACTCCAATATGTATTGAAAGAAATAATAATTATAAACTGTTTCAAGTTATTTATGTATTAGAAAAATGTACAAAATTACGAAACTAGGTGAGACTATAACGTATTTGTGATACGTTACTTAGATTATGTGAGATATCAAAAAACACTTATGTAATATGCGGTTCTGGTAGGAAAAATATATTCTTCTCATTTGTCTTTAAATAATCAATTTTTATTATCTATATTTTTACACATTATGTAAATCATCGATTGTTATACTAATTTCACGTTTTCAACCAAATATTGCACTCACAACTGAAATCATAATTTTGGTGCGAACCAAAATGGACTATGACCCCTAAACACAAAGCTCATCAGGGGCCATAAATAAATTACGTCACACTTTAAGAGGGTCGAGGGTCAGTGATATTGTGTGACAAGGTCCTAAATTTTATGATATTATTACCTTTCAACATATAACACTCAAGCATAATTTTGACAATTTCTGCTATTTTAATTTAATGATTTCCAGATATATTAAATTGTGAAAGCTCAAAAAAATCATGAAATTCGTGTGACACAATTTATGAATAGCCGATAGATATTTTTCAACAATATATATACTGTATATGAGGCTATTGGCACATAATCACTTATTCATTTTTTATCTCTTTCTTATACACGGCGCATGCTAAGTGAGAAAGAGACAGACAGACCTAACAAGTGCACTGAAACAATTTAACAGCCGAGAGGTTTACTTACATTAATTTACAATAAGTTAGATCAGTCAAGCTAAATGAACTATAAAGTTCTAGAATATTCGATCTACAATTTACAAAGGTTACATACACATTTTGTACAAATATTTATTGCAAAAGAAATATTTGAAGTCAGGTTTTAGCTTGACCGAAAAGTCCCTTGTTTTTTTTTCCTTTTTACTACAGTACCAAAAACTCAGGCACATTAGGACGGCGTGGCCTCGGCGCCGGCGTTTATTTACGCACTCAGAAAGCATGTTACTTAACTACATAGTCTTTACATTACCAATAAAAAAATGTTACTTAAAATCAAATAAATGGAGACAAGGTTCACCGTTAACATTTAATAGATTTAACAAAATTAATTTTAGCCAAAATTTTACCAACATTAACCAAAAAATGACGAAAATTTTACGAAATTACTTAAATATGAGCCATAAACCGAACAGCCGGTACGAAAAAAAATTACAAAACCTTTCTAAGTCTTTCTTTCTGGTACTTAAAGTCTCGTAACACTTAATAAGCCACATTATTAGAACATAAGTTTTTACCGCTTTATATTTAGTTATTATACACAGTATTCGAATTGACAACACCTAAAAGATTTCTTTGTACAGAGTTTCAAGTACTACAGTAGCTAACTGCACACATCACAAATATATAGAAAATATACGTTTTATTTCATTTTATTTTTTTATACAGTGGCAATACTCAATAAACTGAAATGCAAGAAAAAAAATAAAGCCAACGATAACTATAATTCATTTTAGAAAAAAAAAAGATAATTAAACATTAAGCAAACCACTGTATAAAAAAATAATTTTAGCCTAATACTAAGTATTCACAGAGTGTATAGAAAATGTTGACTCCAGCTGTAGCGTCTGTTAGTTAACAATCATTTTACATCAACGAGAAATCGAACCCGCGCTAACGTAGAAACAAACAGCCGCTACAGCCAAACGAGTTAAGATATCGCGGGGAACACAGCGTCCAATTGTTACACAAAATACATTTCAGTTACCGACATATAATTGCTCCCTATAATTACTGGCTCTAAATAAATAAATAATAATTAAATTACGCACGCCGCGTGCAAATCACATGGAATTTACGTTATTCTGTAGAAAAATATAAAGTGAACTGTACCTATACTAGAACGGTTTGGCCGGATATGAACACCGCACCATCGATCACAGTGTCTAACGCCGCGCTACGTCGCATGTCCAAAAGACACATTGCACATTTATGAGAAAAAGTAAAGATTACAAAAATTACTATCGCCTATTGGTCTACATTATATATAGACATATTGCTTTATCATGTAACAATCTGTTCTGTAATTGAACTTAAAATATTATCATTTTTTGTATGTATTATCAATTAATCATCAATTCTTAGATGTAACCAAAATTTGGCCTGTACACTAAACAGCCCGTACAAATCGAAGAATGACAACACTCCTCAGATTCTCAATTGTAAATGATTTTTTATGCATTTCCATAAGAAAGAGTTCAAAGTTTTTTCTAAAAAGTATTTACATATATTGACGCCCGTAGTTATACTTATTTATAAATAGTAACACAACTTAAAACATTGTTAAAATGTTGAATTATAGACCGAGGGCCGACTGTGAAAAACTTCAAGTTTTTATTACATAAATGTGCAATGTACGTAGTTCTTATTCTATAAACCGCTTATACTACGCGTCTTATATTAAACCGGGTCATACAATATTATTGCTTGGTATTTAGGCAGTGATGACAACCGCAACTCGGACCGAAAAAGATATTATAAAATTATTTATAATATAATACATATGTATGTGGGTAGATGAGAAATTTAGACGTCATATTTTGAAGATATATGTCAGATTTAGTTATGCAAGAAGGAATTAAGTTATATATTTTAAATAAAAAAAATTAGTAATAGGCATAGGTAATAGGAAACTACAAAAAATTCCATTACAAAATTGCTTCTTATAATTTTTTTTTTCAATATATACTAAAAAGAAAATAAACATCCTGTATATAGAAATAATATATCACTTTAATTCCCTCCTACATAACCTCCAACATAAAACATAAACATATAATTGATATATTAATTAACGCGTAGTGGCCACGTGGCTCAGAGCGCGGGTCACGTGGGCGGCGCGCTCGACACCACTACTACAGGTTTCACTATAGTAGTGCTCACGTACTGAGCGCTGACGAGAGGCGTCACTCCTTTCACCATTTGGGTTTCTACCATCTGCAACAAAAAAAGGGTTTTTTAAGTATTTTTTTGCCTTCACGCTGTATCCCGCATATCGAAATATAGTACTAAGATATGTATCTAGTATGTTTTCATGTTTTATGACTGAACCTTACATAGATATAGTGTCTTGTTATCGAAATAAGGTAATGAAAATAACTCATTTACTTTTACCCCTTTGTATTTCTATTATCTATGGATTAATTTATTATATTTTTTATTTCAAATCATTATATTTCGTAGCGTTCGGCGCTCCATACTCCGCTAGGGATAAACCATGAAGCTAACTTAAGTTATCATTTAAATGTAGACGTACACAGGAAGTTCAATTAACTTAATAATATTAGAGCACCAATAATGATTAAGAATTTCAGGTTCGATCAGGTTCGAATGCTGACATAAATGTCAGTGGTAAACCAAAGAACCTGCTACGAAATTTAATAAAGATTGACCTTATGCGTAAGTGTGTGCGTTTGCAGTAAATGCGCGGCGGGCTGCGACACTACGAGCGGCGTTAAACCGCTAACTACCACGCTGCCTTCTGAAACCAAAACCAATTGTTATTAAAACTTCTTTTCCCTTGTATTTTCATATTTTTCGGGTTCAAATTCATTAATATGTAATTTGCTTTTAAATAAAAAAAAAAGCATATAAAAAACAAGAATATACCTGTAGAGGAGGGCGGAGGCGTCACGATACCGTTCTCTTTAGATATTTTATTGCTATCAGTTGTGATACCTGAAGGACCAAAACAAAAATGGTAACTTAATAAATCCACATCAACAATCCTGGATAAGTTATGACATTAATAAGTAGTTATTCGAACACAAATGACTTTATCCAAGAGATTTTTTAAATAATTTCATATAATCGTTACGGACGCGTGATACGAATCTTTCGTTAACATCTTCGAATTTATTTAACCTCACGCTGTATCCTGCGCATAGTCAAAGGGAACCTGAAAAACTAATGCTAAGACACTCCGTTACCCATTTTACGCCGAATTCTGGAAGTATGAACTCACGACGGACTTTGCCTCGACACCAGAGCGAAGAAATGAAGATGTTAAATATTTTAAATAAATATTTTCGAATGAAAATCAAACCCCCAATTTGTCGCGTTTAAAGTCACACGCTTGTGCCCCTGGGCAAAAGCTGGCCTCAAATAAAATTAAAACTAAACGAAAAAGCTGCAAAATGGTGTACGGACCACATGTCTAGTGTTTAGTTAAAAAATTGTAATCTCCTAATTAAATAAAAAATATTTTAATTTTCATAATTCAGTCATAATAACTTACCATTAGTATGAATAGACGGCGCTTGGAGCACTCGCAGGCCGCTGGTCGAGAGCAGCTGTAGCGCGGCGGGACTCACTACTAAACCACCGCTGCTCACCACCTGGACAACATAAACAATATATGAATTTAAAACTAGTTAAATCAGCCTCACGCTGTATGCCGTATATACCAGGGTAGGCAGAGGGAACCTATTGTTAAGATGCTTCGTTCCTCACTTTAATAAAAAATAAAAAGTTATACTAACTTGTGACAAGGGAAGGTGAATTTGAGCCGGATGTACTAAATTACTCAATGTATTGATGCCATTTTCTTGACCGTTCTGAAAAAAAAATAAAGAACATTAAACTAAAATCTTTAACGATATATACAAAACACTAAATATATTAAGATTAAATTAAATCAGCTTCACACTGTATGCCGCATACAGCAGTGTAGGCAACCTAGTGGGGAACTTAGTGTGAAGACACTCCTTTCCCCATTTTCCGCCGGATTCTGAAGGTATTACGAGTTGAGTAGTAGAACTCAACGCCGCACTTTGACCTCGACACCAGAGTCAAGAAATGTTAATATAAATTATATATAAATATTTAATTTCCTCGAGCGTTTGGCGTTAAAGCCTCTATCATTAATATACTAAAATGAAAATATAAAATGTTTACGTGTGCAGCTGGTTCCGCGGGGGCAATGGTTGTAAGCGTTAACGTGTTATGCCTTGTGCCATATGACGTCCGCACGACCTGGGTACAAAGAAAAATAAATTGTATTACAATTATAAACCATACAGGTTGTGGGTTCTATTCCCACTTGAGGAAACGAAATATTTAAGTCTAAATTAACAGTTAAAAAATTTGAGTTTGCTTGATACTAACAAATATCAAAATGACGTCTATATTTATTATGTCTACGTTATAATTATTATGTCTAGTTAGAAAAGCCAATATTTATAACTTGTTTACAATTAAAACGTTAACAAGTTAGCCTAGCTATTAAATAATTATCTACTAATGGTAATGATAAACAAAACATAATAATGACAAATGTAGAAGTTATCATTTTTTTATTTTCTATGTTGATTTGTTTTTAGAAGACTTTTTTTTTCCTATTTCCTAACGTTTATTCATTTTTACTAAACTGATAGATCAATTAACATATCAGTATTTTGACTAAATAAGAGGACCACCAACTACATATTATAATTTAAAAAGTATTCTTTTAAAAAGGCTAAAAATATAATTTTCCTTCATTCATACTACTCAGATTTCCATACAACTTAAATACATAAACTTACTTAAGAAATAATATTACATAAAAAATAAAACCTAAATAAATACTACCCCCCACAAAAAAAAACTTCAATCAATAGGAAAAAACAGAATAAAAAACAATAACCAAAAATGCAACCATCCATATCACAACTAAACAAAAAAAACATTTCCTTCCCCATAATCTATCTTCATACAAATCTGAGATTAGCCGGAGATCTAATTTCTAACGTGTTACCAGGCGCCCATACCTGCGAGGTGGTGGGCGTTATCTGTATGGGCAGCGTGCGCAGCTTCGTGCTTAGATTTAGAGTGCGGGGCGGGGACTCCATTCTCACTTGCGGCCGTGGCGGCGAGGAGGTAATCTGGAAATTAAGATAACAAATATAGTTTAACAACATAATATATACAATTATTTTAAAAAAAGGTATTGTAAAGTGCAAAAAGAAACTTACACTTATAGGTATCCCTAACACCTGCCCATTTACACTATCGTCCCTATCTTTCTCTTCAGAAACGGCATCTGAAATTTAAAGTCATTTATTTATTACTTTTAAATATTACTTTCATTATCAATAGAAACAAAAATTAAAACAAAATAATAAATTACATAACAAACTCTAAAAACACGTATCACCTAATTCCAAACAAGAAAAAAAAAACTACAGACAAAAAAAGACAAACATATACAACTGTCTCGCTCCATATTATAAAAAAACTAACAACAACAAACTAAAAACACCTTTGACTCAAAATGACGTCACACAATTAATAATAATTAATTTAATTCGCAATCGCGGTGCCAAATATTAAATAAACTACGATACTAGTACCAGGAGAACATAACCCAAGAGAAGCTTTACACGAAGAAACTACTAACTAGCGGGTGGCTACCGTAAAGTCACCTCTAAACAAATCACGACGCGTGGGATACGAGTACCAGGCTCGTATAACCTTAGAGAAGGCTTACACAAACTCAACAAAGAGAAAGAGAACTAGCGAGAGGGTGGGTGTCGCGTCACCTCTAAACAAACCACGACGCGTACAATACGAGTAACAGGAGAACATAACCTTAAAGAAGGCTTACACGAACGAACTCAACGACAAAGAGAAAGGAACAATAACAAGTGGTACCGTAAAGTCACCTCTAAACAAACCACGACGCGAGTACCAAGACCGCATGAGTTATCAAGAGCACTCACCCATGGTGCGAGGTCGCACCGCCGCCCGCACCGTCACCTCTCGCCTCAGAGTGGCGAGGCGCTGTTGAGCCGCTATCTTCTCGCGCGCGAGACGCTCCATTTCGTGCTCGCACTCGCGCTCTTTTCTGCGGAGCACCTGAGAACAATGTACCAGGGTCGCATGAGACGGGTGGAGTTGTTTGTTGGTTGGCATATAGCTGATACGCGGTATCGTGAGTCATGACATTGACATTGTATTATCGTTGTTGATGTCGAATTTTGTAAAAGTATGTTTTATGTAATATTTGTATTTTTAAAAAAGTCGATTTTTATGTCACCATCCAATTGCATAGATATATTAAGAACATATAGATTATATATGTATAGTGAGAACAATGACATATTAAAATTGGTTATTTTATATGATCTAGTAAAAATAAAAAAAATAGAAGCATGGTAATAAGATTATGTAAAAATATGAATCGTCCTCGGCAACTCCGTCCTAGTTTCTCAATATGCTAAAACACGGCAAAAGGGCTGGCTGGGCCGAATACATAAATAATTGCCCATGGCCATTGGCCGTACTTTAGAACATGGTACCATATAAATATTAGCATTATCCATATATGACAAAATAGAACAAAAGAAATGTGAAAACTCTATTCTCTTCTTTGTTTAGTGGCAAAACATTATTTTTTATTTAAGCTAGCAACAATCTAATGATTATGCCAATAAAAATAATACTAATTACGTAGGATTATACAAATTTATAATCTGTAACTGTTACCAACATAGTAATATTACGTTACTATAAATGAATAAATAGTACGTTAACTTATATAATAATATACTACGATACAAAATAAAATATTAGCAAAAGATCTCTTGTAACTATATGATGTCCTGGTCGGAATTTGCGAATTATGTAATTCGCGCGTCGACGCGACGGTCGGGCGACGACGTCACGTTTACATACAATATGGCGATCGGGATGTTTTTTGCGTGGGTCGGATTTGGAAATGAATCAATTAATTGTACAGTGTATTTGTTATATAATGAAATAAGATTTTAAATGAAATTTACGTTTTTAAGTTAAAATATATACTTAACTTTGAATAAATAAAAATATAGTAGTAATTTTTTGTAATAAATAAAATTAATATCTTTAAGAATATAATAAACGATCTCGGGTAGACACTTTTAATATCCATCTATTGTTATTATTATTACTAATATTTTTACTTTTTCATATGGCTTTACGGATATTTTTAATTTATATTTATTTTCCTTGTAAAAAATACAAACACAATGAACAACATATTGAAAATCTGAATAAGATTCTTATGTAACCATCTATCCCAAAAAAATAATAATTACCTGAATATACCGTATTGCGGACCCAAGTATCGAAAGATTCGACGTCTTTTTATCATCAGGTGTGACTGGCAGCTGTCTTTTGAGGAGCTCGAAGCACTCTTTCAGATGAGCCCGACGGTTCTTCTCTAATTTATTGTGGACCTCACGAGTACCAGCTCGGGGGGCACTACCACTACTGCCGCTACTACCGTTGCTGCTGACCGAAGGCGGTGATGGGATTTGGGGTGGTCTGGTGGAGGAAATATATATTATTAAATATTATAGATAGATAGATTGTTCTCTATTCTATTACGTATAATTTTAAAGGTACCAGCACGAAATGTTAGTGTATAAATTGTTATTTTTCATACTTCCCTAAAAGTAACCTTATTCTGCGATTTGCCCCAGGCTACTGGAAAAAGAAAAATATGTCCCGAAAACGAAAAAGAACTAAAAGAGAATAGAATTCAAATTAAGCCAATACAACTCCCCCTTATCGAGACATCAACGATATAATTTTTTTATAAAGCATATAAAAAAATAGATTTAGTGCTAATCGTATAAGCACATAATTGATTTAAAAAATAGGGGCACGAATGTACCTAATATTAAAGATGCATACAATAAGTGTTGGCCCATCAGACTTTGAATACAAATAGACGAACATTCAATAAGCATAGTACGGGAGACAGGTACTGAGGACACAAGGATGACATTACAGATACGATTCTGACCCTATTACATTTATTGTTTATATATGTGGACATTTTAGTTACGTTATGCCATGGATGTAGGTCGAATGGATAAGTCAAAGTCGTTGTTATAAAATATATTTACAGATTAATAGTTATTACCAATGACCTAAATTCGTGAATAATAATTTATGTTAACTATTAGTATTGATCTTTCTTATTAACCGACTTCTGTAAGAAAAGGAGGTTATCAATTCGACTGTATTTTTTTAACTTAAATTTGTCTTTCTTTTGAACTAGTGGAGGTAAGCAGAAAGTATCTAGTGTTAAATCACTCAATTTTCGTTAAATGTCCATTTAGAAATATTGAAGGTTTGGTGGCTAATCAAGTTCGCCCTTGACTCCTCTCATAATAATTGGGAACTAACACTCAACTATACCGTTAAGGTAGCTAGTCCCAAATATCTCACTACGACAGCATTTCCTTTGATGAATAACAATTATAAAATGCATTGTTTTCTTAATAAAACCTACACACATAGAAATCTCCATAAAAATTGCTCGAGTTAAGGCAAATTTAGAAAAAATAAATAATAATACAACGTTGTTTTGCAAACTGTGGAGAAAAAAAAACATCTGTCAGAACTGTCATAAATAGCAAATGAAGAGGGCACAACAGAGATACCTATAGATAAAATAAAAAATGTCTGTGAATGAAGTTTCCTTTTTCGTTTCATTTGTTACGTACAAAGTGCCATTACAATATCCTACATTTTTTTTAAATGAATTTGTTTATTGTTAATGTTTTGCTTATATAACCTTTTCAGTTTGTTGATTATTTAAAGTTAAATAATATCCATTTCTCTTTTTTAACTTCACCTTGGAAGAACCAGGGGAATCTGGAAATCTAGTGTTAAAACCCTACTCTCCGATTAAAACACTTCCGTTCCTTTTTCCCGCCGCATTCCGGCTTGTGGTACGTCTGAGTGGCGAAACTCAACGCCGCGCTTTTCCTCGTAACCAGGGCAAGGAAATTAAAATATTAAATATTACATTTCCTCGAGTGGACATCGAACATACAGCCTGTCGCGTTTATAGTGGCACGCGTGTGCCTCTCTCTGCGCGATAACTGGCCTCTTCATCTATTTCTTTTTCATTTGAGAAATTAATGCTATCATGACGGAATTGTGAAGTCTTGTCGTAAACGTGTGACACATTATAATATATTCAGTAGTAACAGTTGTGAGTCTCCTTTGCTACTTTGTACCCAGACTCAGGGTATTGTTTACTTTTAAAGATATTTTCGATCTATTCTTTATATTTTAAATAAAACGATGACAGTTTACATTTTAAACTTTCTAAAATTAATTTTAATAATTTATTTGCATCTCCAATTTAGATTGCACGCCCTCCACAACAAAAATAACTCGTTCCGTTCCGTTCTTGCAATAACAAAAATAGCCAAACTCTTCTTGCAAAAACAAAAAAAAACAACGCAAGCACGTGCTAATCACTCCCAGCTGTTCGTAGCATCGCGAGTACCAGGCTAGCATAACTCACCCGTGGGTTGTACGCGGCCTGGAATGTTCTTGTATGAAGTCGACGGGCGCGGGCGCGGGGGCGGGGGCGAGGGCGAGCACGGGGGCGGGGGCCGGCTCCAGGAGGGGCGCGGGGGGCACCGGCACCGGCGACGTCGGCCGCACCACGCCGTTGCGCACGCCCGCCAAGCGCACCGACACCGGCGACACCGGAGACACCGACACCGCCGACACCGTCGACACCGCTGACACAGGCGAAACCGGCGACTTCGGCTCCTCCTCTGTAAACAAACAAAGTGTCGTGAGTGGTGTGACATCACTAGCGGTGTAGCCACTGGCCGTCAATTCCGTGTCAACCGCTCGTCGGTGGCTGCAATCTGTGGCGGTAAACTACTAGGCGAGCATGCCGACCGAGGAGGTGAACGCCCCGAACGAGCGTCGAGAGCGAGAGCTCGTTGCGAATAAACCGGCTGTTAGACAACAGCATTACGAAGTTAAACTTTATAATCATATAATTAAAATACATTTTCCATTGAGCGCTAAATATGGCTGTGAGTGCATTGGAACGAGATGCACTATACGACTTTACACGTGCGCGAAAGAGATCGATATAGAGGGCGTGACTTAGATGACGTCAACGAGAGTGCGAACAGCCGTGTTTGATGTTACCAGTTGCTACGCCAAAAATCAGCTGGTAGCCACACAACGTAACAAACACGTAACGTAAAGTTTGTTACCTCGTTTTACAAAGGGATCTCACGTAGCGCACGTAAAATAACCTATGCAACGAGGCCATTGACATTTACTAATAAATTCTTAAATAAATATATATTCATAATTATATTGACGCCACTCGTAGCGCAGTAGCACAAGCGTGTGACTGTAAACGTACAGGTTTTGGGTTCCCAATCGAGGAAATAAAATATTTATATTTTCATTAGATAGGTTCCATCTAGCCTAGCCTGCTGCGAGCGAAAAACAGCGTGAAAATTATATTTCCGATTCCAATTATAACTTTACTACGTGATTCATAATGAAAATGCATTTTATATTAAAATTTATACATCAATAAATATAGGCTGAATGAGTGTACACTTAGAGCTAAACCAATCCAGATAATAAAGAAATCACCCGCCGCCGCTCCGAATCAATATGGCGGCCGTTCACCATTCAATTGCGTCAGTGACAGGAAAAAAGGCGCAAAAACAATATAATCAAATTAATTCACCAAATGAAAAATAGCTGTTTCGCCGCCACCATTACCTTGATGACGTCACAAGCGAGCTCGTCCAAATCAAATGATATAGGAATAGGATATAACATATCAGTATCTATATAATTCCATTATATTTTGTAAGTATCAATGTTTATTTTTTCTTTCGTAATAAAAAGTTTCTCTTCATATCTTATCTAACTAACATTTTGCGTAATAGATAAAAAAAAATGACTTCTTTCTTTACTTTCCGCCATATTTGGTATGGGTATGTCTAATGAAGACCAATGAATGATATATTCCTGAAGGATCTTACGATCATCACATTCAATCTTAACTAATGCCAACTGAGCTTTAGCGTTGTTTTTATTTATAATCACAAGAAAAATAACAATTTTTAACTGTTTCCAGAAATTTATTAAAGAAGAACTTAAATTAACCTAAGCTGAAAAATGAGCACTCGTCTCTTCAAGATTTGAAGCCACTAGGGCCAGAAATAACTTTGCAACGGTATGTACTACACATATTCCATAGTCTACATAATTAATGTAATTTACTAGGTATACATTTGGTTAGTATTTAAAGATAAACTATGGTCGATATGATTTATTAAAGCTGCCAACACTAGAGCAATTCAAGTATTGAAGATAATTAAAATATAAATATTTTTTTTCATAACAGGTAAGTGTTGCCATTATGTAAGATAACTTAGTGAAAATAGTGTACGAATATTCTGATCTTATTTAGGATAATGCTTATATTTAAACTTTTTCAATTCATTACCAAAACTTAAGAAATAAAAATAAAATGTAGAACGTAAAGTTGTATCACTAAAATATCATTGTTATATTGAGTACAATCGTGGGACAGGAGCATAAGTTCGATTCCAACTCGAAGAAACTCAACTCGCAATGCCTCAAGAATTCAGCGCAAACTTAGAAACGAAACTGTCTTAATGGGAATAGAGTGCCGAAACACGAGGTTCCCAGGTTCCCTCAGCTGTGAAGCTACTTTCACAAACAAGAAAAACACAATAATCAGACGTCGCCATTACTCCGCAACACGTACAGAGGACGTTATGCGTCATGTTTGTTCTTCATGTAGGTCAAGGCGTGAGGGCTCTCAGTATTTATCATTATATTGACATAAACTGTTCGAGGAGTTGCGAGTGGAAGAAAATTGCATGGCAACTAATTAATTTTATTTTTCTATCTGAACATATGGTTGGAATACAGTTAATTTGCTAAGTATATAATTATATTTATATGTATCAAATATAATAAGATATGAGAATTATTAGATCGGTGATATAAGGTACAAATATTGTGGCCAGTCGTGGAGTGGCACTTAATACGCAATGTTTCTATGATTCGGAACTATTTATTGCCTATTCTATGCCTACCGTGCTATGTGCGGGATAGAGCGTGAAGTTAAAAAAACAAGCTAATATAGCGTTACAGGTCAAAATACCCCACCCCAAGTATATATAAAGTATATAAGAAGATTTTGTTACTTAAAATCTGTCATGCCAATTATTCCTGTTCCTATTATAAATACCAACAAACAAACAAAAATCTTGAACATTAAATACAAAAATAAATAAGTGACCAGACTTTCCATTGCTACCACAACCACAGTACAAAATAAAAGTATTATTGAAATGAATGTAAATCCGAGTGCGCAACCGATAGAATATATTACCCTCCACCTAGAATAAGCGAATCAAAAAGTCAAAATACAAAATTTTAAATGAAACTCTTTAGTCGGATTAATCTATGGGTATATTTTACATTTATTAGGAGAACCGAAGTTTTAACTTCGCAGTATCCAAATATATTTTTGGCTACTAAAAATGAATATGATTAAATGTGTGAAAATCAAGATCTTTTTATAGATTACTGTAGAGCATTTTAGGCAGAGGGAATCTAGTGATAAGACACTACGCTCCCCACTTTCCGCCGAAGTCTGGAGGCATTGCGTGTTGAGTGGCGGAACTCGCCGCGTTTTGCATCGACTTGCCAGAGTGAGGGAATGAAAATATTAAATATTTAATTTCCTCGACTGGGAATGGAACCCATAAGTTTGCGCCACGACTGGCCTGGCCTCAGATGTTACTGTCAAAATATATGAATTTAGAAAGTGTGAATGTGCTGCATATATTTGTTTATTGACTACGATTAGACTTTGCCTTTGAAACATTTCTTTTGAATATTTAATCTGTTTACTGAATAAATATGAACGGTAGAAAGGTAGAAGGTGTTTTTCAAAATTAAGTAGGTAGTTAGAAAACACAAGGTATTAACGGTACATTGTCCAACTAAAAACGCGATGGTCTTAAGTTCGAGTCCCCCTCGGTGGAATTAACAATTTTAATTTCATCGCTGTGGAGACAAGACCGAAAATACAGTGATAAGCACCGCCACTCAATACACAATGTCTTGAAAATAAGACGGAAAGAGGGGAACAAATTGTCTTAACACTAGGTTCCTTCCGGGAACAGCATGGAGCTGGAAAAACAAATACAAACTTCACAACCCTAGCAACTAATTCGACTCACACTTGACCAGTTTTCAACTCAAACTAAACAATACAAAGATTTACCCATTGTCAAGAACCAAAGTGTTTCCAAGATTAATTTCTTCATTCAATACTATCAAAACTATAAGATCTAAGATCTATATATAATGAGAAACCATGGAACCTCGGCGACTGACCGTTATATTGAAAACGTTATACATAATACCCATTTGTATAGTTGGTTAAATCAAAGTAGGTACCCGCAAAGGTGATTGTGTCCTAGAGGCTGCCGAACTCTTGACTTTGAGAAACAACCTCCATTTTGATTTAGTTATTACAATTGTATTGAATCCTTTTGATATATATTCTATCCTAGTGGCCAGTTTATATTTGGAATCGTTTTTAGGTTCTTTTTAGGGTAAAATGGAGTTAAAAGGAATATATTCTTGTTCGGGTTTTTTTTTTACTTTGAAATTACGTTTCGAGTTCTAGTCCAGTACTTAAAGTAGTTTATTTCTAAGCTTCACGCTGTACCTTTTACATTACATATCAGAGAGGGAACCTGGGAACCTAGCGTAAAGACACTCTATTCCCATTAAGAAACTTCCATTCCCTAGTTCCTTATTGATTTGCGGAATTCAACGCCGTGGCGTGCCTCGTTACCAAAGCAATGAAATGAAATTATTGAATATTTTATTTCCTTAAGTGGGATCGACCCAGCCACTGCGCCAAGATTGGTTCTCAAGAGTGGTTGCTCAACTAGATAATAAATTTACAAAATAAATACCTATACGAACGTAAATAAAAACAACGTAAATTTTATTTAAATAATATATAAATAATATGTAAATGTAAAACATAAATAAAATAAATACAAGGAAAATTACATAACATATACTTGTAAAAAAAAACATAAAAAGATCTCAATAAAATGTTTTTAAGTGAAGAAATACAAACAAACCACTCGATCGAGTGCGCAATACCTACCAGCTTAAAATAACGCGTGTTGTTGATTTGCAAACGGACAAATTGGATATTTTACGTAACTTCAGATAACTTCAGATAACTTCAGATTCACTTCAGATTCTTCATTCATGATGATTAACTTCAGATTATTTATTTTAAATTAAAATCAATTCCGTTCGTTAATAGAATACAATATATAAGTAGCGATTTTTTTAGCTTTAGACAGATGGAACCTAGTGTTACCTAAGACACTCCGATCCCCACGCACAGCGCTATTTTCGGGACATTGCTTGTTGAGTGGCGGAACTCAACGCCGCTTTCTCATGTTACCAGAACGAGGAAATTAAAATAATTCATTCTCCTAGTGAGAATCGAACTCACAACCGTCGCTTTAACAGTCAGATACCGAACCTCTGCGTCACGACGCCCACATACTAACAGATTCATTTCTCCACTTTTCACTCATATAAAGATACTATGATCTAGACTAGATGTCGTAACTATACGCCGCCCTTCTATAAAACTAACAAGAAACCCATATATTGCCAAAATGCAGATCCCTCGCAAGAGATTTAAAATTGAAACCAGCTTGTTTAGCCAAATTCACTTTGAGTTAGTTAGTTATCTATAGGTTAACCCTACTTTTGTTAATATATATTTGTTGTATATAGTATGTATATTCCACTGAATTCTGGAGACATTGCGTGTTGATTGGCGGAATTCAACGCCGCAGCTGTTATCATTTACCTAAATGTGAATAAATATGAAAAAATGTACACTATACAATATAATTTACAAATAAATATTTACATATATAATATATACTACATAAAAAGTACGATACGTACGCTGTCTGTTACACCGGGGTGGAGGCGCTCGTGCGTCACAGTACCCACCACCACCACCACCTACTCCTAGCAAGCGGGTGGTCGGCGTCCCGCAAAAATGACTGACATTGGCATATCGGGACCTCCTGTTATATAGTAGCATCGTATAACTATAGAAAAACAATATTCTTTTTATTAAGAATACCTTAGCGCTGTATCCCGGGAAGATAGATAGATGGATAGGTAAAAATCTTTATTGCACACTTAAAAAGATATAATACAATAAATACTTAAAACAAAATGCACAAAGGCGGCCTTATCACTACAAGGGGAAGGTAGAGGAAGGTAGAGGGAACCTAGTGTTCAGGCGTTTCGTTTCACAAACACCGCCAAATTTGTCGAGACATTGTGTGTTGAGTTACGGAACTCAACGTCGCACGGTTTAGAATTAGTTTAGCTTCTACTCGTATATTTAGAATAAACACTCAAAATGCATTTTATCGTACCGATTTATATACTGTCTATGCTATAACATTAATTTTGTGTTAATCGTCTAAATTTATTGTTATAATTAGTTTTTAAATAATAATAAATGTTATAAACAACCTTAATAATGAAAATAATAACAGTAAAAAATTATCAATTAATTTTAGCTAAACTTAAATTAGTCATAGATTCATACCTATAGACATATATAGAAATGTAGGCAGAGGGAACCCAGGGAACCTAAGGGAACCTATTCCCCATGCATGGCAATTTTCGAGACATTATGCGTTGCAACGCCTTGTTACTAGAGCGAGGAAACAAACATGATTTATTCCTTCGTGTAGAAATCGAATCCTCAACCATCGCGTCACTTCCAGCCACATTTATATATATGTCTACGAGTATATAGGCTAGATTCAATACGATCTCCTCCACAACTCTGCACTCCTGGTACAACTTGCGCATGATGCCGCGCTAGGCGGCCGGTTTCGCTAACGCATTGCCCTCCCGCGGCGGCTCAAAGTGCCGTGACCCTTCGACTTTTTTTTTTATGGAGAGTAAACCCATAGTGCTATTTTTACGACAAAAATAAGTATATTTTGTTTGGATTATTTATAATAATTATTATTTTATTATTGTTATATAAAATGGAGAAAACATATTTTAAATAACAATTGGCATAATAATCGTGATTGATGTATATATATTTATTTGAATTTATTATTATTTTATTATTTATATTTAACCTTGACTTACTAGTATATATTCATTGCGTTTCAATTTCGATTAAAAAAAACTCTAGTATCACTTTTTAAGCACAACGCCAATAACAACGAAAAAAAAACAAAATAAAATAACTTTAGAAAGAACATCTTGAACGTAAAAATTCAAAAACAATGTATAGTAAGGTCGACTAGTAGTGGCCTCCCCGAAGTTTGCAGTAGACTTGATTTTAGGATTTTTTCTTACTTTATTCACTTTTGAGTGTACAATGCGCGACCAAAAGTTCAAAAAAGCTAACATCATAGCGGCCCCGACCGATCAACCGTACTGTAACAAGTATCCAACATCCAAAAACCTTGATAAAGCTTTCACATGTGGACGTTTGCGGGCGTTTTACAAATGGTATAAGTGCACGTCGCGCGGGTGAGAGAGGCGGGGAGGGGGGAGGGAAGAGGACGAGAGACGGGGAGGTAGCGAGGAAGAGGGGAGAGGGCACGTGACAGACAGTTACGCGGCGCGCGGAGTGCGGGCACTCCCGGTGCATGCGAAAATGCAACTTTTTATTTTCAACAACCAAACTCGATATTCGACATGTTTTTTTTCTCAAATACAGTTATTTAGTTAGGACAGATGATTTTTCAGCCTACATTTTTATTATAGTTCATAATATAATGTGTATGTACCATACATACAGGCCCCGCCTCTTTAAATCCTTATCTGGCATTGTAGACCAGATAACTTTCATATAACACAAAGAGGCAAGCGCACTTGCCAATAATATTTTTATCGCAATGTCAATAACCTCGCGTTTCGCGCTCCACATTTAGTGACGTACTGGGCAACACGTGTAGGAATTATTTTTGCTATCTTCATATAATATGTATGTAGGTGTGTTGTGTTCGCCGTAGCTACTGACCTACCTATCGGGGAAGTCATATTATTTCGTGTAATTCTTACGAAATCAGAACAACTACACTTTGGAGTCTAGAATTTTTTATATTTATATACCTAGGCTAGTATACAATAACAATTTATTAAAAAAATAATTTAATTAAATCAGCTTCACGCAGTATCCCGCACACAGCGGGGTAGGTAGAGGGAATCTTTGTTAAGACACCCCATTGCGTCGAATTTTTCGAGGCATTAAGCGGAACTCAACGACGGGCTTTTTGCCGCGGTGACACAGCAAAGAAATGAAAATATTCATGAATGATAAAACGAGTGGGGATCGAATCTACTGCCCCTGCGTCACGAAGGCCTCAGAAATATAATTCCGTGTAATTCTTACGAAATCAGTTCAACACGTGACTATATTTATATACACTTTGACTCTACAATTTTTTTTATGTATATACCTAGTAAGGCAAGAATAATAAAAATTCTGAATCGTTCAAAACAAAAACATCTCAATTGAAGCAAGTTTAGTTTGACTGACGCAATGTGTTATCACATCAGATAACGGAACTATCTTTATTGAGGGTATTAATTAAGAGATTTGAAGATTATTATTATTTTTAATAATAATTAAAAAACAATTAAATCTTAACTGTCAGATGCCAGCCGTGGCGCAAGGGCAGCCAGGTGGCTAAACGCGACTGGTTGTGGGTTCGATCCCCACTTGAGGAAATGAAATATTTATTTAAATTTATCTTTCCATTTCTTCGCTCTGGTTTCGATGTGAATTCGGCGAAAAATGGGGAACGTCTTAACACCAGGTTCCCTCTGCATACCCTGCTATGTTCGGGATACAGCGTGAAGCTGAGATAAAAACTTAAATCTTAATTATTAAATTTGTAATTCCTGTTCGTGCAGTCAGTGCGTCTTACCCACTGACCTTATATGACATGATTCTTATAGTGACACACTTCCGACCCTGAACGCACTTCGTGTTAGGGCCGACCCTGATACAATATTTCCCGGAAAACAACTTTTGTCGCGGTGTCAATAACAATACACGATAAGCTAAATAATTGGAAAATTACTAGCTATAGCAGACGTTTCGCTAAATCATAATTAACCTCATTCTCCTCATTAGAGGCAAGGCCAGGCATACACAGTGCATCCAAAATTCGGGGAAAAGTCGCAAGTGGAGTGTATTAACACTACGCTCCCTCTGCCTACCCAGCTACAAGCGAAATAAAAAACCTCACAAAATAATCAGGACAGCTTCAGAACGCATACGAAACATAATATAACATCAGAATTAATATTCAGTCTGTTCATTACACGGAGGTCGACAATAAAACGGGTTCTAGAAACGAAATGGATGGATAGCTTCGGTCTTGCCGACGATAATTCACGAACGCCCGTCGTCAGTTCACGTCGAATCTAATATCACCTCTAACACGCGTTGGTACGGTCCAAACTTGGACAATTGCTCATCAGGATAAGGTCTAATCGCTGGCAAGTGTAACAGAAGACCTTGATAAGATATCAGCTATGAAAACAAACGTGATCGCGGTAACCGATATCCGTAAAGACATGTATTGTTGTTCTTCTAATTTCTGGAGTTAATTTTATCAGCTGATCTCCATCCTGGCTTACAATGTTAGATGAGCAGGAAATACTCGTACATTATGTTTTGAAGATAAAAGATATAAATATGCAGTATCTGAACGTGTAAATGGTAAAATTGAATGCTAATTATGAATGTATTCAGCAAGAGGGTACGATTAAAGATAATTGTTTATATAAATGTACAGTTTCCAAGCCTTATAATAATAGAACGATTGAGAAACCTCTTCATCAAGAACGTCATGTTTACGTGGTTTTTATGTCGAAATAATGAAAATTTCAACAAACTTTAGCAAAACCTTGATTATTCGTACACCGTAGTGACGTAAATATAGGTACATCGAGTGCTCCCCAGTGGGTGGAACTCTTGAAGCCATTGTTGCGTAACAACAATCAGACACACTAGCGTCCATCTTTATTGGATTTCTACAAAGTATTAGCATCTGTGTGTTACGTAAAACAATATCATTTCACTTTATAAATGTCACAAGCAATACTGTCGTTGGGAAAACGTGAAAAAAACACATTTTTATTATATAGGTACCTACATAAATTTCTTCCGCCCTTCGAAATGGATAATGAAGACAATAAAATGGACATGACGGCTGCAAAGGTGCCTAGTGTTTTATAAACTAGTTGGTTAGGACTACCAGAACAATAAAATGATATAGTAAAATAACTAGCTCGTTATAATGGGTACAACGAAGCATTCCGTTGTATTCTTTACTCGCAAACAAAAACAGAAATGTAGTTGTATCGACCTTGTGACCACTGCCTTGACGATTTCGGCCTTTGGTAGCTATATCTTAAAAACCCCTCAATTCATTTAAAGCAAAAAGGATGACAAAATATTCTTGTAAAATAATATAAGATTGTTAAATTATTGTCCAAGAAAATGCCTTTTTACCAATATTTTCGGTGATGATAACTAAAACTGCCGACCAGATCTAGAATAACGAATACCACGAAACAATTAACTGTATAACATAATTGTTAATTACGTTAATTACAATCATTCCGAACATATCTGAGTAGAAACAAAAAAATTGCACGCTTACGTAACAACGTCATTGCCAATAACTAAACTATACACAAACAGTAATATTACAGCGAGAGTGATAAACGGTTTATCTTCACTTCGTGAGTCACGTGCACGCAGCCATTAAATTTCTAATTTATAACGCAATGCCTTTGAATAACTGACTCATTGATTTTTGATAGCATTCCTATCATCGACTGGAACTTACCCAAATACTCCTTGATCCATTTCTTTTTGGGCGGCCTCGCGATCTTTTGGGTCTCCTTCTTCTCTTCTTTGACGATTTGTGCGGACGCGACAGGTTTTTCGGGGGTAACGGTGGCAGGTGTCGAGGGGGCGATCACCGGCGCAAACCCGAAGCCGTTAAGCGTGTGTCCGTTCGTGTGGAACTGTTGATACGGCACTTTCAGCATGATCGGTATCGGCTCGACGAGACTGCCGAACTCTGTCTCCCTCGTGTTAATCGCAATGGTGTGAAGCGTGTCCGTGTAGAACGCCTCGGGCGCGCTCATCGTGCCGAATAGTGCCGGCTCACCACGTCTCCGGTAACTGGGAGTGACCAAATTGACTTTGGTGGTTTCCGTGAATATACCCATTCTATGTTTGGGCACAGTTTTTGTTAACTTCGCACTTCACTAGTCCTCATTATCATAATATTTATAGTTTTACACATAATAGTTAATGTTTTTAAATATTTTATTATAGCACACTTGTTTTTTTTTCTTATAACATTTCTAGACACAAAACAAACAATTATTTAATACCGTGCGTCCGCGACAGCCAAAGTCATATAATGGATAGTTTAAATCCAAAAAGGTATCTAAATAGATGAGACGGAATAGCCAACTGAAAGCGACATGTAAAATCGTTAGTTAAAATGATCTACACGTAGGGTTTCCTCAATGAAACGATACGTGACTCAAGTAGTTTACGTAACCTGTACAACTAAAAATTGGCAAACTTCTTACAAAGTCGCTTCTTTGTGAAGTTTTCTTTGCTTCGAATAAAATATCGTGGACAAGGAAGAACAACAGGAAAAAAGCAATGACATAAAACTGCGCAGTATGTTGTCATTAGAGAAGTTGAAATTTTGAATTTTCATATATCTACTTTAAGAGGCTTCCCGTTAAGAGATAATATAATGACAACAGAATATAGTACGACAAATTAATAGTCACTATTGTAATCTAGAATAATATGAAAAACATATTTTGCAACAACTGAAGACTCTACATGATCCAAATTCCATCACCAACCAAACTAATAAAATCCATATTGGATTGTCAAGAGAAAATAGACAATTAAGCTATTAGAACGAAAAAGAGACCTCGACGACACCTCGTAAGCATCTCAACGACAGTCTCAAACATTCAGGCAATCATCATTAGCAACGACAACGTGCCAGAACTGCCAGAGCCCCAGAGCCAAGAACAAACAGCACACAGCCATTGTCAGAAATCGAATCGATACCTACCATTACGTATAACATCATTTAACGTAAAACTGGCAGAGCGAGATGGATACACCTCGTATTAGAATGGGCGAAGGCCAGCGGCACAGTGCGTCGCGTCGCTCAACAAGTGCGGGGGGAAGGGCAGTGGGGGGAGGCTATGGGAGGCGAGAGGGAGGGGGGAGTGTCGGCATGCACGGTGGCATGGCTGCGGGCACGTGCACTGCCTCCCCCCGCCCCCGCCTGTCCCGCCCCTCCCCCCTCCGTCGTCCGGTATCTGACAGTTATCTCTACCTCCTACGCGGACATGTTGGCCTGGTACGCGGAGCAACCAAATTGGCAGACATTTTCATTTTCGCTGACTGATTTAACGACGTCGTCGACGACGACGACGACGACGACTTTAGTAGTTTTTGTTGCAATGAATAAATAATTATTATATTGTTTTTTGTTTTACTTTGTTAAAGAAATTTATGCAAATAGAATAATTGAGATATTTTATTATATATTGTGCAATTTTATTGAACATAATTGTTTTTAATTTCCCACATAAATTGTCTATAGAGTACATATTGTAACAATACAAATTACATTAAAAAATATATATATGTACAAATGTTTAACATCTTTATTAAAGTATTAACATTAATATTTTATTTTCTATAATTTAAATTACATATTTAAATTAATAAATAATATTTTCTAAAATAAATATATAAGTATAAAAAATAACAAAGAGAATTCTCGACGAACCTCTCGAGAGGCCACCGCTTATCCCTCGACTGTTGGATAAAGAACCGGAATGAAGGAGGCAATATTACTTGAACTAGTCTGGAGTTTTAATCACCGTCTTTCATTTTTTATATTTCATACTAAAAAATATGTAGGTAAGTCTGTACTAACACTATGAAGCTGACGAGTTTGTTATATTGAACGCTCTAATCTCAGGAACTATTATTCATTAGAATTAAAAACAACTTTTTATTATTTTCATAAGACTAAGCGGGCGAAGCCGCATGTAAGAATAGGTATAAAAGCTTATATATTATAATTTAATGTCTGAGTAAACAAATAATATACGTCATAATGTTATAGACTGTTTTGCTTCCACAATAAACAGGAAAACTACAATAGCTAGTAAATAAAAGGAAAAATATTCGTAATGCGAAATAAAAATAATAACATTCAATATCAATTAAAAAGTAGAATAGAAAACAATAAGAAGAATAGAATAGAAATAAATATTTTAAATTTAGCTTAAAAATATATATACATATGTATTTTTTTAAAGGCATTGCATGTGGAGTGGAGGAACTCAACGCCACGCTGTTCCTCCTGAGCGAGGAAATAAAAATATTAAATATTTTCTTTTCCCAAGTGAGAATCGAGCCTACAGCAGGCCTATCGCCTTTACAGGCGCACGCTTGTACCCCTGCACCACGACTGGTCTGTACATAAATTACCAGACTAGCACAGCATCTTTCAATTCCAAGCAATAGTTCCTGAGATTAGCGCGTTCAATCAAACAACTTCAGCTTTATAAAATTAGTATAGAAATGTAGATTTCAAACTTATATCCTTAAAAGCCTACATATTATATAAATGATTATACTGACTATACATTGACACAAGGCCAACTATTTTCAAAGTTTTCAACCAAAAAAAAATAAAGAATAGACCTATTTTCCATAACAAACTAGCTTAGCTTTACATAATAGAATGTTATCGTTTAGATTACGCACGTGCCAGTATCGAAGTATAACAAAAGTGTTATAGTACCTAGGTAGGTAGAGTAGAGACTCTACTTACCTAGGTATACGTGGCGGGTGGTGCAAAGTTTTGTAGATTAAACACACAAAGACGTACATACAGTATATATATAAATAGATTTGTTTCAACGTTTATTAAGTAAAGTAAGAACTTTATAATGCCTACTCTACTAAATATATAAAAAACGATTCGAATTTTGAATTAAAAAAAAACGTGTTATTATTTCATTTTTGTTTATCTGTCGCACTTTTAGAAACAGTGAGGACTCTTTTTGTTTTAACGTTTAAAAACTAAATATAAATATTCCTACACCAATATTTATTGCAAAATGTCTTACATTAAAAAAGCTTTACGTTACGATACACTATATGCCGTTATCAGAGGAATTAATATGAAAATAATTCATTATCCCGATTAAGAATCGAACCCAGAACCGTCGCGTTACTCCCACACTCTTGCGCCTGCGCCTCGACCGCCTCTATATGAATATATGTATTGTATGAATGTATGTATGTATGTATAATAATATTCTCATAAGAATCATGTAACCAACGCTAGACACGTGTTGTTTATATGTTACGTAAGACCGAGCAACTGGTCTGTTTCTGCTGGTTATTCTGGAATGGCAATTCTATGATTTTTCTACTATTGAAGTCGTGAAAAATTGTATTTATTCATTGTTGTATCTAGAATAATGTTATAAAAGTTATTTGAACGAGGTAATCTCAGGAACTGCTACTACTTTTGGGAATATCTAAGATTTATATATGATACCAAGTTTTATATATGTGCCAAGCCTGCCAAGAGGCCAGTCGTGGCGCAGGGGCACAAGCCTGTGACTGTAAGAGCGACAGGTTGTGGGTTCGATTGCCACTAGAGAACATTAAATATTTAATATTTTCATTTCTTCGCTCTGGTTGGCAAAGCACAGCGTTGAGCTTCGCCACTCAGCTCGCAATGCCTCCAGAATTCAGCGGAGAGTAAAGTGCGAAGTGTCTTAACACTAGGCTCCCTCTGCCTACCCTGCTATGTGCGGGATACACCGTGAAACTGATTTTATTTATTCTATATTATTATGAATCTATGATAGAAAATAGAACAAAACTGATAAGTATTAATAAAATGTCATAAACTGCTAGTTTCTAATTATATGTGTTAAACCATTCTAATTATATGTTTATAATCTTATATAATGTAATAAATACTATTAATTATTAAATAGCAAGATCTATAATATAATACTGTCGCGTAGTTGTGACGTGCTACGAACTGACTGACGTAGACGATAGTGTAGGTTCAAATCTATATAAATGTACTGTTACTTAAAAGAATCAAATTTATTAATAAAAGTTATCAATTTTGACTTAAGGTTATTTGAAGTAAAAACTCTATTAATTATAAGAAATCTACAAAATACTTACAACTTTATTTTAATAAATTAGTTCCTTATGTAACTTTGAGCTATTTTTTATAATTATACAATGTCAAACTGATAATATATACCTACATAAAATAAAATTGTCGATATTATTCTTACTTATCGATTACTAGTTTTATGTGCAACTTTGCTCGCGTGGTCAAATGGAAATTATTGAGACGTTTTTTTTAGCTTCACGCTGTATCCCGCATATAGAAGGGTCCCAGGGAACCTGGGAGTCTAATGTTGAGAAATTCCGTTTCCCATTAAGATACTTCCGTTCTCTATTTTCCGCTATCAAAAGTCGAAGTCAAATCAATTAGTTCCTGAGATTAGCACGATCAACCAAACAAACTTCACCATTATACCATTAAAATAAAAATAATAATAATAAGAACATTTCAACATCTATATTAGGCGTAAAAGAATTAAAAACCAGCTTTGAATAAGAGTTAAATACTAATTCATTCGCACATTGAAAGTGGCACGATACCAACATGGCTCTATAGAGGAAACAATGCTTCACAATCTATGACCTTGCATGCATATGTACCCACATTTTAAACAAGATTAAACGTTCCTTGAGCCTTAGCTTCACGCTGTATCCCGCAATTAACGGGATGGGCAGAGGGTTAGAGTGTTAAGACACTCCACTCCCCTATTTACACCGAATTCTGGAAGCATTTTGTGTTGAGAAACCAGAGCGAGGAAATGAAAATATGAAATATTTTATTTCCCCCAGTGATAATTGCGCGGGAAAGAGCGTGAAGTTTCAATTTTAAGGGTAGATGTGCCGTTTTCGTGTTACCATCATTCTCAATAAGTATATTATGTATTTTATAAATACACGCGTCTTTCTGTCGTAACAATTAGATCACTCGATTCTCGAGGTTACAGCATAATTAGAAAAATTATCGTACAGTGGATGTTAGTTGGCCGCTCTAGAAATCTAGATTCTAGAATATTCCTTACATTTGGTCGTGCAAATTTAATTTAATTTTATACTTATTTATCTTATATTTATTTGAACGTTGTTTTCTTTTATGATAACTTAGTTTTTGTATTAATTTAAAAATTGTTTAAATTTGACGTAAATTTAATCATAAAAAACATGTTTTTTTTCTTCATATTGCTTTATATTACGTGAAAACATTTAAGTCGCTTTAGATTAACAAACATTACAATTACCATTAGAAACGACTAGATAGTTAAAGGTCACTTATTATTTTTAACCGACTTCAAAAAGAGGAGGTTTTATCATCATCCTCAATTAAAAAATCTGTTATATCAAGTAAGAATCGAACCCACACCTAAAGATTCTAACAAAACAAAATATTGTGCAAACGTAACTTGGAACTTGCGCAATATAAATAGCAATTAGTTAGTTCAGATTTTATGCTGAAACAAGGCTGAAACCGATCAACAGTATCAATTATCCGCATCAAATTTCAATTTATCCTCATTTTCATCTATATTCTAAATAATATATATAGGCATTTATACGAATTAATTTATTAAAAAAAACGAATAATAATACAGGATATCACGTTTCTATTGAAATCAGAAATGTTTATTTTCACAAATTAGGTGGAAACTGGAGAACGTAGTGTTTTTTTTTCGGGAAAAAGAAGTATAAGAAAATAATTAGCGAAGATTTCTTTTTGCCTCATAAATTATTTTGGGTAAGGAGGTAAAGTAGAAAACATATTTTTTATTTATCTAATGTACTCCTTTTGAGTAGTTTATTGTAGATTATTATATGCCTATAAGAATTTCATCTTTTTTCCTATCTGTATTAACTAATACTGTGAGTAGCTCTTAATCTTATTGTTATGAATGATATAAATATATATATATATATAAAGAACTACTGTTTTAATAGTAATTGTTGGAATTTTGTTTTTAAATAGTATATATATATAGATCTTCCAAAACATGATGAATTATGATAATAAATATATCACGTGAAAAACCTATATCTCATTAATATGTGAAGAACCAAATCTTTTACAACAAATGAAAATATGTTTTGAAAAATATCAGAACAACTTGCTACATATAGGTAATTTAATAACGAAAATAATAAAGGCAAAGGACGACATTTTATCACCTCATAGGTATTTTAATTTAAATAAAAAAAGATTAAAACTGTTTTCTCATATTTAAATACTTAAATATAACAACACAAAAACCTATTTCATGCTTTAGTACGCTAATATTGCCTCCAAACACGATTTACACATTAAATTTAATTATTATTTCTATACTAGTTCAAGTAAAACCGACATCACAAAAAAATATAGTTGCGTAACGTTTCACTATAAAATAATCATAAGATATTTCGAGAACAAGACAAGAGTTAATAAAATAAATCAGCTTCACTCTGTATCCCGCACACAGAAGGGAAGGCCGAGGGAACCTTGTGTTAAAACACTCCCCACTTTCCACTAAATTTTGCGAGGCATTGCGTGTTGAGTGGCGGAATTCAACGCAACGAAGAAATGGAAATATAAATTTAAATAAATATTCCATTCGAATTTACAAAGACAAGCGTTATTATTATTTATAAGAAACATTATATGAACGAAGTCGAACAGCTGAGCGATCTCTTTGCAAAACGACTATCAGAGCTCAAACAAACAAAGAAATAACGAAAAATGATAATATTGGACTAAAATGTTGAATTAAGATAACAACTTATATCTTATGAAAGATATCAAAAAATTATATTTCGAAAAAAAATATTTAGAATTTTCGAGGAATAACATAACTCTCCAAAAGTTCAGACTGGACCAAGAATTTGACGACACCTATAAAATATATTTACGACAAATTATATCATCCATACATGGCTGTAACTAAATCGTTCAATTTTGCGAATCCTATTCGAGCAATTCAAATTGGCCATTCCGTCTCACGCATCGAACACCTCGATATACCTGATCAAAAACCCGACTTAAAACACCAATGTGGCCAAGACCACCAAGTGGTGAAAACGTTAAGCCGTTCTAGAACGTGCAAAGTCCAGAGCAGACCAGACACTGGTGGTGGGGGCTGCAGCGGAGGCGCACGTGGGGCGAGGCGCGCAGGTGCCGGCGACCTCGCGCTATCTCGTCCCGCCGCGAGGTCGCTGCCGTGATAACGGCCGCTATTTCAGTCCGCAGCGGCGGTCGTGACGGTCACTCCCGAAATGGCAGCGCTCGCTCGCTCGCACACAGCACCGACAACGCCGGCGCCGCGACCCGACCGGTGCCGACGAACTGCGCTCGACGACTGGCGGGCCTGGCCGGAGTGCGGGTCTGCGGGAGCGAGGGCCGAGGAGTGAGGAGTGCCGGCGGAGGGAGGGGAGAGGGGGGGAGGACGCGCACGCGGTCGAGCGCGACGCCGGCCGCTGCACCGTCTCTCCGTCTCAGCGCTTTACATAACTCTACACGCGACGACACGCGCACAACGAGGTCGCTAGCGGAGGAGGTGCGGGGGAGATGCGGGGAGGTGATGAGGAGGTGCGGGGGAGGCGCCGGCGTCGCGGAGGAGTCAGTCGGTCACCGGCGGAGCGGCGGAGTCACTGAACCTCGACACTCGACGGCCGACGCCGCGAATAAGGTGAATGGAACGTTGCAACCGAATCGGGCCTTGTTGGCGATTCGACTCCACTCCTTATGCACGTCTAACTTTCTAATGAGAGACGCTCGGGCGGCGGTGGACGCTAGGACGGTGACGCGCGGTACCACCGTCCGAAAAGGTCCGAAGGCGGCGCTGGTGACGGTGCCTCAGCTCGAAAGTGGCGAAGCGACACGTAGCACGCACGCGACTTGCAAATAAACTAATTTAACTAGTACAGAACAACTCTTAGTCTGACTAATAGGATTTCTGTAATGCCTTGTCCGTGGCTTACATATACTATACGAACGTACGCTCGAATTTTGCCTCCTACGTGTTATTTTACTACAATAGTACTGCACAAAAATATCTACTGCTTAAATAAATCATTTCAATTCCTTCCTCCATTTTCCTGAGGTAATTGGCCGATAACAAAGCATCCTGCACGCGGAACCCTGGACTATTTGCGGAAGCGGACAAGTTGTACATTCAATCCTCACCATAACGTTCACTCCTAAGCAGTAGCTTGAAAGTGAGCATAAAATGAAAAGTACCTACATAATATGAAATATTCCGACACGAGACTCTACCGTCACGTAGCCACATAAGCGAGGATACAAAAGGAGGGAAAGAGTGAAATACGGAGTGCAAGTCACAGGAGCATACAGCGGCGGGAGGCGCGGGGAGGTCCGAGGGGGCGCATGCGTGCGGCGGCTGACCTTGGCGCGGTGCAGCGTGCAGCGCCCGCCCCCCGGACTAGCACCCCCTGCTCCGCCGACCACACCTGCCGGTTTAGCAGGTTGCGATCCGACCTAGCGTCATGTCTAGATTCTATTTTCGGAATACTCGCTCTCGTAAAATTCGCTCAATTTCCCTCCGCCGGCTCGTACCTACCTACTACTGGGATGCTAGTTAAAATTCAATTCAAATCATTGTTACAACGCGGTTGGCAAGCGTGTAAAGCGTGCATCAGCACTTGGTTTTCGGGCGTCACGTCATGTGTTATATTTTTCCCGACAGCGTGACAATCGATATAAAACATTTAACGACAGCAAAAGCCGAAGTGGCAACACCGTGAAGGGGGGAACCCACCCACCGGATGTCGAGATAACGACAGCGTATCGTGCGAAACGCGAAAGCTCACTGATTCATGTACCCTTTTCTGATTAACTTGATGATATTTTACAAAATTACCAACGTTTTCGTCTAAAATCACGTTCCAAAGAGTAGAGGCTCTACTTTGTTGTATTTTCATGCTTATCAAGATTACTCCTCCTCAATCCTCGTTACTAAAATAAGAGATTCTTTAAATTCTGGATTCCATTTTAAGACTTTCACATCCAATTGCAATTTTCTTGCCAAAGTATTCGAGAATTATGTTGTAAGAAAATTATATCAACACTAGTGGACCCGGACGCGGCTACGCCTGCTTGAACTATAAGAATATTTTCGCGTCGGTCATACTGTGCCGCCCGTAGGCTACGTCATTTCGAATCAGTGACATCGCCTTAATTATTTATTAGTATGTTATACAGTAAACTATAATTTCAATCTAGATAAAATGCTAAAAGTGACTATAATATTTATTTTCATAAGGATGAATATCAAAATATCGCGGTAACGAACGCGGTCGCGTAGCGACGCGACGGTTGTTATTAACATGGCAGAATAAATTGCATGTCAAATTAGAAAGTACTTTAAAATATATTAGTATATATGTGTAATATAATGTTAAATAGCCTATAGCACTTCTGAAGAATGCAGCTTTCATACAAAACAAAAACAAAGTAAATCGGACCAGTAGATCCAGAGATCTTAGCGTTCAAACAAACAAACAAACAAACAAACAAACAAACTCTTCCGCTTTATTATATTAGTATAGATTTATTACCTTTTTGGATTTTATTTCAAGGATTCAACTTGTTGAATTATTTTTTTTCCAGCTTAATGCTGTGTCCCGCATAAAGCAGAGAAAGTTGATTTTGAAATGATAATATCAAATTCCCATTCCCATTTCTAAAACCTCCTGTAAAACAATTATACTGTGAATTTTCGAGAAAAAAAGAAGAGACAAGAAGAGTCATTACTAGTAGAAAATACATGTGCATTATGGAAAAATACAGTGACCGACAGACTACACGAACCACTCAACTCCTCTTTGATTATAAAATGACATACGTTTCGTGTAACAAGCGTCATACAGCTAACTAACCTAATATTTTGCCACAATACTAGACAGCACTATATAATTATTTTTTCCTTTTATACACACAATACATTCAAAATATCTGTTTTTTTTTTTTATAATTTTTTATTATTATTATCTATTGCTATTTTCATTATTTATATAGGCTAGTCGTTGAACAAGCTTGTTATCATTAGTCATAGATTGTAGTTTCGATCTGGACTGTGGTGACGAAGAAAAGGGCGGCGTAGAGGTCCGCCACTTAACACGCTATGTCTCGAAAAATTTGTCGGAAACTGGGTAACAGAGTGTCTTAACACTAGGTTCCCTCTCTGTCTATGTCTGCCTCTACCGATATGTGCGGTACAGCTATAGATAACAAGAAATAAATAATTAAAATCCATCAATGGTATTAAAATATATGTAATTTAAACAACTAACGGAACATTCACCGGTGCCGATGTTAAATTAAACAAAATGTGAATAAAACATATCTCTATGCTAAAATCTACCTAGCACTGTTCATATTGTCAAATTTGAAATTTTAATGATTATTTTTCGATAACACTCTCGGGCGAGAGGACAAAAGTAGTGACAAAATTGAATATTTCAACATTAGTTAAGCTTTCGAGGCGTTATATTAAAATGTATGGTCTTATATTAAAATATACATCACTACCAAAATCACGTGTTTCTGGCTTCCGTTTACTAAATGTTTGGCTCGTGTATATTTATGTTGGGTAATGTCAAGAATATGTTAGAACTTTTACTACTACATTATTACTATTAAAATATTTAAACAGGATCTATATATGTATTATATAGATTTTTTATAAATGTAATTTATAGCAAAATCGAAAGTTACAAGTTTTTGAGCTAGATTCTAAAGATGCGATATGTACCTACCTATGTATATAGAATTAATGTACCCAAAAGCTACCTGAGTAGAAACTGAGGGGCCGGGTAAGCAGTGCCCACCATAAAATAGTATTGTGCCCATCCCAGAAATTTTATTAACAAATTAAATATTTAATCTTTTTATTTCCTCGCTCTGGTAACAAGGCAAAGAGCAGCGTTGGGTTCCACCACTCAACAAGCAATACCTCGAGAATTAAGCGGATATTGGGAAACTGAAGTGTCTTAATGGGAACGGAGTGTCTTAAAACTAGGCTCCCAGAATCCCTCTGCCTACTCTGCTATGTGAGAAATACAGCGTGAAGCAGAAAAAAACGTGTACCTACACGAACATATCTGTTTAAAGCTAAAGTTCAGGGTCCCCCCCCCCCCCCCATATATGTGTGTATATATCTACATAGGCCCCTACACCTAGTGTATAGTAAAAATATATAATTATAAATGTATTGCAAATTGTATTTTAGTTGCAATTTGGCGTCAAAACAGGATTTCGGCTTTCGGACCTCGTGTAAACAACAAAGGGCTTCCTTTGAATTTGCACAATATAAAACCCGCACAGTCTATGTTATGTGCTTCTGCTTACTGACAATATTTTTTAAATAAAAGAAATGAACAATAAAAAAATACTTGTTGTGCGTGTGTTTTTATAGATTTAGTTATATCTAATCGTATGCCTAAATTAATTAAACTATTTAAATATAAAGGTATCCTTGATATAATTAAAAAAAAATTAACGCTCAACGAGCAAAACTTGGACACGGAGTGATTTATCACTAAGCTTTTTTAGTTGTTGTAGCAATAGTAAGTTATTGCAGCTGTATTCCAGCATATTTTGATAAGTGATAAGGAAGCCTATGCATACTAAAGTTAGTATATTTGTATAATTAGTGCTATTTTCCTTCACACGTATTCGTTTTCTATAAAATTACATTTTCCATTATTTTGCAAATTAATTTTATTTATATATGTAATAATAACTAAGATATATATGAATAAGATAAAGCCTATCAAACAAAATATTCGCATTGACACTGTAACAGTAATTCGATACGATCGACAGTGGGTGACGGTTGAAGAAGCCGTACTATATCACGTTACATAGTAAGAATCGAGGTTTGTTTATGTTTAATTTGGTCAAAACAACCTATAGTGTTGAACTTAGCGCAACATTTATAAATCGCTCTCAAGTCTGAGATCGATCTTGAGATGTCGTTTTTATTCATAGATATGTAATTTATGAAAGAAAACGTCATCTCGAGATCGTTCTCAGACATGAGCGCGGTTCACAAATACGAAACTAAGAGCTTTAGTCATGTTAGTGCAATACTGATTTTATTTAGGCTTAAATTATACTATTTCATTGAAATATTAGGAACTGACGCAAGTCGTTTACAGTCACACGCTTATACCCCTGCATCACGACTGGCCTCGAAATAAGTAGATAATAATAAAAAAAATCAGCAACAACAAAAAGACATAAAATATTCATTAAAAATCGCTCCATCAATGGCAGACCACCTTTGCACAGACCAAACATAAAAAAAACAAAGCAACAAACAAAATTAACCACAGATTATAACAATCAGGGCTCTGTCTGAACAAACAATAGCCTCGTGTGAATTCACTTAGACATTGTCAGAAATCATTAACTCTACCATTCAATGCTAAAAATGTATCTACTAAATAAGAAAAATGTCACCACCCTACACACAATGCCTCGAAAATTCAGCGGAAAGTGGGAAACGGAGTGTTTTAGCACTAAGTTCCCTCTGCCCACCCTGCTCTATGAGGGATACTGTGAAGCTCAAAAAAGAAAGGAAGAATAATATAAAGTTAGCTGTTTAGATTTATATAGTTTACTAAGGATTGTATACATGCACTCACATCTCCACTTTCTTCACCTTATTGACATTGCGTAACTCAACGCCATGTCTTAACAGGATTACGTTAATCAAATAATTTATGCATAAACATTTCCCAACCATCGTATTTAAAGCAAGACACTGTCCCATTACACACCAACACCAATGGCCTTAATCAATTCCAATCAATCAACACACCACGCGTAACCCAACGCCGCGTTCCAATAACACAAATTCCAGTGCATACAAAAACAATGGTCGATGGGAAGTCAGTTGGATGCTAGCGTCCGTCAACAGTTCATTCCGGTACGTATGACGAGGCCAGTCCCTTTCACCTTTTGGATTGTATTCGTGGCCTTAGTGGAGCCTTGCGATAAGATTCACCGAAAGTACGGCGTTAGGTTATAATTTAATATCTTTATATGTTGCAAATACAATTAGGGCGATCGTGGTGCTGTGCCAGAAGTGTGGGACTGTAAACTACAGGAGTGTAGGAAATACAGTTTGTGGATAAAGGTTGTGGATTCGATTCCCACTTGAGGAAATGAAATATTTCCATAGGCAAATCACTCACTCAAAACACACACAAAACACTCAATTTTTAGAATTCAGCGGAAGGTGGAGAACGGAAGTATCCTTACAGGAACAGCGTCTCTTACAACCAGATTTTCATGTTTCATCTGGCTATCCTGCTAAGCACGGCGAGGTACGGCAAAAAAAATACAATAACTAACCAAGAGTTTCTATATTCACGCATTTATCCTGCATGAAGGAGGGTAGCGCTTCAGACATTGCTTGTTGAGTGGAAAAACTCAATGCCCCACCACGCAGCCACTTGCAATGAAAATATTCAATATTTAATTTCCTCAAGTATGAATAGAACCCACAAACACTATCACCGCGCCACACCGTACCCAATAAATTAACTTGCAGTTAATTTATCATCTAGTTAAATAACTTATTCAATAAATAATTAACAGTGAATACCCATCGCGTGCTGTGGTACTTTTTCAATAAATGACATAATTAATTTAATCGTTTGTACTATTAAGTATATATATATTTATATGTATTTTTATAGTTATGTATATATATTTTACACTATGGCACGATGTTCTAAAATAATATGTGGAATCTGATATTTTGCTGTCATTTATAATAATAAATTGGAGATAATTGTGAGAAAAATTAATTATATCTAAGTTTGTACTCCCAATATATATAGTTCTACCCAAGGCGGTCGAGGCGCAGGAGTACGCTTTGGTAATTATAGCGCGGGGTTGAGTTACGCCACTGAACACGCAAGGCCTCCCGATTTTGCGAGAAATGGACGTATCTGCAAATGGAGTGTTTTAACACTAAGTTCTCTGGTTCTCTCTGCCTACATAGCTGATGTATGGGATAGAGCGTGAAGGTAAAAAAAGATAAAGAGAAAAAAATAATAATTGTAATATAAATGTTGCATAATAACAAAATAATATAAAATATAAAAATAAAAAAATATAATTATCTTCCATATAAAGGTATATGGAAGATAATTATATTTCTATTTTGGAAAAGCTAAAACGTATCTATAAGGACGCTTTTGCTTCACGCCATATGATGCATGCAGAAGGGTAGGCAGTAGGAGCATAGTGCTAAGACACTTCGTTCTGCAGGTATTACATATTAAGTGAAGGAACAAAACGCCGCGCCTCGACACCAGAGAGAAGAAACGAAAATATGAAATATTTCATTTCCTCGAGTCAGAATTGAATCCACAACCTGTCGCGCTTACAGTCACACGCTCGTGCCCCTGCGCCACGCCTGGCCTCATTAGTTAATGACTTTATTATAATCAGGTACTTGTACATCCTAATAAAGTCATCAGCATCTATATTCTACTTTCATATTCTACTTCCTATTCATCAGCTCTCTGAAGGTTATATTTATGTCACTATAGCAACTAATATAAACTGTCTGAGACTTTTCATATTGAAATTTAAGTTGAAGTTAGATTATTATTTTCTTATTTTCTCATAGAGAAAAATAAATATAAAAAAATATATTTAAAAAAAATGCAAGATAATAAATATTTGTATTGGGTGAGAATCGAACTGATGACTCATAGCTTATCAGACATAAGTAACCATATATAACCATTAAATCCGTCTTAATATACATTAATGACATTTTAATATTACTTTACTGTTAAAATGTTATTTTTGTTCCAAATATTTATAAATATATCTCTTTAAGCCTATTTATACAGTATTTTATAAAGGGCACTGCGCAAAAAAACTAAATAAATACATAAATTATTAATACATAAAATATGAACTACTTGGACCTTTTAATAATCTATACTGATATAAAAAAAGAAGTTTGTTAAAAAAAGGTTCTAGTTCCATTTTTTTTTTGTATTTTATAATCTGTATATCGAGGTAGGCTATATAAACTATGATATATTACATTAATCGTTTCGATCAACATATACCCACTGGACCTGAAGTTAGAGTTACTTGGACATTTCGAAGGTATCAGTTGCAAATATAGATATTTCCAAAAGCTAGTAAATTATAAAACTTAAATGATAATTCAGCCAATTTTACCCAAAGTATAACAATCTTGAGGCCAGTCGTGGCGTAAGGGCACAAAGTGTGCTGCAAAATCGACTGGTTGTGGATTCGATCCCACTCGAGGAAAGGAAATATTTTTTTTTTCTTTCGCTCTGGTGCCGAGGCAAAAGTGCGGCGTTGAGTTTCGCCACTCAAAACGGCGGAAAGTGGGGAACGCAGTGTCTTGGAGGCTGATTTTTTTTTTTTTGTATAACAAACAATCTATGAAAATTAAGCTTCTAATAATACCTATATTATAACAGTCTATATATAAATTAGTCTTTCCCTTCATTGTAGAGCTACACGTATTAACAAGTGCATGCAGATTTTGATCAAATATAGATTAGATTCTGATTAAATTTATATAGAACTATCTCGAACGATTGCTATTTCTGATAACAGTAAAATTTTATAAAATACATTTATTAATCTATATGTTTTTATAATAAATTTACCCATTTTGTATCCCACATATATTATTATATAGAAGGCAGAGGGAACCTAGTGTTAAAACACTCCATTCTCTAGTTTCCGCTGAAATCTCGAAGCATTACGTATTTATGCAGATATAAGTATTACCTATCAACTGTACAAAGTTATTGTGGGTTCCTATTGCTAATACAAAAAATATTTAAAAATAAAAATAAGTGTTTTTCTTTAATTCCATCATCACTACCATCATTTGTATGCAAATTAGATGACAATACAATATTATGGTACCATCGACTCTGGCCTGTTAATGGATTTTGGAAGATAGCTGATCGAACCTTGGACGGCTTGTTAAAACATGAGTTAGTGCTTATTACATTCCTCTTATTAATAAGCAAGTGTGTTTTTAGTTTTTTAAACTATTAATTATTATTAGTACAGATAATTAAAGACATAAAGTAAATTAAAGTAGAAAATAAAATAATATATTATTAGAAATTTCACATTATATAGAATCAACATAAATTTCTAAGAGTGTCGGTTGTAGTAATCATTGATTTATTATAAAAAGATCTGCAAGGTCGCCAACGATGCATTTCAGAATGGTCCTCGAAATCTTCAAAGGCATATTTTAAGATTTCTGTTTTAAATAGAAAGATATAACCTCAATACTTAAATAACTTTTTTTTTAGGATATTTTTTTTAGGTTTTCATGCTATCACTACTTTTAATCTTAGACACAAAAGTCAGTGATATATTTTTTCATTTCTGTATATATTTAGCTAGTTTTCAAGAGCGATTTTATTTATTGTAATATATTTATAGTTATTTATTGTAATACTTCATAAAATGTTTTCCCAATGTTTGTTGTTTACGAATAATAACAATAACATTGTAATATAAGCATGTTGCAAATTTATAGAAAAAAACATGTTTATTACTATGAGACATAGATAACGAAAATATTATTCATTTTATTGTAAACTAGCTTTTACTCGCACCTTCACCCCCGTGGTCAATGAAAATAACTTCTTTATTTAGCTTCATATTGTATTCCGCACATAGCATTGTCAGCTTAGGGAACCTGGGAACCTTCTGTTAAGACACCTTCGTTCCCTTAAAAACACTCTAACGCAAGCTCTCTGGCTCCCGCGTGTTTGGAATATTTTTCATTGTCTTTTAGTGCCTGAGGCTCCAAACTATTTAATTATAAGTAAATTTTATAATATTTAATTAAAACTCAATAATTTTTAAGTAAACTTTTTTAAGAACCAAGTCAAGCTTCAATCAAGATTTTTTTATTTACCAAAATAAAATAAGAATAAACCTATCATGATTTACAAATTCATTAACATATTTACTTCTCATATACATTTTGTAGAGCAAGTAAATTTTAAATATACATATTAAATTTTAAGCTTTTCTCTACATTTTCCACTTTAATAATTCATGATCCTATAATCCTTCTGATTATCTAATAGTTAAATCTTAACTCTACATGGTTAAATCCATGCTTTAAACTTAAACTGATAACCAAAAAACCACTTCCTTTTCAAAAGAAAGAAAAAAAAAACTCGAAATCGCAAACTCGTTCTACACACAAAATAAACCTCAAATAAAAACAACCTCAGGGACTCAGTTTAAATGTTAAAGCTACCAGGGTAGCATGTGATGGTAGGAGCCAAACCACCTGGCTCTGGTACACGTGTAAAAATGCAAGATAACGTCAGCCCTGAAATGTTTTGCTAATGTTTTCTCTGTAATCGAAAATAGAATATTTACTAAGGTTATTTCAAAACTGCTTTTTCCGTATAGCAAAAACAATTGCATTAGTTCTCACACAGCCACATTAGAATGGTTACAACGTTAATAACACGTTAATAACGCTTTACACGGTGTTAACGTCTAACACAACACAAAAGAGTCATTGTTCGCAATCACGACCGATAAAAGAATCGGGTGTCCTATGTACGCTGGTGTACGCTGGTGTACGCTGGTGTACGTCGCTCGGCCTTATCGGGGGCGATAGTGCAGCCAGCGACTAGCGAGAGCGCGAGTTCATCGCCTAACGGTAGGCACTGTGCGGGCACAACCGTTACGCAACCCATACCTTGTGCCAGATTTTGTCAAGTTTTTACGTTTTAAAACCTACGTGCACCGCGGGCAGGTCGCGATGGGGGCAGTCGCGGGATGCGCGTGCACATCGCCCCCGCCCTCCCACCCCCCGCCGCGCGCCCCCTGATCAGCTGACCGCGGGCGAACGGGACCACTGCGTCACGCCGCGCCGCCCCGCGCGCTCGCCGCGCTACGTGCGCAGCGGTGGACGCCGCACAGCGCGCTCGATGCGCAAATATAGCGTAGGTGTGCGTGTCGGGCACCGGCCACGAGTCACTACTACACGCGCGCCGTGCTGGCGGAGAAAACTATCAGCGCCGCGTGCGGACGGTGCCGACCCGGCACGCTCGCATTGCCCGCTGCGGGCACAGAGGAGGATTCGGCGACTAGCTCACATAATCACAGCGTGGCACAACACAGACAGGGCGAGAGATGTTCGTAACCGGCAAATTTCGGGCTTCCTTTGTTTACGTGGGGCGGGGCGCGTGGCGCTCAAGGTCAAGAGCGGCGGCGGGTGGTGCTGGCGGAGGGCGGCAGTGCACAGGGCGACGGTGGTGACGGGGCGGCGGCCTGCACTTACCGGCTTGGAGGCGCCTCTCCTGCAGCTCGATGAAGCGCGCCGCCTCGAGCAGCGTGTCGAGGAGGCTCATGTCGGGAGCGCGGGCGGCGCGCGCGGTACGACGCGCCCGCTGTCACGCCGCGACTGCCACGCGCCCGCCGCCGCACGCCGCCGCTCACGTGGCCGCCGCCGGCCCGCCAATGGGAGCACGGCGCGCGCGTCACGTGGCGCTCGCGGCCGACCAATCAGCGAGCGGCACTCACGATCGATGTCGCGCCAGTGCGAGCGACGGCGCGGCGGCGGCCGACACTCTACACACCAGCTCTACCTCTACGGAGTGACAGCCATGTCCCACAAGCTGAGAATGTTTCGATAAGTAGCATATTTAGATGTACCCGCCGGCGTTGATCGCCGCGACGTGCCACCGGCGACGGCGGTGCGCGGTGAGTTGGCAGCGCTTTGTTTACGGCGCGTCCCGGCGGGGGCACGGGGCGGGGCGAGGGGGGCAGCACGTGCCGGGGCACTCGAGCCGACTTTCACTGCACCGCGTTGCGCGCGGAATAAAAAGTTGTAGTCTAATTTTCACTTGGCATCACCGCTGACGCATAGCTACTGAAATACTTATTTAATTTTTAAACTTATTGCAGCAATATCTGCATACTACATTAAAAGAAAATCAATGCAAAAGTTAATTTAATTTAGATAAATTTGCTAATGAGAAGCACAGCCCTCATAGAAACAGATACCAATTTTAACTCTATTTTTTTCTGTAATTTTAAAACGAGGACTGGTAATCACTTATTTCAATAGTACAAGCTAAAATTTTAAAATCGATATTCATATTAAAATAAAAAAAATCGCATCCACTTAGAATCAATAGTATGATAGCATAATTACAGTGACCTTGTAGTGGCGAGGGGACGGTCGCCCTCGAGCAATGAAGGAGCGCGAACTATATGCAAAATATATCATTTATACTATAAATGTAGCAGAGTGACACATTATATTATTATTTTTATGCTATATTTCTGTGAATTTTATATATTATTTTTTTTAAACTTCACACTGTATCCCATACATAGCAGGATAGGAATAAGAAGCCTGGGAACCTATTGCAAAAACACTCCGTTCCCCACTTGCCACTGAATTCTGGAAGCATAGTGCGTTGAAAGGCGTTAGTCAACACCACTTTTATGCCTCTCTGCCAGAAGAAGACATTTTTTTTCATTTCCTCGAGTAGGTGTCGAACCCGACCCAACTGACCGCCCTCAAAGTGGTATACTATATGACTTTGTATATTAATAAACAACGAAGAGTTATACTCTACAACTCTACCAAATATGCCAAATATTCAAATAAGAAAAAGTTATACATACCATAATTAAAATAATAAAATGTATTTTTTTTTTATTTTACCTGACTATGATATTTTAAGGAGTAAAAAGGAAATATATGTGTGGAAAAGAGACTAGCCAGCCAGCCAGCCAGCCAGGAACCTTCTTCCTTTAACATCCCAGATCATCTTCGAAACTACAAATAACGTACAGTCACAACCTCCACTCTACCATAACAGTCAACATGACTCTATCAATATGTCATGTATATAAAACTCTTCCTTTAAAACTATGCATTATAAAAAGATGACATTTGGCATGTACAGTCGTCGGGGTGTATAGGGAAACACTAAGAAAGGACTTCCCGAGAATTCTACGGGAACGGAAAAAATGGGATATTATATTTTGTAGCTCACGGAAACGAAATTCTATTAAAAGTAAAGTCGAAGTGACATAACATTCTAAAATATCCACATTGTTGAAGAAAAGAGTGAAGATGAAAATTGTTCGATGAAACTATCCGAAATTGTTCCTTTTGGTGACATGTTCGGCCACACCTTTTTTTAATTGTCTAGCCTACTAAATAATATTTAGCCTACTAAATACACTAGAATAATCAAATTTGAATCTGCTTATTTATTAAAAATATATATTATTTTATGCTACACAACTACAAATATGCTATTATAAAACTTTAATGTTAATCTATCAATATATCCACTAATTCATCAACCAACAAAACTAGAGCTGAACTACAAACCTTTCAAAGATTTTATGGCAACAACCCATATTATATCAAAAATTTCAAATCATACTGACCTTGTAATATAAATATAAGCTAATGACTTTCTTTTCTTTCAGTTTCACTTTTTATCCCGCATGTACCGCAGTGTCGACCAATTCGTTGCTTAATATAATTATTCAGTTTTTTCACTAAGAAAAAATTAAATATTTTTAAAATTTATCTATTTTTTAGAAATATCCAAAATGTTACTGAAAAAAATAATTTATATTGGTGTTGAAAAGAAACCACTCCATTCAAAATACAGATTAATATTTATTTTACTATAAAATAAAACAATTCAACAAACTAGCAAACGTGGATGAGAATAAATATATATAAAAATGAGAAACTGTAAAGCTGTCATCGATTTTCATATAAGGATTTCCAATAGAAATAGACAAAATTATAAATAATTGTATAAAAGATACATTTACTTAAAGTGTATATAGATCAATACACATTTCTCAAAATATATCGATATCGAGACTCAATAAATGGCTAAATAATATCGATATAAAACTTCAAAATCGATACTCTATTCGATTTGTAAGGAAACATCGATATTACTGCATGAGCATTTTTTAAAAATATATATGTATGTATGTTAAATACACAATCACAAAATTTCAGTCATAATAATTATAAATTTAAATAATAATTATATGAGACGTTACACTCAAGTTGTTCTAACTAACGTAAATAGTATTTTTGCTCTAATCGCAAACAATTGCATTTCTAATATATTTTTAGTGTTGACCTATATTATACTTCTTTTTTTCCTACTTAACGTTGAATCCCGCACGTGGCAGGATAGGCAGAGGACACTCCATCTCCACTTTCCGCCAAATTCTCCGCCCAAACTCAACCGAAATCGAAAATTTCCTCGAATGGGAATTGAACCCACAATCTGTCGCGTTTACTCACACGCTTATGCACAGCGCACGACTGGCCTCATGGGACTCATAGGACTTTGGCTAGCTGGGTTTATTTAAAAAAAGTCAGTAGTATTGTGAATGCAATAAAAGTCTAAAAATGAGTTTAAATTGAAAATATTTAAAATATATTTATACGTATAATATAATTTTATTTGATTTATTATAAAATAAAATAATTTATATTCTATGATATAAGTAATAATATACTTATATATGATATTTTTATGATTTGAAAATATTGAACCTACCATTGGACCAGTAGTTAAAATTCTCATATATTGTGTAAAAAATAATAGTATTTTAACATATAAAAAAAAAAATATAACTTTACATACTTATAGGTTATAAGATTATATAAATGTATACAAAAAAATATAATAAATTCGCACCAAATTATACAAAAAATAAAAAAAAAGATGTATTTATATTAATAAAATGAATTAAACATTTTAGACCTTATATAAATACTAAAAAATAATATATAATAATATATTGATATGCAATTTAACACAATAATTCCTAAGAAATATTATAGTTTACATACATTCATTTATACTTGTACATACTAACATTAATTACGAAACTAAAAAACAAGATTTATTACATATAAATCAGGTAAATCAAATCTACATTAGGTACTAAATACTATGAATTCACTAAGGAATAATTTAAAACACACTTTTTGCTTAAAAAAAACTGAATTTTCATACAAAATATTAATTATTGCATTTATTGCTAGATATCTCCAATTGGTGTTAACAAATCAATTAATCAGGTATCCCGCACATAGCAGGATGGGCGTACTTAGTGTTAAAACACTCCGTTACCCACGCACCACCCTAATTTCGAGACATGTGTTAAGTGGCGGTTTTGTATATTAGAGCGAGGAAATAAAAAAACCACTCCCCGAACGGGACTCGAACCCATAACCGTCGCCTTTTACATTAAACTGTCTCATAGTGTTGACAAATGTACTAAAAGATAAAATATTGAGGACATTACATAAACAAGGCTAATACTACAACTAACCTACAATCACGTTTCGTCATATCTTCGGTGTTGCTGCTGCCCTGGTACATCTGTGGACGCGTTACCGTTATTTTACAAACAATATAAAATATAAAAAAATCTAGAAGCTAAGCTATATTGAAGCTTTATATGTACACCCCCACATATAGCAGGAAAAAAGACTTAGTGTCAAGACACTCCGCTCTCCACGTTTAGTCTGATTTTAGTGTAATAAAAAAAATATGATATATTTTTATTTATTATCACTACGTTCTGTCCTCTGTCCACTTCCCGACTGCTAAGGAAGGGTTCTGTTTTTTTATATGTCATATTTAATTAAATAAATGTTTTATTTATTTAAAAGAACTTTAAAAGAACAATTTTGTAAATATAAAACGAACTAAACAGTTTTTATGATAAAATATAATAAATATTATTAACAAACATTTTAATAAAAAATACAGAATATATAAAAAATCTAATTTGTTTTATATATTTTATATACAATAAATATAATATATATTTAAATTTTATATAATATATTACCAGGAGAAAATAAACTAAGCGAAGGTTTATTTATTCGTCATTTATATTTCGCCTTTTATAAACTGGATTGTACAATGTACATACATACAATTAATTTCGTTTGCAAATTTAATTTAGTACAAAAAAAGAAACTTATATGCACTAGATTACCAAGACATCAGAAGTGTAAAGGAGTTTGTAGACTACTTTTATTATATTACTAATTAATATACGACTAAATATAAAATGTTATAAAAAATATATACATATATAAAGTAATAAATAAATTATCATTATTCCTTGAAGGACGTAGAAGCCTATCCTGCTGTGGCGCTGGGGCACAGGTGCGTCTGTAAAACGGTTCTGGGTTCGATTCCCATTTGGGGGAATGAAATATTTAATTAATATTTTCATTTTCTCGCTGTTATATGAAGGTAATAACAATTATATTAAAAAAAAAACTTTAGCATTATGGATATTAATTTACTATTGTTTTCATTGCCTCATTTAATGATAATACTTTTTATTTAGTTTTTTTTACTTTTTACTTTACTTATAAGAAAATATATAAAAATATTCGTTCATTTCGTTTCGTTTTCTTTCGTTCTTAAATAAACAGAAAGAGACAGCATAAATAAAGTTGCGATTTAATTTATTTATCTATCGAATAAAATTAACCACAACTTTACAATTATTACAATTTACCCTTGCCAAGTGCACAACAGACTCACCAACGTACCAGGAGAGCAGATACGGCGAGGAGATAGCCATTTACTAAAAATTCTATGACTATCGACTCAAATTGCTCAAATACAAGCTCTTCAGCTCAGTTTTGGGCATGTTCTCGAACAGTGCCGCTCGGTTCTGGCCTTCACCCTTCTTGACCCAGTGGCCGTACACTCGGAATGCACATCCGTCTATCACCTGTTCAAAGACATTGATTTTTATTAGAAGTTTCACGTTTTTTCCCGCATATAGCAGGTTAGGCAGAAGGAGCATAAGTTGAGACATTTCACCCATGCTCCGCCCAATTTTTGAGACATTGCGTGTTGCGTAGAGAAATTTAACTCCGTGCCTTATCTGCTAGAGCGGGGAAATGACAAAAAATTAAATATAATGATCCACATTGAATATTTTTTTTTCTTATATTCACAGTTTTCTCCAATATATTCGATTAATATAAGCTACCCAATGAAATGAAAAAAAAAAACTCCTCAGCCTCCTATTGATTTTAACTTATAGGCTTAAAGGGTCTTTTAAAAATCATATTATTATTCAATTTAGCTCAGGCTATGGTCCGCATTTAAGAGGGTAGTCAGAGCGAACCTAGTGTTACTCCGTTCCCCAAGCACCGCTCAAATTTCAAAACATTACGTTAATTGGCGAAACCAACACCACCAACACCACGATTTCCTTTCCCTCGAATGGGAATCGAATTCACAACCTCAACCCTTATTCAAACTATCCAAATTCACTCACTTTCCGCAAGGCTCGCATGGTGTAGGGGTCCACGATGGCGTCGCACAGCGGTATGGCGCGCGTGGAGGTGTGGGGCAGGTGGCGCAGGCGAACCGCCGCGCGCACCGTCACCAGGGCCAGACGCAACTTGGCGCGCGCGTTGAAACCACCAGATTTTATTGCCTGGGATTTTATATTTACATGTTATAGTTTAAAAAAAGTGATTACAGTATCAAAAGCTGGGTATGATTTTTCTGCTAAATACAACTTTTGTATTTTTTCCTGTATATTATTATTAAAATAAACTATTCACGTTCATTCGGTAAGAAAATAATCAAAAGTAAGAGATATTCAAAAATATAAGTCAGCCGCGGCCTCCTATAGCAAAACTTAAAAACGGACACATCTCTTCGACCGTACTGTAATTCTATAATTTACAGGTATACATAAGACAAGAAAAACACAGGAAAAATAAGATAACTGAATTTAGTATAAAAATTGTAGATAACTTAGTTCCGTATTGAAATCTTTTATTGTGTTGTTGTGTGACTATGTTGCATATAAATGTATATTTTGTAGTTATTACCACTTTAGTAATTTAAGGAAACAAAGGTAAAATAATCTATATAAAAAATTCGTTCATTACTAAAGGGGTAAAAAAGTCATTCAATAAAAACAACTTTCACGCTTTTTCCTGTATATATAGAAAGTGAAAAGAATACAGTGTCAGGACAGTTCCTTCTTAATTTTACGAAACATTGATCATTTATTTTTATTTTTTTCATATTGGGACACCGACGAATTTTGAAAGTATTGTGTGTTGACTGGCGCCGCCTTTTTTTTTATAAAAAATACTTTATAAAAATCTATTTAAAATGGAAACAATATATGAATTTAAGGGTTGAAATAATAATAAGCTAACAATAGTGTATTGTGTAAAGTGTGCATTGGAAATAAAAAAAAATATTAAGTATAATTTTGATAATTTGTGAATAAAATTTAGGTAACAGGAAAAAAATATATACACTGAGTAAGTTTTAATACAATCACTATTTAGCAATATTTTGACTTTTTATGGGAAAAGGAAGATCGATTTTGTTCTAAACATTAAATTAGTCTAAGAAAAGATTCTAAAACCAAGAACAAGTTACCGTTTAGTATAGATTAGACGCTATACTAGTTTAATATTAAAAAAACTTTTAATATTTTACATATAAATGAAACAATAACTAAAATTAATTTCTCCAAAAAAATATATGTATTAGTGTATATTAAAAGAGTTAAATAAACATTACCAAAGCCAGTTGATCGATTCTGGACATTTTGCGACTGGTGCCGGAAAACGACTTCTTGATCGGAGTCATGTCTTGATCCCATAACTAACGAAAATTGTATAAAAGTACAACGTGCTATCAAAGCGAAAATAAAATATTATATTATCAATAAATTAATATTAAAACCTTTTCGATTTAATTTGTGAGAACAAAGTAAATGACACATATATTTTTTTAATTAATAGAAATCCCAAATAGACAATGATCTTAATCATACAGCCATACTGAAATGTAAGACCAAATATTTTCGCTTTAACGTTACATGCTTAAAGAAAAAAATATATTAATTTAATGAAAATACACGTTTTATTGATTTATACTTATAAATCAATAAAAAAAAAGTAAAAGCGTAAGCTCTACACTTATACACAGTTATAGTGTATAATATATTATTGACATAAGCGTATGTGCGTAACTGTTTCATCTTTGAAGCGAAAACAGAAAAAAGAATACCAGAATACAAAATAGATTTTTACGTCATGTCAGAAATGACGTAAAATAGTTTTCATAAAAAAAAGGAATTAAAAAAATATTCAATAAATAAATATATAAAAAAGAAATGTAAGTATTGCCAGATCGAAAGTAGAACAACTTATTAATATATTTAATTTCCATTTAAAAATAAAAAAAACACTATCAAAATCTTAACATTAAATATTTTAAATAGAAGCCTTAGTCCACTTTCAACTAACAATTTAGTAATAAAAAAAGAAAATAATATAAAAGAAAAAAAAATAAAAAGAAAAGAAAAGGGACATAAGTGAAGAATAAAAAAGTATTTCTTATACATTTTGTTTTAAGCGTAACAAATAATATAAGTAAATTTGCGCAAAACTACCAGGGCATAATCAGGAGATCACTCACCACTGTATTGAAGAATGGGTGTAGCAGTGCATGTTCCAATTCAATCCTATCATTGGGATCGACGACTAGCAGCCGCCTTATTAGATCTTTGGGATCCTCTGTAAAAATGTATTTAATTTTTAGTGTATTTATTAATATTTAATTTATCTGCTTCACGCTGTATCCCGCATAGAGCAGAGCAGGCAGAGGGCACTTAGTGTCAAGACACGCCGTTCCCAATTTTCCGCCGAATTTTGGAGGCATTGCTGGTTGTCACACTTTGTGCCCCTGCGCGACGTCTGGCCTCAAAATAAAATGAATCTTCATTTTATTTATAAATTGAAAATGCATTCATTATTACAAAAGTGTAACGTCATCTATGAACAAAGAATATATTATTACAACAATTTCGACCTTACTAGACCGCAGCAACGAAAATAAAAAAAAATAAAAAAAACTGAAAATGCTACAACGGCCTACGAAATAAAATTTCATTAAAAAAAAGTAATTACCTGATATATCAGCCCATTCTGGACTAGTAAAAGAGTATTTTCCTTCCATAATATTTCTCAACATCACCATTTGTTTGCGATGCCAAAATGGCGGGCACCCAACCAGTCTATAGAATAGAAACAAACCGAATTAAAACAAAAAAACACAAAACAATAAAGTATCTATATCTAATATGATCTATATTTACAAATTGACATCCTCAGACATTTTAAATAATTAAAAAATCACTAATTCAGTCACATTTTAAATAATATAAACATCTTCAATCTATGCATGTTTACAACTATTATAATATATGAGCTATATAAAATTCAGTTATATATATGTATTTATAACTAAATAACATATTTGATACTAAGCATTAATTAAACAACACTCATTTAATAAGAATTGTTGAACTGATTTCACATTTTCTGCAATAGTATCTAATTATAAAATAATGTAGGAGCCAATTAACTAAATTTCAGTAACGAATGAAGATAATTGTATAAATAATTTAAGAGTTATTAAGCAACATAAAATTTACCAGCATTATGTTTTTGCTTTACGAAAATTCTTTTTTATATATCGATATTACATATTTATACTGATATATGCTGCTGAAGAGTTCGTTCGGTAGAACGCGCTAATCTCAGGAACTTAATTTATTTTGTAAGCACATAGTGTTAAGACACTCTGTACTTTTATTTTTCGACGAATTCTGGAGACATTGCATGTTAAGTGGCAGAGTTCAACGCTGCGCTTTAACCTCGACACTAGAGCCGTAGAGCGAAGAAATGAAAATATTCATCATTCCATTTCCTCGAGTGGGAATTGGACCCAAAACCTAAAGTTTAAAGATAATCACGGCTCACCCGGCTCCCCTTCTTCTTACGTGAGGCTAAAATAAAAGGAAAATATACTATATAAATACTACTTACAAAGTGAACATGATAACGCCACACGCCCATCTATAAAGCAAATTAAAACTTTTTTAACCTAGTAATACAATTTAGCAAGATTACAGAATAGCAAATATATTTATTACTTTATGTAATAAGATCATTTTTTTATATTGCAAGACTTATAAATTATGCATTATAAATTATTGCGATTGGCAACACCAACCAAAAAGATTCTAAAAAAATGATACTTTTAAAAATATAATTGATTTAGAAAAATTCTAGTTATATATACTTACATGTCAACTTCCTTCCCGTACCCGGGTGCGTCCTCAAACATATTCGCCTTAAGCGTTTCCGGCGCCAAGTAGCCCGGTGTTCCGCACAGTTCTGAAATTTTTTTTAATTAATATTAAGTTAGTATGATTAATTGTTAATATGTTGTATATGGCAACATTGAAATGCTCAATAGAGATAGATATTAATCATAAAACACTAAATCATATAATCATTAAAGAAATTAACAAATTCTTATTCCCTAATAGCACACTAGGTTCCCTCTGCCTACCCTGCTGTATGCGGGTGCGACTGCGTGAAGCTGATTTATTTTATTTTCATTGTATATTTTACCAGTTTATGGTTATTGGTGTATTATAGGTAAATCATAGTTTAACATGCAAAATTACTAAAAACAAAAACAACAATACCAAATAACTTGTCGTCGTCATCTTTGAGCACCTTGGCAAAACCAAAGTCCGTTATCTTCACATTGAGCTGATCGTCCAAAAGGATGTTTTCCGGCTTCAGATCACGATGCACTATGTTCTTACTGTGGATGTACCTCACACCTTCTAAAACTTGTCTGTGAAATAACATATTTTTAATTTATATATTAAGTATCCCTAAAAATTAAGGAATAGTAGAGTGTTGTAACACTAAGTTTTCTCTATTAACGACCAGTAAGTGCGTAGAAACGCGACGTTTTTTATCATTTATCTAAATTTACCTTGTACCTCCACCTTCACCTTGTAAATATAGGAATATTCTATATATTTTTTTATTTTGCATCATCTGTATTGTAAAGAATTAATAATATAAATCTGTATTTAAGCAATAGTTCTGTTTCTTGTGAAATTAATTATTATTACAGTACAGCAATGCACAATAACACTATTTTATTTTTTATTATTATTCTAAAAAAAAATAATAAAATAATAATTACTTTATAAAATTATAAACACTCTCCAAACGTTCTTCGTTAAAACGGGCCCAATTCTCTACATTCCGATTACAAAACACGCACACAGCCATTTTATATACTTATTGCAAAAAAAAAACAAACACTTTAAAATTGCAGTTAAAACAAATTGAGATCAAAAATCGGGATGAGCACATAAGTGATTAAGACGAAAGACGCTTGCGACAGATATTTACTATGGCTAGTTGAAAACCTGTAAATCTTGATATTACAAACCATTGTTCGTGTTAACCTAGTGTTACAATACGTGAAGTATTCATTCTTTTGAATAAAAGGAACCTTTTACATGGTATTTTCAGTGAACGTAGTTCCTTTTCTTTTCAGCTTCTCACTACATCCTACGTAATATACAGCAGGGTTGGCAGAGAAAACAATGTTTCCCTATTTCCTACCACTCTATTTAAAGGCGTTGTGTGATGAATCCCCTAACCCAATTCCCAAAACCCGTTTTATCATGTTACGAAAGCGAGGAATTAAAAATAATTTATTTCCCCGAGTGGGAATTGAAGCCGTCGCGATCACATGCAAACGTTGTATCACTGCGCCCTAACGGCCTTTTCATGCATAGGTTTTGTATCATATTAGTATAATAATAAGTGTAAGCGAGTTAGGGTCGTTAGTAATAAATAAACATAATACAATGACGCACAAACTGATAAAATTTATTTTATCAGGGAAACAACGAGAACATTTGGGAGGTCAACGTTTACTACAGGATTGATTCGAGGAACTAATCTTATTTTAGGCAATAAATATTTACGTAATACCTAGATAATATATAATGAAACATTGTTAGTTCGAGTTAAAATAGTTTTTTGGGGATTATTTATTAAATCAAACTAAATATATTTTTATTTAATTGAAAAATAGTCAAAATTATACTTATACTTTTAAAAAGTGATTTCGAAACTTAAATAGCCTTAAAATATTATTATTTATCTACGTAATAATCATAAAAAAAGCAAAATGGATTCATAATATTAAAAAAATGTCATAATATGAATAAAGACCGTTGTGGCTTAGCTGTACATTATCTAACTGTAAACATAACGGTTGTGGGTTCCATTCACTCTCGGATATTCAGTTATTTCCTTTTATGGTAACAAAACAAAGGCGGCGTTGAATTCCGCTAATCAATGTCTCAATTCTGTGTCCTAATATATAGAACATAAAGCGTATAATAAGCCTTATTTGATAATATATACATTCTTGCAGTAATATATATTAAATCAAGTATCAACATATCAGCTAACACAATGGGTGATCTATACTCACATACATAATATAAATTACATAACTCTAAGTAGAACACTCATTGAATATAAGATAAGCAAACTTCCATTTGCTATATCATAATTGCTAATTCATATGAACATGTTCTTATTATCATAAACTATATAATATTTCAAAATATATCTCAGAAAAAAAATGTTATAAAAAAAATAACATGAGTTTATAACCTAACTTCAAGACACTCCATTCTCTGCTTGTCAAATGTTGGAATTGAATTCTATGTTTTGACTTGCCAGAGCAGGGAAAAATATGTAGTTAAATAGACTATCTACTAATATAAATTATTTTTATAATAAATATTTTGCAAAAAATAACACAATGCTAGATAAGGAAGCTGATTTGCCAATTAAAGTATTAATATAAGAAAAGAAAAGTTACTAATATCTAAACATAAATTGTAACATTTCTAATATTAGAATTATATTTAAAAAAAAAATAGAATTTAATGTTAGAATTATGTTTAATTATATATAAAAAATAGAGTTAAATAAGTATAAAATTTGTGTTAACTAAACAATAATTAAATAGAAACTTTACCTCATTATATATCTTGTTTTCTTTTCTGATAGCGTCACAACAGAAGTAAGATAGTCAAAAAGTTCTCCATTCTTGCACAACTCAAACACCAAGAATATGAATGTTTCCGACTCAAATACATCTTGCAGTTCAACTGAAAAATGTACAAGGTTAAGCTTAAACAATTTTTTATAGATTTTATAGTTGTACACTGTAAAGCTGTTTACTGTTGCACTGTTGTTGCACTGCCAAAATTTCGAGATATTGAATGGTGGGTGACCAGAGTGAGGAAATAAAAATAATTCTGTCACTTGAATCAGAATTGAACGCACAACCATCCCTTTTAAATTCTCCCTTCCCTTTAAAATTGCCTCTGTACTACAAAGGTGTAAATGTTAAACTAATTATTTTTATGTATATAAATTATATTTTTATGTATATAATATAAAGTATGCTTTCTTGTAGAAATATTAAAAAATAATAATCATTAATTTAAGGTCATTGTGGTGTTTTCCACTAAGTTCCTGCTTGCTTACTAGATAAATTCCATTTAGCTAAAAAAAATCTATTTTATATAAAAAAATAGAATATAGCAGTAGTAGATTTAAAATATTTCCTGCATAGTAGAAGAAAGTAAGCAAATAGTAATACTTAATGAACTTAAGCAGTATTTTAAAGAAATACATAAATTAAAGCTCCATTCATGTTTATAAATCAATACAAATCTCAAAATAATCAATTAAAAGTGAAGGACATAAAAAATACTAGAATAAAAACAGAATAAAAAAATACTATAATAATTCAGAAAGATATTTGTTAATTATAAATTTTATTTGCTTTGTAAATTTATAATAACTCACTCACTAATATATGGATGGCCAGCAACTATCCGCAATATGTTGATCTCTTGTCGAGTAGCATCTCTCATTATATGAGTGTCAACACCATCTTGTGACTCCTGACTGAGATCTATGATTTTTGCTGCATATTCTTTACCTGTCTCCTTTTCCACACATCTTCTTACAGTTGAACTTATCCCTCTGTGTAAAAAATATGCAAACACAATTTTGTAAAATATAAACAAAAAACCTTGAGAATAATATGCATACAGTTCACGAAATATTAAAGTTCCGCATAGTTTGTATTTTTTTAATACTTATGCCAAGCGACATCATTTGTTTGCTGTACTATCGATCGTGTAAATCTATTTAAACGCACCAAGGTCACTAAACATTTATATTAAATGACTACCTCCTTGTTAAACCTAAAAATGTTAGAATACACTACCTAAATAATTAAATTGGCAACAGTACAAAATTCATACAATTACTTCGTAATAAGCCCTAGATTTATAAATATCAACATCCTCTTTACATACCTCCCAATAATTTCTTTCGGCTCGTATTTGGCGTAAAACTCCTTCGCTGCGTCTTTATCTGGCAAATTATCGTCATCCTCTTCCTTTGCCATATTTATTTTGTCGGAATTTATAATACTTTTAACTACGAACCGCGATCATTAGCGACTAATTTTTCACAATGACGAAAGGTTATAGAGCTTAGATGAGCTTAGAAAAGTTTATTTGTATATTTTAGCACTATATATTTTTTACTATCTATATATTTACTTGAGGTAGTTGAATACTACAAAAGTACTTATATGCTAATAGCTTAATATAATTATTGCTGTTATTTAAAGGCTACGATTTAATTAAATCTATAGTACTTTATAACAACTATGATGGTTGTATTTGACAATTGACATATGATATAAGCGACTATAAAATACCTAAATTTCTTATTGTCTATGATTTATATATATTTAAATAACTATTAAGGATATTTAACCTATATTTATTTTAATATTTTATTTTCATTCAATATGTATTGGGAATGCCACTAAAATAATGTTTTTAAACATTTTAATTATGTACATTGAAGTAGTTCAATGTACATAAATTACTATGGAGCTAGTTTTATTAATAGTCAAGTTATAAATATTTTTCTCTCTTTAACTATATTTGTTTAAAAATCAACGATATAGAAATCATCAAACAACAATAGGCCCTTATTTTTGTTGACAGCAAGTGAACACCATTATTTAATATATATGACTACTTATAAATGTTTATCTTATGTATCTTAAAAAAAAATTATATAATTATGTATGTATTTTATTATACGATTTTCTTCCTTTTACCACATAAATACAAATATTAAGATATATATTATTCAGCATTTACTCAGTTCATGTCAACAGCTGATTTTGTCTATGCTTTACCTGTCAATTGTCTTCTATCTCTTTCACTCGTACTACACGACGATCGTTTGTTTCATGTAGGTTTTGTGGTGTGTTTTCTCTTGTTGTTCCGTCCGATGGTGTTAGTTTTTTGGTGATAAGAAAATTACATGTAGTTTATTTCGGTGATTATTTAGCACTATATCAAACTTTGATATTTGAATATAAGTGCTGAGTGATTCGCCTGATCGACAAAATCCAGGTAAGAACTTATTGCGCATTCTTAATTTTATGTAGTGACAGTAGTTGTTACTAATTGAAACATCTTATCAACCTTGAGCTACGAAAAACAACATAAGCGTGGTTTCTTTCTTTTCACAAAACATCTGGAAATAACCAAAATTACATATGGAACGACAAATTTTAATTATAATAAGAATCTTATTGCAATCTTATAATAAAAATTTGATTATTTAAGAACAACTGGCCTTTTCTGAGCATAGGTCAAGTACAAAGCCTTCTTCTTATATAAATAGAACAAATTAGTATTCTAGCTATTTAAAACCATATTGTACTTTAGACCCTCTTATGTTAATTAATGGAGGTAAATTCAAAAATATAAATTGTTCCATATTGATTCTATTATACTTATAGTATTAAAATTTATGCATACCCTCTAAAATATACTTTATTTTTTATAGAATCGAGTTATCCTATAGATTAAATTTTAATCCTATAGATTAAATTATATGTGTTTCTCACCAAGCATTAGAAAAAATATATTTTAAGAAAAAACATGTCTCTTTATTTTTTACAAATAGTTTACATTAACATGTTTGTACAGTGAATTATTAATGGATCCTAACACATGTTTGAAATATGAAAAAAAATCTAAGAGTTACATAATAAACAAAATTAGAAATATAGAGCAAGAAGAGTTATTTATAATAGAAGTAGAAGTAGTTAGTTATTATAGAATAGAAGAGTAAAAAATAGAATTAGTTCAATGTTTTAATTTATATTACTAACTAGCTTGTATAACAGTGTCAACATCGTCAGGTGCATGGAAACAATTATGTTAAAGCCTCCATTGGCCCATGGCCTCCATCACTATCCAATATAAAAATATTTTTTCTATTCCAACCAGTAGTTCCAGAGATTAGAGCATTCTACTAAACTCTAAATAATTGTCGGCTGCATAATATTATTCTAGACATACTATAGAGATTTTTTTGTTTATTTTATTTTATACAGCTACATGCTGTATCCCGCATATGATAAGGTAGGCAGAGGGAACCTAGTGTTAAGACACCCCGTTCCTCACTTTCTGCCGTGTTAATTATTTTCATTCCCCCTTTCTGGTAGACAAAATACAGCATTGAGTTTTTGTTGATAATTTTAATTTATAGGAAAAACCAAATTCAATCTGGTGTATTTAACAATTTAATTGTAAGAAAAATATATGTAATTTGTTTACTTATATGTATACATATATTTATTAATAATTATCAATATTAGATTGATAAAACATTTTATAGTCCGATATATAATTATGTTATAGTCCTGATTTTAAAAAATATATTTCTCCAATTACAATTTTGTTATTACAAAAATATAAAAAAAGTTTGAAGCTTATAAGAGGCTTCTACATTATATAATTTTGTAATTTATATCACTAAGAGTGATTTAATATTGAAGATAGCCTGACTTTTTCATTGGATTTTCATAAATAATATAATATATTAACGATTATTATTATCTGTTGACAATGAGATCATTTTGTTACATAATATGTGGTATATAAATTACTGAATAACCAATTAACCACATGTGAACATGAAACCATGTCTGATATTGATAACAAATGAGGTACCTTCTAGATAACTTACAATCATATTAAAAAAAGGGAAGTGTAGTGTTACATTACTTTCTTTTCACATTCTGCCTCATTCACTCCATATCCTGCAAATAAAAGGCAAAGGGAACCTGGTGTTAAGACACTCTGTTTCCTACTTTCTATTCAATTTTCGAAAAATTTAAAGCAAGTGGAAATCGAATTCACAACCGTCGCGCTTACAGCCACACACTACTCGACGACAGCCTCAGATGGTCTTGTAAATAAACAGAAATATTCTATAAGTAATATTTGAACCTATAACTTTCGCGTGAAGTGGCTTCCAAACCACCAGACAATTCCCCCAAAAATAAAAAACACTTAAAAATATAATATATCTAAATTTTAAAGATATAAAATAATATGCAATAATGTATATTTTACGTGTAAAATTACAATGTGCGATCCAGCCTTACTAATTTCATCTGACGTTTTGTTCGTCCTTCACAAGGACAAGGTCGTTCTCAAGGGCGTCTAGCGTTTACACGCTTTATGATGATGCCTACGGGAGACACGGGATAGTAGTGGGTGTTTTGGATTACTAAACTAGTTTTTTTGTTGAATATTTCAGGAATGGGTTTTTTTTTTAAGTTTTTATTTTGTTTTTTTTTGTGTAAATGTTTTGTATAGGATAATTTACTATGGCTATGGCTTTAAAGATACAATATGCCTCCTAAATTAGTAATTTGTTGCTATAATAATTTTGTGTAATTTTATTGTGATTACGTTATCGAAATGCCAAACCTAATCTGCACAATTATTAGTTAATAAATATTGAATCTTATTATCATTTACCATATCTAGTAAGACAAGCTCGGCCAATCGGCAATGTAACAGCTATATTATTGTCTTATCTTCTGAGGGAAGGTGGAGAACGGAGTGTCTTGACACTATGTTATGTATGACAATGTGCTAAGCGAAAAAGATACAAAGGAAATAAGTGATTAACTTTTGAAATAATTTAGAATAACATTTGATAAACAAATATAATATTTTTAATATAAAAAGACTAAATGTTTTAAATATTTTATCGATAAATCAATGAATTAACGAGATAATAAAACACATGATGTCTTTTATTTTGGCAGATACACAAACGCTATTAAAGTCATATTATAAGAAGCAAATCATTTATATTCTCGTGACGTCGTCTCTTACAATTACTTTCATTTTCTTGACATTTTTTTGACAAAAACATTTCTCATTCTTTTAGCACTATTCCGCACATTGCAAGGCAGGGGAAATCTGGGAACTTATTATTAAAACACTCTGTTACCATTAAGACACTTCTTTTCCTCATTTTCTGTCGAATTCTGAAGGTATTGCGTGTTGAGTGACTGAAATCACCGCCTCGACACCAGAACGAAGAAATGAAAATATTCAATATTTCATTTCCTCGATTGGGAATAGAACCAACAACCTGTCGCATTTACAGAATTGCCTAAATATATATTTTATTATATTATAGATATATTTATGAATAGCTATTAAATTTTTCCCACATTTATTTAACAAGCTTCATTTTTTGCTTCTTAAAATATAACGTTACACTGTATCTCAAACTTTTTGTGACAATCTGACACTTTGTAAAACATAAAATACCTACTTTTGACGAAAATTATTTGTAAAAAGACCCGTATTGTTGGTAACAGTAAAAAATGTTGAGTATTCTTTTGTTATTTTCTTAATGTCTCGTAATTGTGTATAGCTGTAATAGCTGATAAGCGTTTATGCAGTTTTGTTGTACTTTTGCAGGCGTTTCTACAATTTTTTATAATATATTTATGATTATTATTATTTTGAATACAAAACGCGGCATTTAGTTTCTCAACTCAACACGCATTCTCGCGGAAGTTGGCCGAAAAGGGATAGGGAAGGTAGGGATACGGCGTTAAAGTAAAAAATATATATTTCTTTAAATTATTGGAATCCCTTAGCGGCAACCAAATTTTTCAATAAAAAAAACATTGCATATTTAGCGGACTTCGACGTTGCACAAAATTGAAAAAATTTTTGATGATATTACAAAGTTAATGTCTCAACATTATAAGAGATGGCAGCACTGTATCTATTAAACTGAAATTATTTTCTTTGAACCATTTCTCTTTTTTCCTTTTGTCGGTTACGTAATTATAGAAATAAATTTAAATAGTCCCATGGCAAAAAGCGCGGTGTTCAGTGCCGCCACTAAACACATAATGCCCCGAAAATTCGGCTTCGAAATTTCTAGTGAGAAAAGAAAGTGCGTAACTGAGTGTTAGCACTAGGTTTCCTCTGCTGCTCCTCCTGGTTACAGCGTAAATCTGAAAAAACTAATATAAACTTTAAATAAGTATATTGTTGATTTTACGAAAAATTAAATGTATTATCTAATTTTACTAAACATAATTGCAAAAAATTACACAAGGACGCAAAAAAATTAGGTATTAAATTTCTTTCACGCCTCTTGCATAGTCCACTTGACAAGTGAATGGCCAATGCATTCGATATTTACATTTCAATATTGGGTTTCTGTTTACCTGCGATTGCGTCGCACCTACCGTATTACGTGTTAGGTAGGTTTTTTAACCACTTATACTGCTCATTCTGTTGAGGCGATGGTCGGGGATTCAAATGAAAAATGGAGAATTTTCGACCCATGTATTTAAAGTCTAAGCGATGATAGTCCCTGAGATAAGTAGGAGAATAATAGGAGAATTTTTAAATTAATTATATTGATTTTGTTTACTTCCATACCAGGGGTAGAAAAATGTTTTGTAATTTCGACGTAGCTTAATAAAGACTTATTGATTAGTGGTCAGAAGTAGAACGCTAGGATAGATTCTAAGAGGAGCAGGTTCGAGTCCAGTTATCTTTAATTTTTATACGTTTTGTAGAACAACATTTTCTGAACTAAGAATCTGCTTTGGCGAAAAAGAAATATATAAGTCCAGTTTCATAATATGTGAGTTTATCAAACAAGGTTATCTTCCATTTGTGCAATATTTAAAGTTAACGCACGTCAAAAGTATTATCTCAAAAAACACTAAGTAATTAAATGTATTTCATAATACCATATTATCTTTCATTTTTTTAATATTTTTTTTCTTTTTTGTATAAGAATAAAAAGATGTTTTTTCCGCTGATCGTTTTAATAAGTTAATTTATTATTAGTTTATTTGGAATTATAGTCTTATTTTACAAGTATATTCTTTTAAAACATGTAGTGGCGCAGTGGAACCGCGTCTGATTATAAACGCGAATGCTGTGAGTTCAATCTCCAATCGGGGAATAATAATTCCTCTATTAATATTATATAATTAGCTATTTTCATTTTCCGGCCTTTCTAGACAAAGCACGGCGTTGATTCCCACCACTTAAAATGCGATGTCTAGAAAATTGGGCGGAAAGTAGAGAGCAGTGTAAAACTCCGGAGGTTCCATATTTGTAATTTATAAAACATGCTTTATATGAACCTATATTAGGTAATTAGTAATTAACATTTTTCTTTCTTCTTGCAAACAACTTTAAACTTTTAACAGAATTTCCATAATCGTAAGGCCATTTTTTTCATCTACCTATTAACAATATGTGGCTATAAACATGTTCTGCGAGGTCTCTTTAATTAGGTTCAGGTTTATTTATATCTGTACGCGAATACTTGCTGTGATAAAGCCTAGAAGCTGTGGCTAGGTTTAACCGATTTAAAAAAAAACATATTTGTCTGTTACTTTTCATTTTAAACATATACTTGAAAAGATGTAAATGTATGTATGTATCTTGTATTGCTAAATTTCTTCTATCTTACTATATTTAAATATAGAATTTTTATTATTATTAGCTTCGCGGTTATTCCTAAGTAGGAGAGAAAATAGAGTAAATACAATAAAACGGCGCGGCTAGGGCTTCAAAACAAGAAAAAAAAACTTATATGTATAGTAAACTAGCGTTATTTTCCAATATATTGATATGTCCTTGTAACATTATAAAAATTATATAATTCCATAAAATGTTATAAGATACTTATCAAATTTTGATAGATAACATCTTTATTTTAATTCATGGCTCACCCAAAGCCTAAAATTGGATTGTAAACTATACTTTCAAAGAATAATCGCCCCTTAGCGCTAATTATTGAAAATTGAACCGTAATACTCAGATTGTACAGTTTTTTTTTTGTAATATAATATTATTAGAAGCTTCTATCAATGTTGGGGAAGAATTAACTTGGAAAACGAAGTAGGGGATTAAAGTTCCTTCAAAAGTTGTATCATTTCAAAAGCTCAAAATCCTGTGAATAAGTCCTATATTAAAAATAAATAGATAAGTATTTTGAGATTTGAAAAACGCCCCCTCAAATATATGAAAGAGGGTGCAGCGTATACAAGAATTTAGACGTTTTTCGAAAGTCCCCTGCATAAAGCATACAGAGGGAAAAAGTTTTTAAATGTAGATAATAAATAGAACTTTCACGCTTTTTTAATGCATGTTGCAAGGTAGGTGAAGACCTGGGGAGTGTTAGTACACTTCGTTCCTCACTTTCCGTTCAATTTTCGAGTGAATAGAGGAATAAAACGTCGCAATGTATCTTCTTATTAGGAAAAATAAATAATGTCACTCCCCCGAGCGGTTTGAACCCACAACTTATGCGTCTCTACGCTGTTCCACTACGCTATAATGACTTCTAAATATAGATACAAGCTCATACACATTTTATTAATTTACTTTTACGACTCTTAAATGCTATTTTTTACATAAAATATGCTTTACTCTTTAAAAATTATAGCTATACTACAAATTAAAGCAATTTAAACCACATTTTCTGAGTAAATTCTAGTGACATAATCTTTACTTAAGTACTGGCGCACACTGGTGACTTTTACACTTATATTGATTATGGTTAAAGTTATTTTTATTTAAAATCACCTAATTCTTCCATATCCAAATTCGCGCACCGGCTTTCACATCGTCGTATACATCCCGTACACGATGACAGTGACAAAAGTAACATTTATTTCGAAAAGAAAGGATATAAGTGTTAGATCTCTTTTTAACGTGCATTCTCTTATTGTGAATAATTCTCATATGTTCGCCATTCAATGTGAAATTGGCGAAGTGATTAGTGCTGAACTGGCACGCCATAGATAAAGAACGTCAAGTATAAGTCACCAGTGCGCGCCATCTCTTAGATTATACATATCACATTTCAATTTCTTCTCTAATGCATAAGAAAATGAAGTTGAATTCAATTTGCATCTTCCTTTGTTATTGTTGCTCGTTCGCGAGGCTATTTCAATAATTAATATGCTATTAAGTACTAAAGGCGCCAGGTCTGGTTCCCCGAGCGTCACTTTGGTCCCCTGTGTTGAGGTTGTTTCGTAATTACCTCGTTTTGTAAGCCTCTCGGTATTTAACACTGGCTGGCTGTATAATTCGCGACGTTTTAAAATAGGTTACTATTTATTTTTAAGTACCTTAGTTACCTAAGTTTAGTATTTTTAATTTAAGGCCAGTCGTGGCGTAGGGACATAAGCATATGGGTAAACGCAACAGGTTGTAGGTTCGATTCTCACTCGAAAAGGTTAAATATTAATATTTTTATTTATTCGTTCTGGTGTCAACACGCCTTCAGAACTCGGCGGAAATTGGGGGGCAGAGTATCTTAATACAAGGCTCCCTATCCTGCTACATGCGGGATACAGCGTGAAGCCGAAAAAAAGGTATTCTTAAAACTTCGAATAAACTTTTTTGTAGATACTTCACGGGAAAAACGTTACAATTGAAAGAGACTTCTACTCACTGGGTAGATCTATTATAAGCCTTCACTCTTTAAATCGCTTTATTATGAACACTTTCTACTTAGCACTGACATTTAAACACTTAGCACTTAAACTATCACTTAATAACGTTTGCTTAGAGCTTGCTGGCAGTATTACAACGTCGGGAAGACTGTGCTCATTTCTGTTTTTTGGGGTGTTTTTATAGGTTACAATTTCCCTCCAAAACTAAGCTTACCGGAGATATCTCATATTCATAATTCACAATAAAGATAGTTTCAGTGCTGCCATCATTTATAACATATCATAGTAACTTCCTATAGTTTTAACAATATAATGTACAATCACTATCAAAATATATTTAATTGAAGTCAAATTACTAAATCATATTGACAATATTTATTTTAAATTATATATTAATAAAAGTACTTCATTTATATTTTTATCTTCAGTCATAATAATATCATAACAACTTCTCTTTATTTAAATACACAACTTACACATTTCGTTTCATTCTAATTAGTCATATTCACATTTTTACTATAAACTCATAATGAATACTACCGCTAACATTATCAACTGGTCGTACTTGACTGTACTAGTCAAGCTTCTATCGTTAGTTCCTCTAGCCTACTAGAGAACATAGGTAACTGAGATGGGGTTAAACTTAGATGGAATTTCATTGAGAACTGATTGAGAACTTCGGGACGTCACCTTTATATAGTCAAGGCAGTCGTGGCGCAGAGCACAGGCGAGGGACTGATGAGAGATATTAACCTTTTTAGTAATCTTTAAAGTTTATTGACTTAAGACAATCTGCTCTCCAATTTCCACTGAATTCTGGAGCCATGGCGTGTTGAGTGGCGGGACTTAATTCCGCACTTTGCCTCGACACCAGAGTGAAGAAATGAAAATATTTCATTTTCTCGAGTGGGGATCGAACCTACAACCTGTCTCATATAAAGTCACATGCTTGTAGCT
>HE669212.1:133102-171917 GCA_000313835.2 Heliconius melpomene melpomene | reverse complement strand
CTGACACTTAAACACTTAGCACTTAAACTATCACTTAATAACGTTTGCTTAGAGCTTGCTGGCAGTATTACAACGTCGGGAAGACTGTGCTCATTTCTGTTTTTGGGGTGTTTTTATAGGTTACAATTTCCCTCCAAAACTAAGCTTACCGGATGTATCTCATATTCATAATTCACAATAAAGATAGTTTCAGTGCTGCCATCATTTATAACATATCATAGTAACTTCCTATAGTTTTAACAATATAATGTACAATCTCTATAAAAAATATTTAATTGAAGTCAATTTACTAAATCATATTGACAATATTTATTTTATTTTATTTATAATATATAAAAGTACTTCATTTATATTTTTATCTTCAGTCATAATAATATCATAACAACTTCTCTTTATTTAAATACACAACTTACACATTTCGTTTCATTCTAATTAATCATATTCACATTTTTACTATAAACTCATAATGAATACTACCGCTAACACAATATAACATTAAATCCACCTTATATGCTTTTTTTAATTAAATTTATATTTTAAACTTTTAAGAAATTTATTCGATGACAAATGACGAAATGACTTCAGACATTCAATTCAATACTCAGTCGATACAACAATCATTCAATTTACAACGTCCAATTATCATATTTCTTACAATAACTAGCCTAGACGACATCTGAGATAACCAGTTCAAACCAGTTTGTGGTAACGTCAAGAGCTGTTATAATGCGTAGTAGATATTTTCTTTGAGGATTTTTCATATTATTAATAGACATCGCCGTGGCGCAGGGACGTAAGGGTGTGTCTGTAACGCGGCAGTCGTCGGTTCGATGCCCGCTCAGGCGAATTTATTATTATTTATTAATATTTTCGTTTCTTCGCTCTGGCACCAAAGCAAAAGCACGGCGTTGAATTCCGCCGAAAGTTGGACGGAAGCCACTTCACAACCGCCGCCGAACTTGGCGGAAAGTGGAGAAGTGTTTTAACACTTTGTTTTTTTGTTTTATTTTAATTTATTTAACATATATTTTTTTTGTAAAATGTTTATGCATCAACCAACGGCGCTATTGATGTTTGTATATTAATGTAATATATTTAAATTCTTTTTTTATTTACATATTAACTTCCTGTAATGGTTATATCATAATATTAATAACAAATAAAAACTTGGTGTGTACGTATAACTTAGTTGATTATATGGTTTAGATTAATACATAAAATGGAAAGTAGTCTCGTGATACTGTATCTGCAGCGTCCTATGTGCCTGCTATATGTGGAACACGGCGTTAAGCTCTGCGTACTCTACTACTACGTGCTAAATAATGTTAAATTACTGGCACTAAATAGACCATAAAAACATATAAAACATAAGATTTTGCCAGATTTTAAGTCGGTCTTAGGACCGTATTTTATAGATGAAAACGGCATCTCAAAATCGATCTCAGACTTGAGAGCGATTTATAAAAACGAGCCTTAAACAGAGTTATTCAATCTATCATCTCAAAGCAATTATTAAATCTTAACAGACCACCCAATTACTTGAGATCATTATCAATACAATGCTAGCTTAGTCATTTTACATAGGTACGAGTACTTACATTCAGAAGGATATCTCACGCTCTCAAGTCACGACTACATTTGATAGTTAAAGCACGCGTATAATATTTATATTTAAATATATTGACTAAAATACATGCATTGGGCATCCGTGCATCCTGCGTCCAATAGTGTCATCCTGGTTTTGTATATATTTTTGAATTGAATATGTACTTCTCTATAGGCCGTGGTCGCGCAGGAGTACACGCGTGGTTGTGGGTTCGATTCCCGCTCGGAGAAATTAATTATTTAAAATTTTCATTGACACTTTCTCGTAACAAAGCAAAGGGCTAAATGCGTTAGATTTCGGTAAGTTGGAAACGGACTGTCTTAACCCCAGATACCTTTTCAGGATACAGAATGACACAGAAAAAAAATCCTTATGGTGGTTTTGTCGATACGCTTCTATAATAATTACCTACAATTTTTTTTAGATTTACACATTTTAATCGATGTAGGAGAGCCCGTAAATACAAATCTTGTGTCACGACACTCTGTTCTCCGCTTTCTACTCGAATTTGGAAATTGTATTCCATTTAACCAAACTGCTATTCCACTGCTCCATTGGTACGCACTACATAAAAATATAAAAGCAATATTTACAATATTAATGTTAGACTAGTGGCTCTCTATTTTGTTTGTAAGTGCAATACTAAATGAATGCACTTTATAAATTTGTACAGAAGCGGGCACTGTGAAAGCATTTGAATATTTCTCTTGAGAAGTATCTACTTTGGTTTCAATTTCATAAAAAAATAAGGAAAATTCCTTTAGAGAACTTCGAATGCTGTATGATAAATGAACTATAAATTCCACGTTTAATGTTGACTTGTTTTCCGGATTTCGTCTTATTTTTAAGAGGGAAAGAAAAAAATCGCTCTGATAAAACATGGTAACGCGCGGCGTTAAATTCTGTCACTCAACACGCAATGCCTCGTCTGGCGGAAAGTGGGGAATGGAGTGGGTTAACACTAGTTTTTCTCTGCCTAGCCGGCTATAGGCGGGATAAGCTGAAAAAAAAGAACTATGTTGAGAGAGAATGTAAATGAAGATATGAGTATTTTCCATATTTGCATAATGTATTAAGATTTAAGTGACAAAACCCACAAAAACAATTGTGTAAACAATAGCCTTACTAAGCCGGGAAAACACTTATTTACATCAAATAACTCATTTTAAATGTGTCATATACCTATGATTCAAAAACGAATTCTGTTGGTACTCCTGGCCATACCCTATTTATTACTAAGACTCTCCTGTTCGTCCTTCCTTCTGTCTGTTTCTATATATTTGTCCGTCTGTCACCAGGCTGTATCTGATGAAAGTGATAGACAGTTGAAATTTTCACAGATGACGTATATAAGAACAAATACTAAAATGTATACAATATATACGGTAGGCAGAGAGAACATTGTGTCAGAACACCCGTTCTCCAATTTCCACCCGAATTCCAGACATCCAAAGAGTCCCTCTGCTTACCCTGCTGCTCAGGAAAAAGCGTAAGATGCGTTCTTTCGTATCGAACCATTAAACACTCATTCTTTTCTAAAAATGGCAGTAATTCACTATTTACAAACATCACGTCTCGTATCACAATAATATATGCATTTTCCATTGTTTTTTTCTGTTAACATTCACGGCGTACCGGCTGAAGACGTTTGTCACCGTTTAGTTATTCGCGTTCATCGAGAATCTAAAAGATACAATTGTCGTTATAATAAAAGACTTTTAAATATAGTAGTATTCATGCAATACAAAAATGCTATTTTTATTTTTTTTTGTTCGGTGGAAAGTAGGGAACGTAGTGTCTTATCACTAGGTTCCTTCCTACAGCAGGAAGCTGATTTTTATTTTTATTATTCTGGAAAAAAAATCCGACTAATATAATGTTTGTTCCACTTTATCGCAAAAATTACTGAACGGATTGTGATGAAACTTTACAGTAATCGAGCTTACACATCATAATAACACATAGCCTACAATTTCTGTAGTTTTTCTTGTGTAGTTTGACTATAATATAACAATAACTTTAATAAGCGGTCGAAGCCTGCGTAAGTCGCTAGTTATTCATAATGGTTTGTACCACCCAGCTGCTTTTCACAAATATTTTTTCTATGAAAAAAATAAAAGAAGATATCAGAAAATCTTTATAAAGCTTCCGATTTCTCTTTCAAATTTATATTGGTTTTTCTTTAATTATTCTATAACATTTCGCATTTGCCAGCTATTGAATTTTGAGTTATCATTGAAGAATAATATAAAATAACTATTTATAATAGAAAACAACACAACAATTGGTTTAGCAAATTATGATAATCTTTCTTGTAACTGTATTATTATAAAATATATTATGGTAGAAGTTAAAAGAATCCCATGATAAAAATACACACAGCCGCCTTGGTGCGTGCACGCAAATGCAGATGCCCTTGACTCCTCTCGCATGCAACGGTGCGTGGGCGCAAGTTGTAAACGATATGCTATTTCTTAATATTCTTTTTCTCTGTATTCCGCACATAGAAAAGTAGGCATACGGAAGACACCCCGTTAAATCAATATTTTAATTCCTATAGTAGGAATCGAACCCACTTAACTAGTGGCCCTGCACCCCGACTGGTCTGTAGTCTTATTCTGGCTATATGCTACAGTGTTTTTGTCATCACCACTTTAAATGAAAGCACAGTTTTAACTACTATGTGAAAGCCTAATACAATTAAAAACAAATGAGTTTTTGCCAAAAATGAAAAAGTTATATTATCAAATATAATATATTTGATAGGGTTTATCTATAAAAATAAATAATGCATTTTGTCAATAATGCCGCATGGAGTTTTCTTTTTTCTGTTTCTTTTTTGTTTTTTAATTTTCTTGATCATTTATCAGCTTTTAGTTTATGCCTTACGCAGTATCAGAAAGTCGTATAGGACGCGGCGCACGCGCAGCTATTTTTGTTGCAGTCAAGCGTCGTCAATCGTTGTCGTTGTTTGTGCATACAAATATAATATAAACTTTGTATAAATACAATATATACAATATATAAATACGTTGGTTAAATATATCGAATACATCCAAAATTATATTTGCATACACAATAATTATATATCATCAGTTATATTTAGTTTTAACTGTTCGTACAAATGTAATAATAATAACCTCTAAAAAATATAAATAGAAATTTTTCCAATTAAAAAAAAACAAATGTAAATAAAGTTATTAACATATTTTTCTATGTAAATTTTCTAAATTGTTTCATTCGTTAGCACGAATTAATTAACTATGTATTCAGGACAATGACGAATGGGCGCTAACGTGAAATGGGACTGATAACTCTTATCAGTTACACTTATCGTGACCTTCAATCTCTTTTGTTTCAAGGTCATAGATTCTATAGGGGGCAAAGTATTTTGTAATTTAGAACGGTAAGTACTAAGACGCTTTTAATTATAGATTTAGATTTGACAATTAGATAATTAAAGATTGTATAGATACGTTTTATATAGATTGAAATCAATAATTTGATTTCTTAATATGGGCATAGGGAACCTGGGAATCTAATGTCAGACATTCCATCCGCCATTAAGACACTTCCGTTGCCAATTCTCAAGGTATTGCGTGTTGATTACCGGAGTAAAACGCCGCGCTTTACCTCGTTATCATAGTGAGGAAATGAGTGAGTGAGAAATCAAATCCTATATGAAAAAGTACGAAATATCATATTAAAAAATATAATGTGATAATTATCAAATTTGACCTATCCGTTAAACATGAAATAATTACGAAATCCAAGAATTCCTGACATCAAGACAATGTTTTTTAATAGCTGTAATTATAATTAATTATCATATTACGTAATATTTACATCATCTAAATAAGAATACCGTAATCTTCGTATAATTATTATTCTTCAAAGCCCCTTTAAATAAAAAGTAAATGCCACAAAAATTTATTCTTACGTTTTGGAGGTAGACACAAATGTACAAACAGACTAACATTTCTTTGTTGATATAATTATTTATCCATGCTCTACTTAACAAAACAGTATATAATGTATGAAAAGTAATTATTTTATTTATTTCTTATTGATTCAGTAAAACATAAATCAACTATAAATTAGGTCGCCCTCATTTCTCATGCCTCCATGTGTTGTTCTGGCACAACCTTCACCTCGAAAGCGCTGTAGCCTGTACACGTGACAGATTGATAGTATTTTTTTTAATAACTACCGCAAACAAAACCGCAGGCAACTGCCTGCGGTTTTGTTTGCGGTAATTTTGAAATGTTTGATGGGGAATCCCGTTGTCTTAGGAATTTCGGAAAAAAAATCTCTCACACTTCCTTTCTTATTTTTCTCCACATTTATTCCACATATTCCACAGAAACCTGGGAACCTAGTGTTAAGACACTACGTTTTCATTAGGATACTTCTGCTCCTAACTTAACTAATTACAAATTAAATATCTTAAATTCTTACTTAAGTGCTTACTACTTTTCTTTCTTACCAACTAACTAAATAATGTTTTTAATATTATATATATATGCTTTACTTCATAAGGAATATCGTTTTAATACTAATAAGTATTCAAATAGACCAAAAGGTAAGTTTTCTTTGTGCATACTGTGAACATTATTACCATATCATTTCCATGTATAGTGGAAAAAATCCTTCATTCATTTTGCATGCCTAAAGTTCTACTAGAACCCCAGCCCCCAATGGATCAGTCACTTTTTTAATAGTCTTAGCTGTCTCTTCTTCAGATTAATCCCGGCTATTGCCAGGGTCTACCTTAGCTGCATCTATCTATTTCTACATCAAGCTATTAAGTTAAAATATTGGCTGTCGTGGCACAAAGGAAAATCGCGGCGTGAGTTCTGCCACTTAAAATTCGGCGGAAAGTGGAGAACCGAACTGTTTTAAATAAGTTCTCGCTGCCTACCTTGCTATAAGCGGGATACAGAGTGAAGCTGAAAAAAGTATCTTTTAATATTAGATATACGAAAAATAATATTATTTTAAAGTTACATTCTGTTTTAAAGTAAGTTTAGATTAACTAAAACATAACAAAACTTGGAATCTAGTTGTGACTGTTGCAATTTGTTCTATCCCGCAGAGTTGACTGCGTTTCCACTCTAGAAATTTAACGGCCACCGCACATTGCTTGTAGGGGAATTATATTTACCGACTTCAACGAAAAACGTGTTATATGTTTTATTTTTAATCTTTAAGGTAATCTGGGTCCTTGTGCCATATTCCACATATAGTTAGAGGCATATAGTGTGATGAGGGAACATAGTGTTAAGACACTCTGTACTCCATATATTTTCGAGATATTGCGATTTGTGTGGTTTATCTAAACGCCACTATTGGTCTCGTGCCGGAGCGAAAAGATGAAAATAATTCACTCCCCCGAGTGGGAATCGAACCCGCAACCTGTCGTATTTACAGTCACACATAGTAACCCTGCGTCACGACGGGCTTCTTATAGAAAAAAAATAAAGTATATTAATACTTGCCAATATAAGTCTTGGGCGAAATCTTCTACCAGGTGGATTCCAAGCTCTAAAAGGAGAATTGGCAGACCAAAATGGAGATGGCGAGCTAGACCATTATAAGCCTGACTGGTGATCAATAGCGCAAAATAGACCAGAATGGAAGAAGTGGAAAGAGGCCTTTGCCCAAGAATGGGATGGTGCAGACTAGGGAAAAAAAATATGCAAACTAACAAGTTATTACGTAATAATGATTCACAGCTTAGAAGTTGGTTCGCTATAGTCTAGGAAATAAGACTTGACGTTTCTTATTAAGCTTATGTCGATATTATAATAAGCCTTCTCTTGAACAAGATGTATGGGTACTTTTTTAGTTTCACGCTGTATCCCGCACTTAGCGGGATAGGCAGTGGGAGTTTACTATTAAGATATTCCTACTCGGTTTCCCATTTACTGCCGAATTCTGCTGTTCAGTGTTATCACTAGGTTTGCGGGTTATGCGGGAAGCTAATAAAAATCTCTAAAAAAATATTACATATAACGATGTCACTGCTGGTTACAAAAGTCAATACATCAAATTCAAGGTATGAAGTATGAGTACAGTTTTAGAACTTAAGTTTTATTATGAGCTTTAAAACAAATTATTTAGCAGGCGATAAATTAAATATGTTATAATGGCAGTAATATGGAAAATCTTATATTTTATAGTGTCGTAAATTCTAAATTTTGTATTTTATTTTTGTACCATTATCCTATGGACCTTATGAATTAAACATATTTTTTCTAAAATTCTTTTCTAAATTTCTTCATCGATAAGATAAATAAAAAAAAACACAAGTATAGCAACTCTCTATATATTTTAAGGCACTGTGATACATAACTTTTCTCTTTTTCAGTTGCCAGGTACGTTTCAGTCAATTAATATAACCCATTTTTAACCTTAGTTATTTTACTTAATTGTAATTAATACAACTATTAAAACAATTACTGTAATCAAAAATGGCCCCGAACATCGACCATATCGCGTATTACACGGCACGGGTCGTTGACATTTTTTTATAATGGAAAAAGTCAATACAATATGTTTATTCTTTGAAAAAATATTGAATATTAGAGTAAGTAAAAAAATAGTAAACGCGATGGTTGTGAGTTCAATTCTCACTAGGGGGAATGAAAATTGTAATATGATTTTTCATTTTTTTTTCCTCTGACAACGAGGCTGAAACACAGCGTTGAGTTCCACCACCCAACACGCAAGGCTTCCAGAATTCGGCGGGAAGTGGGCGACAGTAGGATTCACTCTGCCTCGCTTATCTTGCTATGTGAATAAGAATATACGAATTCTGATAATTTCGCTTGTCATTTCTATAAATTAATATTTAAATAGTGAAAAAAGTAATCAAGATTTATATACAAAAACCTTATCAATGTCCTTCAACGCTATGTCCTTTCAGTTTGATTGAGAATGAACCTGTTGCGTGTAGGCGGCATCGCTGATAACGTTATCAACGTGATAAGAGGTGACGGCCCACGGCGCCACAATATTGTCTCGGTTTTCATTTTAAAAATATAATTATCATATCTTTACATTACCTCTAAGTGTTGTTTAATTGTGTTTTGTTCTATCTCTATCTTTCTATATCTATCTATATCTTTTTGTTTCAGGTACCGTATTTTTTTTGTATATCTCTCCCTATTTGCATAGATATGTGAGTGTGTAACTTTATAGGTAAGTTTAGCTTATTATTTTTTTACGGAATAATTATGTGATTTATGGTTTGGACGGCTTCCAGGAGGCGCAGGTTTGAGTTCCGCTACGTTAAAATTTTTAAACGTTTTCTAAAAGTATTATTAGATACCTAGTTCCATTTTTTCCAAATGTTGACAATTTAAAAAATGGCTTCGTTATTTTATTTTTATACGTAAAATTAATTAAAGTTTATTAAAATTATTAACAGCTGGAATCGATAGAATTATTATAATAGCGTTTAACTCCAACAATCCGTAAAAAAATAACACGAACAATGCTTCAACAATGTTATTAACAATTGACACTTTTTTGTTTTAATTAACATTATAGATTTAGCCCTTTAAATCAGAATTATAAAAAATATACATATACAACTAAGTACTATAGGACTGGCCTACGACTAGTATGTAGAGGCCAGTCGTAGCGCAGGGGCTCAGGTCTGTAAACACGACTGGTTGTGACTGGGGTTCAGTGGGGTGGGGACACACGAGGAATTGTAATAGTTATTTAAATTTATATTTTCATTTCTTCGCTCTGGCGTCGAGGCAAAGCGCGGCGTTGAGTTGCGCAACTCAACACGCAATGCCTCTAGAATACGACGGAAAATGGGGAAAGGAGTGTCTTATGTGTCTTAATCTACCTACCCTGTTGTGTGCGGGATACAGTGTGAAGTTGATTTTATAAAAATACTAGCGGCCCGCTCGCGGCTTCGCCTGCGTGAACTACGTTACTATTAATTTCTGTCTCCATGAGTACCTACGTCCTATAAGTGACGTCTATGCAAAATTTGAGACTCCTAGCATTTGTAGTAACGAAGTTTCATACAAACTTTCGACCCCAAAAACAACCCCTTAGAAGTCGAATAATGCAAATTCCCGTCTTAGCGAGCACCTACGTCCTATAAGTAACTCCTGTGCAAAATTTGAGATTCCTAGCACATGTAGTTTCTGAGATTTCGTGATGAGTGAGTGACCTTTCGATTTTATATATATAGATTAACGTAACGGGATTTGAACCCGCCCCTCTTGGAGACCGTCCAAGATATATATATACTATAAAGTACTAAACTATAAGGTAATATTGACCGACGCATACCCTAGAGTTCAAGGCTACGGTTATACTGGATCGTTAAACGTTAGCACTTACTGGTTACCACACACGAACCAGCCGCGAGTTATTTGACGTGACTGTATTCATATTTTTAATAAGAAAACTAAGTGCGGCGTTGGGTTTCGCAGGACGGTAAAACGGGAAACAGAGTATTTTGGCACTAGGTTCCATCTGCCTTCCATGCTATATGCGGGAAAAGTGTGAAGCTAAAAAAATCGCTAAACTTTCTTTACGCCGTGGTATAAATTCGAATCGTATTCGAAGAAACCATGTTTTATATCTTAACGTGAATTCCCCGACGAAGCCATATACATTCTTGAGTAATACATTTCAGAAAATATATATATAGGTAGTATCGCGGGCGTCATGGTTCATGGGTACAAACGTGCCACTGTAAACATAACGGCTGTGGGTTTGATTCCAACGGAAGAATGAAATTTTTAATATTTTCATTTCCTTGCTCTGGCAACGAGGCGAAACGCAGCGCTTAATTATGCCATTCATCACGCGATGCCTTCAGAATTTTTCGGAAAGTGGGGAACAGAAGTATCGCAACACTAAGTTACCAGGTTCCAGGCCTATCCTGCTATGTGCGGAATATAGCCTAAGCGAAAACTACTATTAATAGCATTATAACAATTGAAATTAACTTTTGATTGATATATTGATTGTTTTTATATTTAACTTTTAACGGATGAAAAAATGCAAAAATATAAAGATATTAAATATTTCATTTTAACGACTGGGAATCGAATCTAAAACCTGTCGCGCCCCTTCGCCACGACCGGCCTCTACTATGTTATTTAATTACTATTAAAATAACACAATTGTTTAGCATAACCTAAAATTATGTATTTATGGAACATTCTTTAATATGTAATAGTATTGACGAAGCTACGAAAGCTACGAAAGCGCGAAGTTTTACATAGTAATAAAAAATTATAGACTTATAATTTCTAAGTTTAATCATTAAAAAAATAACTTTCGATTTCTAAGGTTCACTTTCCACGCGTGAGAGTATATTACTATTACGAGTCAACTCATTATGTTGAAATATTTTATTCTGCATTCATTGTGTCGTTTATTATCTATTATATTGCCTTGTTACTATAGTAAAGAAATATTTGCTCGAATGGGAATCGAAGTCGCTACCTGACGCGCGCTCTAATAACGAGGTAAAGCAGAAAGTGGGATACTATAGTGTTTTAACACTAGGTCTCCCCTGCTTTGTCCCATTTCAGGTACTACTTTAAAATATTATCTTCTATACATATATTCCATTAATTTGGATAGATGATTTTATTTAAATTTTAAAGCAAAATCCCTCCACAACAGCATGCAATAAGTATAAAGAGAGTAGATTGTGGAAAAAGGAGAGTCTTACCACTACGCCTGTTCCCTACTCTGTTATATACGATTGCTACGTCACGTAACAAGACGACCATAGGTGTGCCCTTAACCTACTAGTCTGTCGCGTTCGCGCCTACGTGACGGAAACGGCGTACGGCGGTGTCTATTTTGTCGGTTTTTTTTCTTGACATTTTTTTTTATTATTAGATGGTTTTTTTTAAAAGATAGAATTTCTTTTTATTTGGATTCACATTTGCTTTATCTATATATATAAAATCGAAAGGTCACTCACTCATCACGAAATCTCAGAAACTACAAGTGCTAGGAATCTCAAATTTTTCATAGGAGTTACTTATAGGACGTAGGTGCTCGCTAAGACGGGAATTTGCAATATTCGACATCTAAGGGGTTGTTTTTGGGGTCGAAAGTTTGTATGAAACTTCATTACTACAAATGCTAGGAGTCTCAAATTATGCATAACGTTACTAGGACGTAGTCATGGAGACAGAAATTAATAATAACATAGTTCACGCGGGTGAAACCGCGAGCGGGCCGCTAGTTAAGTATATTATTAAGAACCCTGCAGTATCGTGGGAGAACTTTGCACGGGCAGCTGCATAAAAATATTTTACTACGAATGGTAGTGACAGGTACGAAAAGTCGATAATAGAACGTATGACTCGTTACACGTTATGTTACCTTATATATTTATCATTATAATTTTTATAAGTACTTATTTATCGTTTTTAGAAATTAAGCTTAAATAGTTGCGCTTGCGCAATGTCTCGGTAGTTGGGCGGAAAGTGGGGGGGGGGGAATGTCTTAATACATTATAATATTGGGTTCCCTCTGGTTACGCTGCTGTGTGCGGTTGCTGTATGTTAATTATTAAAATTAATCTAGTACGATAAATACAATAATATTTTTATATTGATATTATTATTATAAAAAATTCAACTAACCATTGAAGTTTTAATTGATTAATTATATAGTTTTTTGTTTTTATTTTTATTAAAACAAAAGAAAAATCCTTGAAGCCGTTTTAGCATAAATTATTTAACGTTTGCTTTTGAACACATAGTTAATTTTATTTTTAAATATAAAAATTTGTCGACGCAGCTTCGTCTTCAATAAATCGAAATCGATAGTCCTCCTATTTTTCCTGTTTATTTCGACCTATGTATATTACATTATTTATTTTAGCTGTATATATGTGGAATATATCTTTATTCTGTATGCCGTACACATTGTAGGCAGAGGGAACCTAGTGTTAAGACATTCTGGTTCTCATTTTCCTCCGAATTCTGGCGGTATTGCGTGTTGAACTTACTATGTTCGAGATAGAGTGCTAATTCAACGCCGTACTTTGCTTCGAATATAAATTTAAATAAACGTTTCATTTCCTCAAAAAAGGATCGAACCCACAAGCAGTCGCGTTTACTTAGCCACTTAGTCATTCATTTATGCTCCTACGTCATGACTGGCCTCACGTGGAATATACTTACATATATTTTTGGCAAAATGAGCTTTCAAGTATATTTAGTCCCAAAGCTTGGACGATGTTGACCTGAAGTTTATCTTGCGCTCGGTGCACTTAATTGAACCAGTTGTACAGGTTCCCGGCACTGTGGGAAGGCTATCAGGTTTTTTTAAATGGTTTTAGCCATAGAATACTATTATAAAGTATGCGAATTATGTTATTAATATGAACGTAATAATATATTATGTAGAGAAGGCTTTTACTAATCCATTTTTTTTTAAATATTTGCCATTGTTCATAAAAAAATAACATGTTACAATCTCAGCTAGAAAATGACAGAGTAGGCAAAGGGAACCTGAGAACCTAGTGTTAAGATACTTCCATTATTCACTTTCCACCGAATTCTGAATTCATAATGTGTTGAGTCGAATGAAATCCACAATTCGTTTCCTTTGCATTTTTTAATATATTTAATTGAATTTAAAAAAAAATAATTAAACGAACACATTGTATTTTATCAAATATAAGGTACATATATAGACCATACGCTGATGCAGATGCACCGTTTCAAGGATGTCTCGTAACTATCGTACGTTCCGCATTAATTATAACGTAATGAGAAATGAGAAAACACACAAACATACCAACACGTCAGTACCTATTCATATACGAGTACATATGGACGAGTGCTCGCTCACTTCCTATTTACTCGTACTTTACACGTTCGTCATGGTCAAAAGGTACAACAATATGAATATTAGTAGAAAACATGATTTACGTAAGTGCTGGCTATTTTGTGAATAAAGTACCTTGATAGAGGCCAGTCGTCGCGCAGTAGCAGTAGTAAGTATGCGACTGTAAACGCAAGGGGTGTGGGTTCGATTTGCATTCGGGGGAATGAAATATTAACATAAACGCAGCTTTAAATTCCGTCGCTCAACACACAATGCCTCAAAAATTCGACGGAAAATGGAGAACGAAAATGTCTTAATGGAGTACGGAATATCTTAATACAAAATTCCTAGGTTCCCTTTGCCTACGCTGCTATAAGTGGGATTCAACGTAAAAGATTTAAAACGATAATTTTAGAAACATTTAATGCAATAGATATCTCCGGTATCTCTTCTATACTAGAATTATAAGATAGTCCATAAGATTTAACTATCTTCACTAGAACCTATAAATATTCCCAGTTTAAATTCCATCTAGCGAACGAGGGAGTGTTCGCTGGAGTAACGACCAGATCGAATAGGATCCCGTTTGAAACCAGACCGCGTATCAGACTGTGTTAGATGCTTAGATGTTTTATATATAGTGGTATTGGTAGTGGGTTCGATCCTCCCTCGGAGGAATGAAGTATTATTTATTAATAGATTCATTTCTTTGCTCTGGCACCAATGCAAAAGTTTCACCGACGAGTTCCGCCACTACACGCAACGCTGCGTATAATTCGACGGAAAATGGGAAACGGAGTGTTTTGTCACTGGGTTCCCTATGCGTACTCTACTATATGCGCGACATAGAGTGAAGCTGAAAAAAATTTTATGGTATTTTATGTGCTAACTTCTTATAAATCGATGAACGCCGGCTGTACACACGAAAAAGCATGACTCATTGTCACGTTCTTCCTGCGCTGGATGTGCGAGCGAGAACATGCGATAGAGATACACGACCGGTGGTTTGCGTGAGAAGTGGAGAACTAAGAATATTCACGAATCCCAAAAAAAAACGGAAAATGCAGAAAATATATATGAAATACTATTACACATATAAAATTAAAATCGACACGTGCCATCTTCCAATAACGGCCGCTTCGTGTCGCGCCGGCAAGCGCCATCACATCATTTCAGACGGCCGACAGACACGTGGGTGGAAGTGCACCGCCCACCCTGATTGCTATGAAACATACATACTGAACGATACCGACGATGTGCTAGGTCAATGCTAGGGTTATAATTTTTAAATGGTAAAATGAAATAAATAAATCAGCTTCACGCTGTTTTTCGCAACAGCAGGGTACTCAAAGGGAACCTTGTGTTAAGACACTCCGTTCCCCGCTTTCCGCCTAATTGTGGAAGCACTGCGTTTGGAGTTGCGGAAGTCAGTGGTTTTTCCCTTGTGCCAGAGCGAAGAAATAAAAATATTAAGAAATAATAATTCATTCCCTCGAGTGGAAAGTGGGGAGCGGAGTGACTCAACACTAAGTTCAATTTGCCTACCCTGCTATGTGCGGGATCTAGCGTGAAGCTGAAAATAAATCAATGAATACTTTTATTTAAAACGCGCTTTTTAATTAAAGATTTATGTAAATATTTGAATTTGAATTAATGGCAAATGAATAATAAGCAAATTACATTTTTTTCTTCTTAAAACAACTTTTATTAACAGAGACGTAGATACAAATTTCTGTACACAAATATTTAATTTAAATTTAAAAAATATAATTTACATATTTTATTTGAAAACAAGAATCGTGATAGATTCCATTGTTTAAGAATTTCCATGAAATTATAAATTCTAGTTGAGTACTTGTAATATTTTCTCATAATTTTTCATCGAGGTCTTTTAATTAAGCATTATAGCAGTAATTCATCGAGTAATTTACATTGTTAAAATGTGCATCTTTTTTGTCTGCCATACTTTATATTCTTCCAGCTTCATGCTGTATCTCTCATAAAGTAGGGTAAGAGGGAATCTTGTGTTTGAACACTCCGTTCTCCATTTTCCACTAAATTTTTCAGAAACTCAACGTTACGCTTTGCATTGTTACGAAGCGAAGTAATGAAAATATTAATAAATAATTATTCATTCCCTCGAGTGGGAATAGAACTCACAACCGTCGAGTTTTCAGCCACTACGCGCTAGGACGGCCTCTACATTTTTTATTTCTTTCACATCACCATTATATAATATATACATTTTTTTGTTTTTTCTATGCGCATATAAGCATTAAGTTTTTTTATTATGAAAAATTCCATAATAATTTGTAAGCTGCATCATGACTCTATAAAAAAAACTTTCATTGATTATGTTAAGTTTTTTTGAAATATTATTCACACCTGTTCACATCTTGTTGCTTGTAGATGTAATTAACAAATAAACATGCAAATTTCTATATGTAAAAATATATAGTACAACTTGTTTTTAAAGTTCTACTACAATTACATTGAAATACAATATTATATACAATATATATAATATATATTTATACTTTTCTTTTATTCATATTATTTTATTGTGTTCATTATAGTAGTAGAGTATTTGTTCAGCTGAAACATTATCTGTATATATAAGTATATTTTCATTTCTTTGCTCTTGTGTCAAACTCAATGCCCCCAGAATTTGGCTGAAAGTGAGTACGGAGTGTTTTAACACTAAGCTACTATAGATATGCTCAGCTACTGTGAGAATTTTGTCGCTATCGTGGGTTTGATTACCAGTTGAGGAATGAATATTTAGCGGAAAGTGGAGAACGGAATGTCTTAACTAGGTTCTCTCTGTCTACATTGCTACATGCGTGATACAGCGTGAAGCGTGAAAAGAATACATTACTTAATTTCCGTGACAGTAAGTTACGTGCAAATGATTACGTAAATACCCACCGTCTGCTGTACAATCCTTGAAATTACTATTTAACATCGATCAATAAATAGCAGTAGATAGAAATTGCAAGTCATTTTTGATTTCTAAGCAAAAAATGTAGACAGAGTTAAAAAAAAGAAGTAAAAACAAATGAGGGTTTGTTAAAGTAATCATACGGTCAATTATACGCTAATAGTTTAAATATAGTGGTTTTCTTAGAACCCATATAGCACAAAGATCTCACAATTATAATAAAAAAAATAGCTTCACTGATGCACAGCAGGCATGGAAATGTAAATTTAAATAAATATTTTCCTGTTCTCCAGTGGGGATCGAACCCACTACCGTTGTTACAGTCACACTCTTATGTCTAAAACTAGTTGTTTAATCGAAACCTTCATGAATGGTTTGTTTTTCTTTTGGTATTTAGTAGACTTATATAGCTAGTAAAGTACGGTCAACGAGTCGTGTCCGCTGTGAGTAAGAAAATGCGCAGCCATTTACAGCTAACTTCAGCCACGACGCGTAGATCACACTGCATCTCTCTGTATAATAAGCGTGCTCCACCTTTTTTTGCTTAGTGATGCCTAGATACAGATCTAGGGAATTAACGTTAAATACCCCATTTTTCGTTGATTTTTGAAACATTGTGTATTAGGTACCATAGCGAGATAATTAAAATATCGAATAACTCATTCCCCCCCCCCAACTGGTAATCGAACCCAGAACAGACGCTGCTCTAACACTAGCTGATGATGTCCATAGTAAGTAGAGAGTAGAGTCAACTGTCTGCTGGTGGTAGAGACGCGCGGCACAGACACCCTGTCCCCCCCGCGCTCAGTGCCCCCTCCCCGCGCCGCTCGCCCCGCCCTCGCCAGTTGCTCCGCAGCTGCCGCGCGTGCTCGTCGCATACTATATGCGACACCGCCAGTCACCCATCATAATATGGATATATATCACATTCGCGCTCTTGTCAATATTCACTTCTCGTATTTGTGGTTTTGCGAAGTCTCCGATAAATATAAATGGATTATATTGTGAAGTGACGCCGGTTTTAGAATTGTAAGAATGGTATTTCTAGTGTGGCCAACCTGGCGACGTGCTCGACACATGGCTCCGTAGCGCGATGGTGGCGGATATAACGTCATAAATTACTAATATGTTGTTGTAGAATGATGTTAAAATGGTGGATTTCAACTCGTGCGTGCATTTTTCTACATATTTCACGTTATATTAAAGTGTAGAGTCGTAGACGTCGCGGCGTGTGGCACTCGTGGCGTCCACGTTACATTATGGCGGGCTTTCGTTCCAAAGTCCTGTTGTGAATTGTATTTACGTCGCGGAACAACAAACCGCTCCGACAATTACTATTATATAGTAGGTATTGGGTTTCGCGGTTGTATTAACAAAAAAATTATGTTTATAAACATGATGGCGTCAGTATTTAATGATTGCAAAATGTTTTCATTAGGCGCCGTCTGTGTTTTAATAATAAAAACGTGTACAAGTGTCCGTTGATTTCATTGCGATATTATTACAACATTTTGTTTCTAAATGCAAAAAAAATTGCTTTGTTCGTTTAATAATTTGGTCCGAGGTCGCTGCCTCCACTAAACGTAATGAGCGCTAATCACTCGGAACCGTTCAGTGAATTTGTTTTTTTTTTTTATTTAACAGCTGTAGTAGGTATGGCCTACTGTTAAACTGCCAAAAATCTTATAAGTTCTCTGTGATATGATTTATTTATGTACATCTCTATTCTCTACTAATTTTATATAAGTGATGAGTTTGTTTGGTTAAACGCGCCTATCTCAAGAAGAAAAAAATATTTTTGTGTAGCATAATCCATTTATATAGAAAATATTCACCATTTTGATATAACCCATTTTACTTGTCAGAAGTATCTCAGGCATTTAGAATGTGTATGACAGCTATTACTAATATTTCCATTTGACCACGCGCGCGGAGCTGCAGGTGTGAACTAGTTTAATATAAAAACATTTAAGATGAAAAGAAAGATTTGAAACGCCAATTTATAATGAAATGGTTAGATAATTTCATATACATACATATAAAATTAGAATGTGGTCGTGGTATGCAGTAGTACTACTAAAAGCTATAAGTAAGTACTAAGGGCCCGTAGGCGTGGTCAGACATATACATTCTCCTAGCGTCTACTTCCTTAATAAAGTGAAATCAAGTTTCCAATATTATATAAATAAACTATTTTACTATGTATCTAATACTATAATTTTGCTATAGTAAAATGTGACGTTTTTTTTGTTTTCTGATTAATTTATTTTGTTATAAGAAACTTATTTGAATATACTAAAAAATATTTTATAGTCATTTAAGTAAAAAGATTCAAGTAGTTGTTGAATGAGATTGATTCTAAAATATTAAGCAATTTAAATAGTGCTTGAATAGCGCTCTAATTTGTTCCATATGGTATATTACAATATGTATAACCTTTCATAGAATAAAAATAAAATATTAAATAAATGACCAGACAATTGATTATTTATTTTAATATATTATAACAAATTTTATTTTATATTTCAATAGTTACAGATACGTGCATTTTTTAATGAACAATTTTTTATAAAATAAAATAAAAATATTAAATAAAATAAATGCATTTTAGTTTCGTGTTGTCGCATTGGGGAAAGGTTATGCAACGGGAAAGCGCCACGTGGCCCCAAAGGCTGTACTGCGCATGTCTGTCCGAATACAACCCTACAGATTATAATATACTTTAAAAAAAATATAAGATTAACTTAAAAAAAAAAATTAGGTAAAGAAAGAATTTTAAAAGCTACTTATGTGATTTTTTTAAACGCAAATTAATGATTAATTTAGTGATTTTTCCAAATAAATACCTAATTGGTTTTTTTTTCATTATTTAATTATATTTATTTCTAAATCTATCTAATTAGCTAATACTGTGTCTGGTAGTAAAGTCTGCCACGTGGTGCTAGGCACCACTGCGCAAGTCTACGCGTCACAGCTGTGAAATGGGAAAATCGTTACCTTTAACTCGCGTCACGTGGTCTGTCTTTGAATTTCACCTTTAATTCTTAAGTTTTGTCTGCCTTTGAAGTTTACGATTTGATGAAAATATGACTGGGTTATTTTCATTGAGGATTAGTCGTGGCACAGGGCAAGGGCACCAGAGTGCAAGTGTAAAGGCGACAGGTTGGGGATTCGATGCCCATTCGAGGAAAATAAATATTTGATATTTTTATTTCTAATTCCCCTTTGCTTAGTCATTCTGGTACATGCGGAATACAGCGTGATGCTTATTATTCTATTTTTAAATTATAAATTAATAAAAAAAGTTAAATAATAATTTATAAATGAAGTGGGAAAACTAACAATGTTTAGGGTCCATTCTAATCAGACTTCACAGTTTGCTCTAATTAGATAAGATAAGAAATTTAATTGTTCCACTTTTGGTCTCCAAAGGAAATTTCACGCGACCAAATATAATTTAGTGTACGATAAAAAATGAATCGCTTTTGATAACATTTGGTTTATATTTTTATAAATAACAGCTGTTAAGGTCATTACAAAATGTCGGTATCGGTGCCGCATATAGCAGAGTAGGTAGAGGGAACCTAGTGTCTTTTTTTTATTTTCTTTTTATATTTTAATCAAACGCTACGTTTTTTTCAGGTTTTCAAAATTATCAATTTAAATATATTTTTTCTGTTACTTAAACTACTACTAATAAATAGCAAAAAAAAATCTCTAAGTAGATAGTTAATTCCTAAGGAGAATCCAGGTTTTTAGATTATAATAATATATAATAATAATAATATCTAGTGTTAAGATACTCCAGTTCACACTTTCCGTCATGCCAAGGTCCCTGTCTCAGGAGACGCCCTTGCGACTTCGTAGAATCTCTTTGTTAGCACCCGTAAAAAGATGACTAAAACCAGGTCAGAGCTCTACTCGGCCTCCCATAAAAAATCGGTGAAGCTGTAGAGGCCAATACGACCATCAGCATACTACACAAAACTTTCCGCCGAATTTTCGAGACATTGCGTGTTGATTGGCGGAACTAAACGCTGCGTTTTGTTTACCAGAGCAGGGAAATTATTATAACCAAGTATAATCTTCCCTCGATTTCGAGTGGGGAATGAATCTACAGCCATTGGATTTACAAATAGTATATTTCAAACTTTGAAACTATTTGAAAAATAAATTTTAGAATAGTTTTTTCCGTTATGTTATTGTACATATAGGTAGGTACTCGACGTATGTTTGTTTTCTTACATTGATTTTCTGACCTTTGAAGCGATCACGTGGGGTGCCACTTACGGAGGAATGCCAAGACAACTTTCACTAAGTATTTTATTTACCTTGTTGGCAATTGTAATTTGAAAATAAATATATCCATAAAGAAATTAATAGTTTTCAGTTTTTTTATTTCACATAATTTGTATGTTTTGCGTGAAAGGTTAAAATATTCTTGTGTACTTACTCTACATTTTTCGTCCACATTGCTCACGACGCAAACTATAATTATAGCTAAATGCAAACAAGTACTTTTATATATGTACGTAACGTTGCACATTCGATTCCCATTCGAGGAAATGTTAAACATATTTATTATTTTCATTTCTTCGCTCTGGTGTCAAAGCAAAGCGCGGTGTTGAGTTCCGCAACTCTACACAATGCCTCTAGAATTCGGCAGAGACTAGGGGGCGGAGCGTCTTAACACTAGGCTACCCCCGCCTATCCCGCTACATGCAGGTTAGAAAGACATATGTAGATACCTATATACGGAAATAAAATTCTGTTCCTCGTTCAACTCATCAGGATACAATAACAGACCGGTTTTTCCGCAGACGCCTCGCACATTGCTATTTATAGTTCTTTTGTATTGTGTATACTTACTCGTATACTGTACTTTTACTATTATTTGTTATTTATGTTGATATTTATTCACTACTAGCGTATTAAGAATAATAATTGTATATAAGAGTATTTATGAAAATATTTTAAGTTTTCAATAGAATTAGTAAGAAAATATAAGCTTAAATAATCAAAACGAATCATGAGTACAGACATATTATGATGAATATTAAAATGTGATAACGGTCGGTAATGTAATGTTATATAGCCTATAGCACTTCTGAAGAATGCAGATTTCATACAAAACAAAAACAAAGTAAATCGGACCAGTAGATCCAAAGATCTTAGCGTTGAAACAAACAAACAAACTCTTCCGCTTTATTATATTAATTATTCAGGTTGAAGGCAACGGTTTGTAAAAATATAAGTGTTTATTATACACTGGCTTTAACCTGCGGTTTCGCTCCTGTGGTCATATAAAGCTAAAAAATGGGGGATTCAAACTATAGTGCCGGTTACGGTTCGTTGTTAGTCCGATCTCAGTCTGTTAAAATATTCTTATATGAGAAATAATGAAGACATTCGTAGTTATTTCGTTGAAGTTCCAGTCCAATTACGCATATACGAAGATGTCTCATACTAGAGATAGAGAGATAGATAAGAGTTATATAGACACATTCTCAATGCCCGTAACTCTGACCGCAGGTACCTATTAATTAATCTAATCCACATTAAGATGTACATAGTTTTGGTGTCGAACATGATGGATATATAGCCTATCTCAATAAACTTAGAATCCAACACAAAAAGCTTACTAACCCAAAAAATAAACTTTTAAGCTTTATAATAAGCTAGCGACCCGTTCGCGGCTTCCCCCGCTATTGTTAGCGTAAACAAACACACAGACAAAAAGTCAAAAATTTTAAAGATCGTTGTTTTTGGTTAAATGCCACAAGTAACATTTTTCTCGTATTTATCTTTAATGTACAGACACCGATCCTATTCGATTTTGTTATTAGTATAGATATAGATAGATATATGTATATCGATCACATGAGTTGTCTTTTATTCAGCGAAACATTTGTCTCTCTTTCGTTCCAATACGTAGATGGTATTAACAATTCAAATAATTTACAATGTAAGTCATAATACTTGTGGATATGTTATTTGTATACGATTTTTCTTATATGTATATCTTTTTGTTATATCAGTTTGTTTGTCTTACTATTTCTCCAAAATCTGCTTCTACATTTAAAAACATTAATAAAATGTAAAGCCGTCGTGGCATAGCAGTAATAACAGTTTCTGACTATAAATGGGACGGTTGAGGGTTCGTATCCAATTCAAGGATATGAGTTGTCTTCACATCCTCGCTTAGTCAAGAAGATAGACCGCGGCATTGAGTACAGCCACCTTAACACGTAATGTTTCAAAGATTAGCATTACGCTTGCACTGCTTATCGTGCGATATACAGCGGGAGCGGGATACAGCGTGAAACAAAAAACTTATACATCTAAATACAATTTGGTTTTTCCTCTTCAAGTTCAATGCAACGAAGCAAAGGACCTAAGTCTACGCTTAGCGAACACTTATCGCGACAAGGTCACGTGGCTTCCACGCGGACGTCCGACCTTAATGCAACTAACATTTCAATGTTTATATCGATTTATCTATTATCATATATATATAAAGATTATATATATGTAAATATGTTTATAAAATTATTTTGATTTCCCGATAACCTCTTACTTGTTATTATAGTTTGTTATTTATAGATTTAAAGTTAAATGTCAGAAAAACTAACTATTTATGTTCTTTTTATCTCATTTTCATTAAATAAATATTAGTATATTTATTATTCATAATTTTAGTAATTTCCTTTGTAATCAAAAGTAACTTTTCGACTATTCCATGTGTACCATACTTTTTTTTATATATTCTATAACAAAAAAAATATATTGAGTGCTATCGTTGTTTTTAGTCGGTTGCCTTTCAACCGAACAAATTTTGAGGATGTCTAAAAATGGGACAATCCCATTCAAAACGGAACATCTGGTCACATGAGGTAAACCCCAATGCCAAAACATTTCGTAAATAACCATTTAGTATGTGAAGTGTATAGATGAAACGTGTGTTTTCACACGAACTTAAATATCTTGTTGCAATAGTAAATTATCGTGAATGGCCCAATCAATCTGTTCACCAGCTCGTGTCGTGCGATTAGTGAATATGGAAGGAAGGTCGACTTGGAAATCGTCCGTGACAATGCTAGTTATAATGGTGGACTGTAGGGTTGTCGTGGTTTTAATCGACATCAAATAGGAGGTAGAGGTATTTGAGTTTTTTTTATTATCGTATTTTTTTATTACATCTGTTTCCCATACTTTTCTTATTGGGTTCTCTTTTATGTGAATATTTGAGAGGTTAAATTGAACTTTAGAGAGGTGTATAAAATTTTATTTTTCTTTTTCTGTCAGAAAAAATACTGAGATTTGGAATATACGTATAAATATAAAGCTTCACGGCAGAATAACATAGCAGGGTCAACAGAGGGAACCTAAGACGTAGTGTTAAGATCTCCACTTTCCGCCAAATTCTGGGGTTGGGAATCGAACCCACAACCTGTTGCGCATGCACGCTTGTGCTCCTCCGCCACGACTGGCCTCAACGTACAAATATAATTGCTTTTATATTACAATACGATGGTATCATCGTGATTTTCGACACGATCCATGATATCACCGAAAACAAACCTTGGCCCACTGTCACCTTCTTTTTCCTGACTGACTCTAGATAATTCTATTGATATTTTATTCCGCCGTCGCATCTTCGGCTCTCTCTCTCTGCATGTAAATTAAGATTTCTGTAACCCAAAATGTTAGATTTTCCAGAGGAAAAAAGAGTTTACAACTGAAAGTTAAAAAAGGTTGCAATTGTTAATGATTCATGTTGGTTTTCTTATATAAATTAATTTGTCGGAATTCGAATTGGCCTTGAAATCTTAGTTTTAGTGCATAAAACGGAAACAGACCATTTTAGTTAATTACTTTAATAATATAATACGAGTTTCTAGTGAAAAAATATCTCTTAAGCAAGTGAAAAGAATCTTTCAAGCCGATTAGCCAGATTTAGTTAGGTGCAACAGCTTTAGCATATAAGACATACTTGTGTAGTCTAGTAAACTACTTACTAATAACACTAAACACTAATATTTTGTTTAATATTTAATAATAATTATTTTTTGTATTATTTCTTAATTAACACAGGCATGCTTCCGGCCTTTAAGCTAAGTTCTTTGGGTGCTTCTTTAATCTGAAGGTTGTCCTCTACCTTCCTAAACTCTACTCTGTTTAATGCTAGATTGAATAGTTTTTCCAGGAGTTTGATACTGATCGTTTTGCCATGCCATGACTTTTGGCCTAAATACTCTATTTTGTGCATTTTGGTGATTTGATTTGGATAAAAGTATATTAATTTAAAGAATAAAGAAATATTAAAGAATATAGAAAGAGGCCAGTCGTGGCCCAAGGGCACAAAGTGTGCCTGTAAACGTGATTGGTTGTAGATTCGATCCCTACTGCAGGAAATGAAATATTTATTAAAATGTATATTTTCCTTTCATCTCTATGGGGACAAGGCAAACCGCGGCGTTGAGATCCGCCACTCAGCTCGTAATGGTTCTAGTGTTCGACGAAAAGTGGGAAGGGAGTGTCTTAATACTAGGATACCTCTGCTTATCCTGATGTGTGCGGGATACAGCGTAAAGCTGGTTAAATTTAATTTTAATAATTTAAAAAAAGTGAAAAAAAGGTACGCACCACTCTATACCGCCTATTATATATATAAAAAAAAATACAAAAGAATTATAATGCAATATGGCGGAAACAGATATCCCTATTTAATTGTTTATAGTTAAAACCGGAAAAATAGCATTGTTGTAACATGAAACATCGTTTTCTAAAAACAACAAATGCTTTATTGTCCATACTAAAGTTTCACACCACTCCACTCCACCTCTGGTCTCCTGGTACAGTGAGTGCAGAGGAATGCTATATGGTAACGTGAGATTGGTGAATGGGATTCGTTCAACGTGGCCTGCGGTCGGTCTGTGTGTAACCTGACCATACGAGCCGACCATTTGTATTTATTTATTTTATGTTTATATTATGAATGTTTTTTTCTTTGTCTTATAAAATATTTATAATGAATAAAAATATTTTGGGTAAGAAGTTAGGAGTAAAAAGCCTGTAGTGGTTTCCGTCAAATTGCAATTAATTACTTTTTAGTTGGTACATCACTTTTTGAGGGTGATATATGGGTTCGAAATCCATTAGGAAATTTTTTTTTTATTCTCCTTACTACACTACTAGTGTCAGGTCATTCCATTCTCCACTTTCCGCACAATTTTGAATTAGATGGCGATTCTTATTCTTCATTCTCTTCCACGCCATGTCCTACCTTAATGAAAACGAGTTATTTTTATTTCCCCGACCTGCTTAGGTAATATGCGGTAATCACGCCATCGCTATTTTATTTCTATATTTTCCACCTTCAATATTTCTCAATGTAGTTTGTCATTTAATTTACCAATCCAGAAAATTATTGGAAATTGCAATAGTATTGTAAACGTGACGGTTGTGCATTCGATTCCCACTCGAGCAAATTAATTATTATTTATTAATATTTTCATTTCTTCGCTCTTGTGACAAAGCAAAGCACAGCGTTGAGTCTCGCCACCCAATACGTAATGTCTCGAAAATTCGGCGAAAAGTGGGGAACGCAGTATCTTCACCCAAGGTTCCTTTCACCCCCGTCTATATTCAGAGTGCTATTTGTTTTAAAGAAATTTATGGTTAACTTGTACATAAAAGAATTACATTACATACATAATAAAAATATTTAATAATAAGCTTATTATCTCACTTGTTTTTAATATTAATTATAATGCATAATAAATATAAATGAGTTCTTTTACCTTAACATTCTCATTGGAATATTGTTACGTATTTTATGTCCTATTCGCATAGTAATAAAATAATAATATATAATATTATTATTAATTTCATATTATATATGTTTTATTATGATAGTATATTTAATTAACTTATGTTTAAATGATTATAAAATTATCCTTATAGAGTTTACCTTATTATTATTTTCTTTCGTTATCATTAATATTAATTACCTATAATACTATTAATACTTATCATAAGCGTCCTTACGGGAAGAAGAGTTGTGTCACTATATTTTCAATGTAAACGTTGGTGCTGAAAAACTACTGAAAATATTCATATGAAGCTTTACGGTAATAGTTATATTACATATCAGATTAACATATAGGCTACAATTTATGTAAAGATTTTGTCAAATAATTTTAAAGTTTAGCGGGCGAAGCCGCGTTTGGGCCGCCATTTCTATATTACTTATACAGTTTTTACTAAAAAATAAAATATAGTATACTGTACCTACACACTGACCTTTTGTGAACTGTTCGTAAATTATTTGACGTTCAAACTTAATTTTATTCAAAATATGAACGTTCATGAAGCGAAATGTGCATATTTATATTTTGAATATTTTTTTTTAATTCTTAACTCAGCTATCGGTTTAAAGTTAAAGTTATTAATAATAAATCAGCTTCACGCAGTATCCCGCACACAGCCTTGTAGGCAGAGGGAACCTAGTGTTAAAACACTCGGTTCCCCACTTAATTAAAATTGTCTATAATAATTAACGTACATTCGATCACAGCCATAGTTAACACGATTGTTCTACGAGATGAGGCATAGGCTAGTATCTATAGTTCAAATGACCGCATTCCTAGTCGCCGACGCGTCTGAAACTGGAGCGGGCGTCCGTTCCGTTGCATTCTCTCTAGTCTCACTATGTTCTGTGTGTCCAATCGTACCAGCTGTTTCCTGGCGTTGATTTGCTCTTATCTTATTTTTTAACCGACTTCTTAATGTGTGGGTTATGTGTTTGGCATGTATGTACATATTGTCCACAAATTTCTGGACAACTAAACAATCGAGATATTTTTTTTTGTTTCATAGGGCTTGAGCTTTAACGTCATCATTGCATCATTGTTTTTAGTTTAAACAAATATTTATATAATCATCATACAGGTTTAATGTACCTATATACATGAGGAGTCTTTCAACCTTTACCATGTCAACATACCTATCTAATATGGACAGTAAAAAATATTTTTTATTTCACATAATCATAAAATCTTATAAGTAAAAAAAATATTTGGTATTAATAAACATTTTACTTGTTTATATTGTGTCGAAGAATAATCTTTGAATCTATCGCAGAATCTAGCTTTTTTTAGCTTTTAGCAATATCTTGTAAACCCTACCTATCTCGCGGTAGAGCCAACTAGGGAGCCTAGTTATAAGATCCTACCTTCCTATTAAGACACTTTTGTTCCCCATTTCCTGCCTAATTCTGGTAGCATTGGCATGTTGAATGGCGGAACTCATCACCGCGCTTTGCCTTGCTACCAGAGCGAAGAAGTGAAAATATTAAACATTTAATTTGCTATAGTGGGAATCGAACCCACAATCTGTCGCGTTTTAAAGACGCACATTTGTACCCCTGCTCTATGATTGGCCTGCAAAAAAGAATCTTTGAACTTGTCGCAGAAATTCAGGCTTATTATAGGGTAAAACCCGGATAGTTGCCACACTTTTTGAAAAAGCTCTTTTGTTAGAAATGTATACCACTACATTACCTATTCAATGCGTGTTCTTAAACATAGTATATTAATCTTCTAACTTAGCCAATTTTTTCAAATATAAATATTATTAATTTTGAGTACAGCCTGTTTTATGTGGCCTCTAAAAAAGGGGATAGTTGCCTACTATGGCGGATACTAGCCTAACGTTAAAAATGGTTCGGGGGATACTTGCCTGTCTATTTTTTTTTTAAATACAAACGGACTTATATTAATTTAAGTAATCACTTTTTGTTATTGAACACAATCTTTCATTAAGTATTAATCAAAGTCAATATAATTATAAAATTACAACAAAATAGACTCCAAAATGGTAATTAAGTATAAAAATAAAAATAAAATATTACTATTTATTTTAAAGGTAGAACAACAAAAAAAATAAGAATTAACTTTGGCATAACATCTATTAAATAAGTATTCAGTTCTAATTACTTACTGAGATCCTTTATAATTATTACCCAAACAACACTTAAAAGTACTAAAGTTATAAAATTTTAAATTTGAACATGTAATTTTTTAATTTAAAAAAATAATTAAATATTAGTATTTATCTTAAATATTAAAAATAATTATGGGAATAACTTTGGCATTAGTATTGATTATTACCAGAAGCCAAGGTTTTCAATTTGCCACATCTCATGCAATGGTTTTTGAATGTTGTACAAGTTTCATGCAACCACATTCGACACATTTCACATTGTATCCAATCTGATTTTGATTTAGTATAATTATCAAAACATTCTACACAATAATTATCAACTTTAACTTCTTTGTTGGTATTTCATTTTTTTGAATTTGCTAATTGATATTGCTATTTTGAATTTCTTAAGGTTCGAGAGGATATGCCATAAATCCGGGATATTTCGTTGATACTTTTTTGTTTTTTATTTAGATCTTCGAACGCAAATGCTAAGCTATCTTCTGTCCAGCTGATGTGGCGCGGCACCACGCCTGGCTTTCGTTTATACTTGCGAGGCATTTTGCTGTTGAGAATTTATTTTATTTAAGATAAACTATAGTAAAGCCCAATAAAAATATCACCAAGAAAAAAAGGTAAAACCAAATGAAAAAAATAACTAAGAAAAAAACCTGTTTGCTCGTTAAAATGTGTAGTTACGGATAGTTGCCCCAGGGCAACAATCCGCAAAAGACAGTAAGGCAACTATCCTTTTTGATACGGATACTTGCCCTTTTTATTTACAAAATAAATAAAACATATTTAACAACAAAACGTTTATTACAGTGCAATTTAAACTCTAATGCAATCAAAGAAATAATTATTTTACTGAAACCGCAATTAGTTATAATTATATTTAACGGAGATTACTTGCCAATATAATTCTGACGCTCGTCAAAGTAACGTCGCGGAAGATTTTTACTCACACGGACAAAACTCGTGCACCTACTCCGACAGCTGATGCGGCACCGAGTCCTACGCGGGAGACGCTTCTTATTATGATCAAAAAGAAACACTAACAACACGTCTAACATAGAGCATTTGAAACTGAGGCATGTATCCGTCCGAGGCAACTATCCGGGTTTTACCCTAATAATATTATAATAATAATAATAATATACATTAAATAAAATGTACGTCAGTCTTATTATAATTCTTTGACCCCGTCTAACTAGATATAGACATAATTACGCGGAAATTCTAAATAAATACTAATATAGCGGGACAACGTCTGTCTGCAAACGCGACGGTTGTGAGTTCGATTCCCAATCGGGAGAATGAAATATGTTCTCGTTCTGGTGATAATACAAAGCATGGCATTGAGTTTGGGCATTCAGTACGGGTTGGATCGGAAATTCTTTTTTGCGAGCATAACGGAGTGTCTCGACACTAGATTCCCTCTGCCTAACTTCCTAGATGTAACAAAGAAAAACTGATCGTTGAAAACATCTGAAAATTAAATCACCGACTCGAGAACTGAGGGGTCGGGTAACGTGAAATGTATATTTATTCTGTGAAAGTCAAGTATCCGCCGCCCTAGATAACTTGTATTAATGTTATAAAATATTTCTTTGTTTTTTTGTTTTAATTTATTTTTTACTCAAGTATGTTTCAAGTTACCCTTATTGTCTCTCAGATTTTCAGGATAGATCATTAAAATTCTCTTCTACCCACCTTACACCGATTTTCTATTCGAATCGAAAAAATTTTGCCTGAAATGAGACGAGAACCCATACCTTCAAGTGTTATCGGAGTCAACTACGCAGAATATTTGTGTATTTTGTTTATAACATTAGCACCAGGACCGATTGTTTCAACTAGTTCTGTAGATGTTAGTTAGTAGGTATGTAATTATCATATTGGTAGCAAAGTTCATTATATTATTCAAATTAAGACTCGAGCCGCTCTATAGTACGGTTAAATAATACTAAATACCTACTTATATTATGAAATTGTGTTTGAATTCGAAATGCTTGTTTTCTTATTACAATTGTATTTTTTTATTGGACCCTGTTGGCGTAGTGTGACAATTCTTACTCTGGGTTCAATTCCCAATCGGGTCATTTAATTATTTTCATTCTCCACCAGCGTCCTTGAGATGCTGTTTTAATAATCTTTGAATGAAAACGACATCTCAAGATCTATCTCAGAGTTGAGAGCGGTTTATCACTATAAGGTTAATATGCCTAGGTTCTCTCTGCCACATGTAGGTTAAGACGTGAATCTAAATGAGAAATGAAAATATTATTTATTTATTTTTTTATACTTTCATTTAATGAATAAATATCTAAATCTATAGTTGTTCTTTTTTTTATTAAATAATCCATCCAACTGATTGGCAAGCGGATTTAGATGAACTATTATATCTAAACTGTGTTTAACCTGGATTTTCGTTTAGAATTGGTCATTTTTATCTTGATAAATGTTCGGCTTAACAACTGTTATCAATTGGTGCTAAACTGGCCATATTTCATTTCTATTTGATGTCAATACTGATTAAGTCATTGGTATGAGCGTGTCGATTTTTTTTAATCTAATAGAAATTTAATTTGATTTTTATTATTTTTTTTATGCACCAGATATGATTTATTTTTTTGATACTTTCTAGTCTCTACCTATAAAGAATGTCACCGAACCCTTTATGACATAGTTTTTTATAGGCAATAAAAAATATATGATGGTAAGAACCTCCCTTCTCTATAATATTATGTGTTGTGATCTTCATATTTATATCATCACGTCGTGACGTAGGGGCACGAGGGTGTGACTGTAAAGTGAGTTCCACCACTCAACACACATTTTTTCAAAAACCTTCACCTTTAAAAAATCGGTGTAAAATGGGAAACGTAATGTATTAACACTACTCTACTGTTCCCTCTGCCTACCGTACTGTATGCTGGATACTATGTTAAATTTATTTGTTTATTAGCTATTATATTAAAGATACTAAGTTTTGAAGCCACGATAGCTCATAAATATCTTCTCATCTCATTTTAGAGCATATAATTAATACTGATACCCACTCACAATCATCCAGCCTGTACAGACTATCGGTACACTCGATCCGAGTCATTAACCTTTACTAGGCTAATAATAATTCACTGTTATTAATTATTAATAATGTTAGGATTTAATATACTTTTATTATAGTGTTGTTCACACGCTTAGGATTTAGCTCTTTAGGTTTATTTTTTAGTTTGACGTGGTATTCCTCATATACCAGGTAGGCAAAGGGAACCTGTTAATCTAATTCTTGAGACATTGCGTTTCAAGTGGCAGAACTCAACTCCGCCTTTCAATTAGACATAACGTTTACCTAAACGCAAATATCCTAAATAAATAACATTACAAAAATTATATAGAACCATGTATTTTATAAGTAATATTACGTTTTACCGCAAATAATTTATCCTGCCTTAGTAAAATATGCAACTGTATATATTAATATTGGTATGTGTAGTAATTCGCACGTGAACGCATTTTTTTTTATAATTAACATCGAATTTAGAAATACAAATGAAACAATAAATTTAGGCGCTTCTCGTTGTATCCCGCCCATAGCAGGGTAGGCAGAGAGAACATGAGAACTGTTAAGTCACGCCGTTCCATTAAGACATTCCGTTCCCCACTTTCCGCCAAATTCTGAGGGCATTGCGTATTGAGTGGCGGAATTCAACGCCGCGCTTTGCCTCGTTACCATTGAAAATATTAAATATTTCATTTCGTTGAGTGGGAATCAAACTCACAACTTGTCACAATTACACTGGCCTCACGTACTCTCTAAATCGATAACTAGACCGTACATATAACAATTAGGATGCCACGTATTTAAGTCCAGAGCCATTTGGCCCAATCCCTTAATCTTGTCAAACTATAATGTAATTATAGTTAAGCGTTTTAGTCGCAAAAAAAAACGACTTTTTTTTGTCTAATAAGATTTAAAAATTCACCAAGTTGTAGAAGAGGACTAGGTCATAAACAGTGTAAAATATTTAGACATAAAAACCTAACAGAATTATTAGATAGCTAAAATAAAATCGTATAATAACAAAAAAAAACGACAATTGTCCACCATTTTTTCTGAGTTTGACACAACCTTGTGTTTCAAGTGTTTAGTGTTGCCATCGTGTTGCGTTTTACAACAAATTGCGCAATCCACAGCATTACATGAAATTGATTGTTTGTTCTATCGCATCGGTTATTAGTGTTTAATGTAAACTGTATACAAGAGTTATCAAGGCCATCATTTTTTTTTGTAGATGATAATATATTTACTTTTTAGTACGTGCCGTAACTAAGTAATAAAATCTAAGAATTTAAATTACATTTACTTTTAATGTATCGTCAAGAAATTTGGCAATTATATGTTGATCAGATGACAATATGATATAATCGTACCATCGAGCTGACCTGATGATGGAATTGGAAGAAGGCTGATGGAGCCTTAGATTAATTAGCCTTCAAGTAAATATAGTTTTATTAATATGTTCCGTTGAAAAACCGTGTTATTAGTTTTTAAACTTTTAATTATTTAACTAAACATAGTTTTTAGTGTAATTGAAAATCTATAATCTGTCATTTTATCTAGACGGCCTGAAATAATACTAGTTACAAACATACAATAGATACTTAGCAACCGTTTGCGACAGACAAGAGTGACGTAACAAAACGCCGTGCCATGTCGAAGCCGTCTTTTCATAATGCATTTATTCATTCCAGAAGACCAAAGTGTGAATCGCGGTGCAAATGTGATTTTATACAAGTGTTGCGAACGTAAATTATATATTATTTATTATACATAATATATATTTATAATATAGCATAACATATATAAATATATAGTTATTATATCCGTTGAAAAAATGGATAGAAAGAAATGGACATTTGAGACATTGTGCTTCCTTACTTAGTGAGTTAAAGTAGTGTTTAGTGAAAGAAGTCTGATTTGGTTAGACATTAGTTTTTGTAACGGATTATGCTGATCAATACTTATCTGGACACTGAGGATTTTGTACATTTGTACTATCCCGAGGATGAGCCGCCCGCCGCGCAGGGCTGCGGCGCGGGTGCCCGCCTCGCCTCCAAGTACCCGAGGCCTCCCACACCAGAGTATAAACAGGTAAATTATAGTTGATAAGGTTACCTAATTTTACATAACATATAAAAGGACATATAAATAATATGTGATTTACAAAAACGTACTGATTTAAGTAAAAAAATGTATGAAATGAAAAAAAAAATATCAGAATAATTTTTTAACATGGCAATTTTAACTAAATCGGGGGAAAAACCTACAATTATTCCCCCACTTTTAAACCACCATTATTATTTTTTATTTACCATTTTATTCTTTAAGTACAAAATAATGTAAATTACCCGATTTCTTCTTGCATAACCTAATCGGTAAGTACTTCGCTTCAGTCGTAGTTGCTTAATAGAGAAAGTTCAACTTGTTTCCAACCACGCACTGCCGTAGACAAATAAAACTTGCAAGTCTCGTAATACTCTACCATTTTGCCTTGAAATGATGACTTGGCTCGATCCCTTGTCTGCTCGTTCATTTAGGGGAACTCCCTTTTTGTGGTATGGTCTATGGTGTTTATATTAATTTACTCTCATATGACTTTAAATTTTACAATATTTTCAGCCGATTATATCATAAATATTTTTTTTTTGAGCTAAAACTACTTTACATGCACTTAGTTTTTTTTATTGTTTTTATTTTCTTCAGCTTTTCACGCTGTATCCCGCATATAGCAGGGTAAAAAAAAACTATATTATAATAAGCTTGCAATAACTAATAGAAAAAAACTTCTGTATTCGTTGTTAGCATCAAATTGTATATGACTATACAAGATATGATGATTCACAGCAATACCTACTTACAGTACTACAAAACACATGACCTTTGACACATGACCATATAAAAATTGAAATACCTTAGTGAAATTGCGCAATATTTGAATGATTTTGCTGAAGCTCGTTTAAATAGTAAAAGATTAATTAATCTAACGCGATAATCGAACCTAGGACCATCGAAAACGACTTTTAATAGCTTCACGTTGATGACAGCGGACGAGGCGAAAGAGGTATGTCGAGACCGTAGCGTTTGGCGCTCCATCCTCTTTGACTACCCCGCTAGGGATATAGCGTGAAGTTAAGTAAGTAAGCAATAGCTTCACGCTTTAAGACACTTCCGTTCCCTACCTTCTGCCGAAATGTTATGCCATTACGTGGTGAGTGGCGGACCACAACGCCGCGCTTTATCTCGTTACCAGAGCGACAAAATGAAAATACTAAATATATCATTCCCGCGAGTGGGAATCGAATCCACAACCATACTGTTTATAGTCGCTTGGTCGCTGGTGTTCCTACGCTACGACGGCCTTATTGTATAATATATATAAGTTGGTAATAAATACTTGTTAGTTGTTTCAAGCTGATGATGCATGATCCTTCTAATGATGTTTTGCTTTAAGATGTCGAAGAAGGACAAAGGCTAATTATTACGTAGGTTTAATATTATTTATATATTTGTCATAATTAATTATCTCAGGAACAGTAAAGTAACTAATTTATATGAGTTAGGTATCGCTATCCGCCCGCGGCTTGGACCGCTTTATACAATAGTGAAAACTATATTAAAATTGGCTAAGCGGTTTTTAAGGTTAGCGTATACAAACGCACAGAGAAAAGTTAAAAAATGTTTTTGTATTTTTCATGTACAGACAGCAATCAGTTACGATTTCATTATATGTATAGATTTCAAATAGCCGTAAGTAAAGTTCGTAATGTTTATTTATTTTAATATACATTGTTGCAAAGTACATCTTAAAGACAAGTTAATTTTGAATACAAAAAAATAACAATCGATAAAAGGAAATTGAATTTTGTACGCACTCATGCTCTAAAGTCTAAACAATGAAAAAAAATTCAATGACATCATCAAAGAAATTAACACGCATAAAGTGTTACTGACACCTCATCAAAGAGGGGTCGGTATTTAAAACGCGCGGAGCGCGTGGCCAAGTTTTTTTACGAACAGAACTGGCGAGCAGCACCGTGTGTTATTTTACACGAACCATTTGAAACCATTTGAAGCCACCTAAACCTATCATATTTGGCTCAAATATTTAGACCCCCTACCTGCATACATGCATTAAATTTCATAAACACAGCTCAAATAGTTATTTAGATAATGACGTCCAAAAATCGTAAATTTTTAGGGGGGTGACTGACCTATAGACCTTAATGTTAACCAAGTTCCAGATGACCTGGAATGGTGAAATTTAGCATCCGGTTAAGTAATTGGGTGTATGTAAAGGAAAAAATCCGAAACTAGTATTTTTTTAACATTTTTTATAATTTTTCAATAAATAGATTCAATTAGGAACATTTACTTATAGTGTAGCGCCTGGCATAATATAAGAGCAATGCATTATTTATATATTGTTGCTTTTATTTATTTCACACGTTAGTAAATATTTTATTTGTTTTGTAGACTAACTTCACTATTACTTACGTAAGCCATCTACAACAACATGATGCTTTCAAGTATATTTTAAGATAAGATATGTCTCCATTTGTAGCTGAAAATGACTCTAATTTATGTCCTGAGAAAGCCTGTCATCATGTGGACTTCAAGGGCTTACACGTAAAAATATAAAAATATAATAAATGGATTAACATCCTTCATTATTATTTATTCCTAGCGGACGCGCGCAGCTTCGCTTGCCTATTTAAGGGTGAATTCTAATAACCCATGAAACATGTGTTCAATTAAATATTTTTAAGTCTAAATTTCAAATTTTATAATAATCGGTGGCGGTTTAAAGATTTTTCCATACAAACTTTCAACCCCTTATTTGCACCCTTAGCGGGAGAATTATAGAAAACTATGAAATATGTGTTCAATTAAATACTTTTAAAAATCTAAATTTCAAATTTTATGAAAATCGGTGCCGATTTAATTTTTTTTCCATACAAATTTTCAACCCCTGTTTCACCCCTTTAGGGTTAAAATTTTTTAAAATCCCTTCTTAGTGGATGTCCAGATTACGAAAGTAAACATTTGTCCAAATTTAACGTTTCTACCATCACCGGTTACGGCTGTGCGTGCGTCTTACCTCAGTCAGTGAGGATAAGTCCTTTTATATATATAGATAATTTAAACATTTTAATACTTATTATACTAAGAGTATTTGCATAGTCGATTAACGTATTTGATATTAAATTATTATTACAATATTTAAGTACTAAGTCCTATATAAGATCCTATAAGGGTTCTATTTTATTGCTTTCAAGGTACAGAATCCTAAAACAGAAAAAAAAAATACACTAAAAAAATTATATAAATAAAAGCTTATAAAAACTAATTATATTGATAAAAATATATATAAAATTTAATAATAATACTATCTGTAAGGTCAGTCGTGGCACAGGGGCACAAAGTGTGACTGTAAAACCTGACTAGTTGTGAGTTCGATTCCCACACGAGGAAATGAAATATTTATTTAAACCTATATTTCCATTTCTTCGTTCTGGTGTCGAGGCAAGGCGCGGTGTAGACTTCCGCCACTCAACACGCAATGCCAACAGAATCCGATGGGAAAGTGGAGTTACTGAGTGTTTTAACACTAGGTTCTCTCTGTCTACTCTTCTTAGTGCGGAATACAGCGTGAAGCTGATTTGATTTTTATTTTGATATCTTGTCAGCCTACCAGCTATCTTAACAGAAGTAATTATAAAGTAATTATTAACAGTAAAAATTTAAGTAATTGTTAATAAAAAAAATAAGAAAAAAAAGAGAAAATTAAACATTATTTAAATAAAATAATAAAAAATAAATAAATCCGCTTTACGGTGTATCCCACACATAGCGGGGTAGACAGAGGGAACTTAGTGTTAAGACACTCAGCAACTCCACTTTCCATTGAATTCTGGAGGCATTGCGTGTTGAGTTATTCCAATCTATACTAATATAATAAAGCGGAAGAGTTTGTTTGTTTGTTTGTTTGAACGCTAAGATCTCCGGATCTACTGGTCCGATTTACTATGTTTTTGTTTTGTATGAAAGCTGCATTCTTCAGAAGTGCTATAGGCTATATAATATTACATTACACATATGTACTAATAAATTAAAATACTTTCTAATTTGACATGCAATTTATTCTTCCATGTTAATAACAACCGTCGTCGCTATGCGACCGCGTTCGTTACCGCGTCATTTTGATATCCATCCTTATGAAAATAAATATAATAGTCACTTTTAGCATTTCATCTAAATTGAAATTATATTTCTATACAAATTATATTCTTATATTTCAAGCAGGCGTAGCCGCGTCCGGGTCCGCTAGTAAAATTATAAAATTAGAAAATAATAATAATAAATGTATCAGATTTCTAAACGCAGCATACATTAATTACTTTCAAATCTGACAACTGTCATTTAATCAACAAAATAAAAACTATAGTCGAGATTCATAGATAAATATAATCTATTTTCATATATAATTAAATATCGTCTTAAGAGTAATAAAACATAATATTATTGACCATAATAAAAAAGTAAATACCTAATTATATTAGATATATTTTATTGTATGAAGGCGCTCATATTTTAATGGTCTTTTTGGCCTGGGTTTCATGATTTTACTGGTTTTAGGAACACTTGTGAAAACGGCACAGAACGAAGTCGACCTTGGGATCATATCAATTCAGATTGGTACCGTCAGCACTTAATAAACTTATTGTTTATATTTTTTCCAAGACATATTGAACAATGAGTCGCTCAATAGAATTGCTTGTGGTTGAAACAAGAACTTACACCGAATTGTCCCAATGCCTCCCGATGGGAGCTGTCTCTTCCATGCTATTGCATATTCTTTGTTTGAGCGTATTGATATACAACAAACTAATAAATTGCGATATAGTAGAGTACGTATGTCGTAACTGGAATGATTTAAGTATCTACACTAGCGCTCGAAACGGGAATCCTTACTCTTCTAAAGAAGACATGCTTTGCTTAACTACGTACGGAGCTACTTACGAAATAAAGGCTGCAGTAGATTTGTACAATATTAAGATAGAAGTGTATTATCACAATGGTGTCCTACTTGGTTTATTCGGCGAAGAGAAATGTCCTATGAAGCGCTTACTCTAAACTATGTTTTAAAAAGAGCAACTCTTGAGTTTCTTGCTATAGTAGCTTCCTATAGGAAAAGTACTTGTAATGGGCAAATTGAATAAAGAATATTTTGATTTTGATTACATTATGAATCTTCCTACTTATAATTTCTATACAAAAAGTAATGATATCCCATCAAAAACATAAATGTAAAATGAAAGCCAAGTTTTGTAATAAAACGTATGCTTTCAGCGATAAAAGAAGTGAGATGTAAATGTAT
>HE669212.1:50645-133002 GCA_000313835.2 Heliconius melpomene melpomene | reverse complement strand
ATAAGCCTAAATAATTAAAATAAGTTAAAAAAATATAATAAGTGGAGATTTATTATTAGAAAAAATATTTGAGTAACCGAAATGAACAAACAAAAGAAGTAAAAGTAACTAAAGGAAATTCTTAATATTAGAAAAAGTACCTAAAGTTTGTTCATTTTTCTATATTAAATAATTATTAATTTTTGCGAACAATATTAAATAAAATCCCAAATGATTAAATTACAATATTTTAAGTATATAACATCGGTATAGATAACCGAACTGAGATAAATTAATTATAAGCAGCAAATAATTACATAAAAAATAATAGTAATTCAAAAATATATAAAAATTTACAAAATTATCAAAGTCATCTGCCCGTTCGACGTCGGTCATACTATACCACTCGTAGGCTAGGTCATTTGGAATCAGTGACATCTTAATTATTTATTAGAATGTTATACAGTAAACTATAATTTCCATCAAGATGAAATGCTAAAAGTGACTATTATATTTATTTTCATAAGGATGAATATCAGATTATAGAAATCATCTAATTTTTGTTAATGTATACAAATCTATATCGGCGCGCGCCATGTATGCATTAAGCAAACTCACTTTGGGTGACGTTTTCTTAAAACAACAAACTTTGCAAGCCGTTGCTTAGCAACGTATAGCGACGATTGTTATTAACATGGCGGAATAAATTGCTTGTCAAATTAATTATTTTAATATATTGGTATATATCGAAAATATCGCAAATATGAGAAAAAAAAAGTATCCTATGTTCATCCCGGGACCCTCAAGTATCTCTATATGAGTATTTTATTACAATTAAATTAGCGGTTTGGCCCTGATTGCGGAAAAGACAGACAGACAGACAGACAGACAGACAGACAGATATAATTATAATATAGGTATGGATATATTCTTTTTTATTACTTTTTAGTAAAATTTTAGTTGGGAAATATTTGTTTGTAGAGTCATTATTAAATATACAATGTTTCTCTGTAATTCAACTGAGTGACGGACAGACGAAAATCCTGAGTTTAGAAAGCATTTTTTTAGGATTTTGTGTAGCGAAGTGGAGTAGCGCGGAGAGAAGAATTTACTATTTTTTTGCTGCCGACCCTGCTATGAGCGATGAAGCTGTCAAAAAATATTCCAACGATGAAAAAAAGAGGAGTTATTCACCTAAAACCTGCAAATACTTGAGTTTTTGACAAATATTTTGTCACAACCGTTAAGAATAAAAGCATAACAACTTTTACTTTGTTAAAGGGGAACCTGTATTAACCTTAATTTCTTACGATGATTCAGACAATAAAAAAAAACCCACTTACATACATTTTTCATAATATAATTTAACGATCCAAACCCAACAATTGCCAATTTGCAGGGTTAGTTAACTTCACGATAATCATTGGATCGGTCTGGAGTGCTCTGGATGAGTCATACTCCCACAAAGGACCCTTTATATTGTATTTGTATGTATGGACGTTTAAACAGAACATTGTTTTGACGGCGGTTGAATGACTATACAATATTAGGTATGAGTTTTGAATGGAAGGCTATAGTAGTAGAATCGCCCTGCGTGACGTCTGTGAATGTAACGTGACAGGTTGTCGGTTCGAATCCCGGTCGAGCAAATGAGCAAATTTAAAATTTTTACATATCTTCGCTCTGGTGTAAAGGGTTGGAGTGCGGCGTTGAATTCCGCCACTCAACACACAATGTGTCTAGAGGTCGGTAGAAAGTGTCATATAATTTACTACCGTTTCACTAAAGTTATTACTTCAAAACTGAGAAGAACAAAAGAATTACAACTAGTTTATAGCTCTGCGTTTCCTGCTATGCCACACATTTTTCCACATAGAAATCGAACCCAGAACTGTTCTAAAACAACTAAATATCAACGAATACCCTCACACACTATTGACTAACAAATCAACTTGTACATTACAAAAACCATTCACTCTTTACAAACCAAGTAGGCACCTTCTACTATAGTACGTGACGCAAGCGGGAGGGCTCGCCTCGCCGTTTCCGCGATTGGCCAACCGCGGCCCGACGCGCGGCCGTCCTTGCAAGTACGACTGCTTTATGAATAGATAGATATACATAGATACATAGATATATTTATAATAACTTGGCTGTGTTGAGTGAAGATATGCTTTTGTGTATGAGTTTGGTGTGTCTGTAAACGTGATGATTTGTGGGTTCGATTGCCATTTGAGGACATAAGTGGAATGTTTAATATTTGAATTTTCTTCGCTTTGAGACAACTTGGTGTTGTGTTCCGCCTCTCAACACGCAATGCCTCCAGATTTCGGTGGAAAGTGGGGAATGGATTGTGTTTTAGGTTCATTCTACTAGTAATTGTTCTCAGAAACGTTTCTTTCGTTTTGAGACCCTCTTAGATACAAATTTATGCAGTTTCTTTAATATAATATTTATTGAAGAGATCAATTGTATTATATTCTTTTTGTTGGTTTTGTAATTTATCGTATTTATATATTTAAATTTAAAAAAAAACAATTTCAATAGGCCTTTGTTTGTTAGCGGGCAATTAACAAAATAATTCTGTATTGTTTGTCTGACTTTAACTTTTCATTAAAACATAAATTTACATATAAAAATTACACAGAAACATTTCGATAGCGATAACGTAAAAAAAACCATTACTTATATCAAAAAGATTTGCATGGAATGACGTCTTTCAAGAACAGCTGACGTATACAAGCAAGGTTTACTTTGTAGTAAACCACGAGTGTTTATTTAAAGTTGTAACTAAAGAAATATTAAATTATTTAAATTATAATAGTAAATATTACTAGTACTTTCTTTATTAAGAATTTCTGTTAGGCTTTGTCTTATTTATTTGAATTATACTTTGTAAGGTTATTTAATTTTTTTTTAGGCAGAGGGAACCAGGAACCTAGTGTTAAACTCTCCACTCCCTACTTTTCGTCGTATTGCTCTTTTTATCTTGTTACCAGAGCGAGGAGACACACATATTAAATATTTCATTCCCCTGAGGGAAAATCGAACCCATAACTATCACATTTACATTCGTAGGCTTGTGCCTCTACGACGACGACTTTATTTCATTAAAATTAATAAAAAAAACAGGCTCACGCTTTTCACTGCGTAACAAGAAATGCAGAGGCAATTTAGTGTTAAACACTATTTTCAATTACTTTATATTAACTAAATGTATTAATACAATAACATATGGTAAAATTCTCTTCCCTGTATGGTTTTCTTTTATCAAAATAATTTAAAGAAGCATATTATTTGATGTTATAAAATGTTCTAGTAGCTTCCAACTGTTTGAGCAACGATACAACGCTAGTAGACATCGAGGTGATTGAACTACATAAAAAACTATTAACCGACTAATTTGTGAACACAGCTCGTATGATTACAACATTGAACACAAGGTCGGTGTTTTTAATTTGGTCGTGCTATATCGTTCTCCCGCCAGCCGATAATTTTGATGTCTGTACAAATACGTGCCGGTTGAATGGTTTGTTTTAGTTTTTTTTTATTGGTATTACCATTATTAATTGGTATTCTGTATAGATATTGATGGTATTATAGAGTAGTTGTAAAGTTGTTTAGGTGGGGATTGGGGGGAGATGGCTGTGGGTTCGATTCCTATTTGGGGGTGTGATTATATTTTTAATTTCTCTGCTCTGATGAAATAAATAGTGCGGAAATAAAAACGGAGTGCTTGAAATTCAAAAGAAACAAAAAAATATATGTTTATAGGTAGATACGGAATGATATGAAAAATGGGCGTGGGCATATCTTATCTTTTAAAGATTTATCATATAAATGATAAAATGTTGTACGATTGTAACAGATTTTTGTATTTTTCGGATAAAAACAATGATAAATTGATAAGGTAGGCCTCCTTGTCCATTTGATATGAATATTCTTATCTGAAATATATAGGAAGTGTTTATAGCTAAATCTAAATTGACTTGAATTAATAATATTATTTAATAAATAATTAAATTATGTTATATGGCGCAGATGTAAGGGAAAGTTGGGGAGTTTGAAACCTTTTTTGTAACAACAGATCTAAATAAAAATTAAATCATAATCAACGTCAAGCTGTACCCCGCACACAGCAGGGCAGACAGAGGGAACCTATGGGAACTAGGGCACTCCGTTCCCCATTTTCCCTTATGCCCCTGGGGCACGATGGCCTTAATATAAAATATAAATAAAATATTTATTTATAAAGAAAGCATGACTCATTTCTCAGTCCTTATAGCGACTATCCTTTTAAGGCTGGCCCGGTGTGTGGCAACGTGCGCAGTGGGTGTTACACCCACCTATGATCTCTATTTACTGTTTCCTTTAAATTTAAGATCAACGATCTCTGAAAATGCGATAAAACTTTTAAAAAAAATTATGTATTTTTTATGTTTATTTTCTTTGTAAGAAACTTTACCTATATGATAAATATATAGTAAAGTATTTGATATCAAAAAATTAAAGTCGTGATTTGCCAAAAACTGATACAGACAAAACTAAAAGATTTTTAAGTTGTTTTTAGACAGTAAATGATTATTCTAACTTTTGCAACAACAAACAATAAATTTTACTCTGAATCCCGCATATAGTAGGCTAGGTAGAGGGAACCTAGTACTGAGACACTCTATTACGCATTCTCCGCCAAATCTTCGAGATATTGCTTATTAAGCGGCAGAGCTTAACGCCGCCCTTCGTATTGTTACCAAATCACAAAAAAAATCACCTATTTACTATCTATATTACTATCTCAGTTTATCATGACTTTCAAATCTTGTTAAGTATAAAGTTTGAGAATAAGCTTAGAGGCGGTTTGATACTTTACATTTAATACTGATTGACAGACGCCCACCATACCAATTTGCTTGTGGGTATCAGAGATTACTAGGAGATTACTTCTAAATAAGTTTCGCCATGTATTTTATTTTAAGCTTAATCTATAAATATAATTCTGTGGAAATAGTTTTCATTTTTTCTTTGTTCTTTTCTCTTTATTTTTTGATTACATTAAGATTTCTTTTATCAGCTTTACTCTGTACCCCGCACACAGCAGGGTAAAAGGGAACTTTTCGCGGCATTATATATCGAGCGGCGTAACTCAACGCCGGACTTATTAATTATTTCACTTTGAACACAATCATCTTGATATGCTAACCGCAAATTACATACAAAATATTCCACGACGACGACATGGCGTTGTGAATACTAAATGTAATAGATTAATCGAAGTTGGTTGAACTCTACGTACTCGTGTTATATCGCTGTGACGCAGTTGTCTTACTGAACGAGATAGTTGTGAGTTTGATTTTCGCTTGAGGCTATTTTAATGTTTCTTATATTTTTTTCCTTTGGTCTAGTTAAATACAGTACGATGAAGAAGTCGTGGTAATAGCCGGGATTAATGCCAGGAAGAAGAAGAAGTCGTGGCCGCCCTGGCGCGCATTGTTTACTCGAGAAGAAAAGTTATAAAAATCAATCCATAAAATCAGCCATCTACTACGACTGTGGACCTCCTCTACTTGGTGACCGTACTGTAAAGAGCAGTAAGGTTATGTAGAATTTAGCCATTTATGCCAAATGAGTCTTAAGTGGAAAAAAATGAAGATCTGGTCAGTGATACACCAAGAACAGAAAAGTGATGTAACCAGGACAACTAGTGTTAAGACACTCTGTCCCAATTTAAGCCATTTAGACGCATTGCGTCTTGAGTGACAAGTGACAACTCAACATCGCTATTTGCCTCGTCACCAGAGTTTAGTGATGGTAATATAAAATATTTAATTCCCCCATATGGGAATCGATCCCACACCTTGTTACGCACACGACTGGCACGATTAATTTGATATTTACATCAAATATTGCCTCAAGGTCGAACGTCGCCATTGGGTTATCCCAGCTAGTTATTATCAGTATTACTCATTGCTTTGGAATTAAAATTGTAAATTATGTATTATCAAGTTTTTATTGTGTTTTTTATTATCGTGGAATTCCTGTGTTTTAGTAATAAAACCTATTTTAACTTTTTTTAAATATCATTTTAGGCCATTCGTGGCCCAGGAGAACAATGTGTAACTGTAAACGCTACTGGTTGTGGGTTCATTTCGCACTCGAAGAAATTGAATATTTATTTAAATTTATATTTCCCTTTCTTCGTTCTGGTATCGAGGAAAAGCGCGGCGTTGAGTTACGCCACTCAACACGCAATGTCTCCAGATTTAGGTGGAAAGTGAGGAACGAAGTGTCTTAAGCCCAGGTTCCGTCAGCCTATCCTGCTGTGTGCGGGATATAGCGTGATGCGGGTTTAATTTTTAAATATAATTTTGTATGCGTGGCGAATGTTCCAATTTATAATCTAACTAGACCACCGGCTGTTTTTTAACGTGTTCTACATTTGTATGAACGTTCCCCGGAGTATTTTTAAATTTAAAATGCACTCACTATATCGCGTGTAGTAGGCGGTGTATGACATCCGGCAGGAAAGTGTCATATATATATTTATGTTCGTATTTGTATACTGATTATGTATACTTATTTATAGTTAGTTACTTATATACTTATTTATAATCTAATAATTTTGTATTATTATTAAATTTAAATGCAATTTGTACCAGCGACTTCTGCATAAACAAAAACTTTATATTTTATATCTGAACTCAAAATATTATTTACTTATTCAAATAGTTTTTCAATTTTATTCATGAGCATAAAGTGTTCCATATTTCTTTATCATCTTAAATATTTTTAAATACCTACTATAAGTCTATATAATTTTTCACGCTGTATCCCGCTCGTAGCAGGGTACATAGAATAAAGGAACCTAGTGTTAAGATACTACGTACCCATTAAGAGACTTCCGGTCTACACTTTTCGCCGAATTCTGGAGGAAATGAATCCACAACCTGTTACCTTCACAGCCTCACGCTAATACCCTTGCGGCAGACTGGCCTCGATGTTTTTATATACCCATTAAATCGTAAAGAGTTCTTTAAAGCATTTTTTAATCTTAGCCGTGATTCACGTTCGCCGTAGGCTGTATTTACGGTACGTTCAGTGATCACGTGTGGTGCTGGTTACATCACCGCGTAGGAATGTTACGCCAATTAACCGAGAAAGCGGGGCTTGGTGTGTGGTTGCCTCTGTATATAGATGCTTGTATTTTATGGTTAATGAATTCTGGGGTGTTGGGAGATCTGTCGTAAGGCGGAGGCAGGAGCGTGTAACTGTAAATGTGATAGGTTGTGGGTTCAGTTCCCTTGACTTGAGGAAATGTTTAATATTTTTGTTTTTTCTTCGCTGTTGTATGGGACCAAAGCGTGACGTTGAGGTCCGTCACTCAACACGCAATGCCTGCAGAATTGGGCGATAAGTGGGTAGCGCAGTGTTTTAACTCTAGTCTCCCTCTGCCTAACCCTGCTACATTATCAGCGATTAGCGTTTTTTTTTGTAAATTTTGAATTTATAGGCTTATAAATTGCATGCACTTAATCGTTTTTTAGTGTATATAGTTATTTATATTCATACAAAACCAATTTCATTTTGTTTCATTAAATAAAGCTCTGTAAAATAAAATATGGAGTGACTAATCTTTCTCAGCTACTTTGTACTCTGCAGTGGTGGAGATGCATGAGGTAAAGGCGTGTCAAGTCACGTGGCATAAGTTACGTTGACACTGTTAATTCGTCATTGCACTATAAATAAATAATTAATTATTTATTATGTTAATAAATATAATATAACAACCAATTAAGTAATCTGTCTTGACACGTGGCAAAAGCGTGCGACTGTATACACTACGGTCGTGGCTTCGATTCCCATTCGGGGGGATCAAATATTTAATTTAATATTTTCATTTCTTCGATCTGGTACCAAAGCAGAGCACGGCCTTGAGTTCTGGTACTCGTCCCAGAATTTAAGGCTTTTCAACGCTCATCTTCAATCATTTTGTAGGTCTGTCTGTTCTCAACCTAAAATTTAGTGTTGTTTAGTAAAACACTACTTATTACTACTACAGTTTATGTTTTTTTATATAAAATTCATACCTTTTAAGTTATGTAAGAAGGTTATCTATATACTGCAACACTTATAGAATGTCTTCATTTCTTTGTTGGCCTCATCGTATCTTTCAGCAGCTTCCTTTATCCTTTGTGCCTTTATCTCGGCAGTGACCGTGCACATTGATGATGGCATGAGTAAACAGCTAAATTTAGAAACAAGAAATTGCCACCTGCAGTTTATGTTGAAATTACAAATTGCTGATTTTGAATATCAAAGAAATGTTTTCTTTTCTGCTTCACGCTGTATCGTGACTAGTGAACCTAGTGTTAAGACACTCCATTCCCATTAAGACTTTTCTATTTTACACATTTCGTTGAGTGGCGGAATTCAACGCCGGGAAATGAAAATGTTTTATATTTAATTTCCTCTTATGGGAACCCACCCTTTTGCCACTGCGCTACAATTGACCTCAATCATTTCATATTATCATATTAAATTTATAAATAAATTAATCTTATGCATTCATTGACCTTACATATATATTTTTTGCAATGACCTATTAAAGAAATATAAAAGAATTCCGCTTTTCTAATCTCGTATAACTAAATAATACAGCAAGGACGAAAGCTTGCATTTCCTTGTCGCCCATATCTGGAATGCAACCTTTAGCAATTCTGTATCGAGAATGTCCTATTAGAAGGTTATTACTAAGCTTAAAATATAACATAGATAGATATTTAGATAGTAGGTAGGTATGTTTTTTTTATAGATAAATGTCAAATTTTTATTAGTTTATAAATTGTTGATTTTTTGTTTAATAGTATTAAACTGCGTTCTTTTTTGGTATATGGATATTTTTTATGTACATGCCGTGTTTATAATTGAATTTGATATAGTTGTTCCATAATAAAACGTTTTTTTTTTTTTTTCAAAACCACAGAGTACTACCACAGATTGATAATATTGTTTTGATAAATCATATCATATATTTTTTTATGATGTCGCGAAACGTTTCCTATACAAATAGATATTTTTAAATTTGTTCTTACGATCTCATCTCATCACGAATCTGGTACAAGGCCAAAACATTATATATTACAGGATAATATATTTAAAAATAATATCCGCATTTAATAAGATAATAATTAATAACATTTAGGCCGTCGCCGAGTGCAGTGAAACCAGCGCCTATAAGCTCGATGGTTACATATTAGAGTCCTATTCGAAGGAATTTACATTTTCACTGTCCTGGTAAAGTGGCGTTGATTCCGCCAAATTTCGCGGAAGATGGGTGGAACGAAATGTTTTAACCCTTTCCCTATCTTGTTATGCGGGAAAAAGCGTGAAGCTGCTTTTTTGCATAATATCTTTTGTTTGTATGGAAATGGAAAAAAAATAGTTTATTTTGAAAATCTTTAAATAAACGCGTGCAGCGTGACCTACACATTATAAAGATAGTACTCGGCCGTCGCCGGCGCCAAAAGTTGGCACGCTGCTTTTTACTTGTCGCAATGACATGTGAAGTAATAAGTTGTTTGTTTTACTAAAAATATATAGTAATAAATAGTTATTTTTTTGTTCATTGTGTGTCAGATGTGTTTCTTGTGCCATTTATATTTCTGTATCCCGCAAATCGCAGGATGAGCAGAGGGACCCTAGTGTTAAGACACTCCGTTTCCCACTTTTTGCCGAATTTAGACGAAAATCCAGGTTTCGCCTCCTCGTGGCGCACACTGGAAGCAGCTGGGTCCAGTAACTCCTAGGCTGACTGATCCCAACAATGAATTGGAATGTTCAAAACAGTTGTAAAAAGCACTAATATTTGGAATATCCCATTTTATATCAAGACCAGAAGATGCTCACTTCTGACCTTCCTTATCGGAATTAACCCATAATCATCTTATTTACAAATCGGTTATTATACATATTTAATGTATGTATGGCATATGTTCGAACGTGTTTATTAAACACCAACCTTGTGTCGACCTTACCCGTTGGTTGATAAGTAGCTTAATTATTATCAAAACATCTACACACACCGGCAAAATTAGAGGAACACACAAAAAAAGCATATATTTTTTTAATTACTACATTTTCGTGTATGTTTTTCAGTTCATTTAAGTATTGTTACTCAAAATGAATATGAGACAACAGAAACTAGGGTTGAACATTATTTATTTATAAAAATACAGACAAAAAATCAAATTTGAGAAATTTTGAATTTTACGATAATTTTTTAAAATCAAATTTTCTTTGCAAAGATTATTAACAATCATTATTAATATCTTGTTTTGCTTCTCCGGGCACTTAATAGAGCTCGAATACGTTTGCCCATGCTCATAATGACATTTTTAATAATTTCCTGGGGCAATTTGCCCCACTATTCAATCAGCGCCAATTTTAACTCGTCAATATTCCTGGGGGATGGAATTTTCTTCTGTAGTCTTCGTCCAGTCATGTCCCAGACATGCTCTATCGGATTCATGTCTGGAGATCGTGCTGGCCAGTCCATTTGGGTAATTCCGACTTCATTAATGTAATCACAAACTACGCGAGCAGTGTGGGGCCGTGCGTTATCGTGCATAAATATAAAATCTAGGCCTATAAATGGGGCAAAAGGCATTACTGAGGTTCCAAGATATCGGTTTAGTATCTGTGTGCAGTAAGGGAACCGCCATCAATCATGACCAAAGCGGTGCGAGCTGTTAAACTTATGCCACCCCATACCATGACAGACTCTCCACCGTATGACACTGTTTCGGTAAAATTTGCTTGATTATATCGTTCTCCTCGATACCTTCACATCCTTTCCCGTCCATCGATGAAATTCACACAAAACCGGCTTTCGTCAGAGAATAAAACACGACTCCATTCATCTGACCAATGTTGGTGCTGACGAGCGAACAATAATCTTGCAACTCGATGACTTACCTCAAGTTTAGGCGCTTTGGCTGGTACGTATGTCTTTAAACCAACTTCATTAAGCCTTCTTCTTATCGTTCGTTCACTTACACGCACGCTACGCACTTCTTCCATGAGATTTCGGACCTGAACAGCTGTTTGACGACGATTTTGACGACGTTTGACGAAGTTTGCACCCTTATAAAACGTTCGTCTACGGCATGGTTGCACGATTTCTGCCTTGTCCCCGCCTCCGCACATAAGATCCCGTCTGTCTGTATCGTTTCACATTACGGTGGATCACAGATACTGATACACCCAACATTTGACTCACTGAACGGTATGTTTGACCTTCCTCTATCAATGTCACAGCTTTGGCGACTTCGGTTGCAGGTAAATCACTTATTTTGTATGCAATACAAAGTTAAATCTCCAAACAACAACAACAAAATGAGCTAGGGCCATCATTGACTGCATAAACAAACTTCTTATCGAAAACACTTAAAAGCGCTGACTGTCAACAAACACTTAAAAGGGGTATAATTTCTGTTGCATTATTGAAAAATGTCAATATGTCACAAAATGTTATATTATACGACAGTAATAATCTGAATAAACGAACCACTTGTACTATTACCCATAAATTGTAAAAAAAAATCCTTTTTTGTTTGTGTTCCTCTAATTATGCCGGTGTGTGTATTATAATAAAGCCTTGTTTTTGTTTTGACAATTTTTTTGTTGTTTGACAAAAACCAATTAGGTTTTTGTTTTGATTATTTTTTTCAATTACATCTAAATATTGGGTTATGTTTAATAATATCCCTTTGCCTACCCTGAGGAATGAGGAAATAATTACTTATTATTGCTAAAGAAAAATAACATAACTAGTCGAATTATAATAAAATTGTAACTTCTCATTTCTTACTTTAACCAACAAAACTTGTCTTTGTTAAAAGCTTAACGATCGTTGCCAAGGAGGTGGTAAGTATGAAAGTTTTCAAGAAATTTTACTTGAAAACTTTGCAATTAAAGCGACATAATTTCAAAGTTGTACATAGTTTATGCTTTTTAGCTTTAAGCTCGCATATTTATACTGAGTTTGTATTAAATTGTTGATTACATAAACTTTGTGGACTGTATCTATTGGTCGCTAGTTCAAATCCGGCTCGAAGGACCATATGTTGGGATTTTAATATTTAATATACTCTCCATACATTTGTTACAATGAAAACTTTTATTTACATTTAAATAAAGTATTTTTATAAGTAGTTTTATTGTATATTCCACCCTACGGTGGAATATACAATAAAATAAGGAATTTTTCTCATATAAATTGTACAAGCACTTTATGTTAGCGTCTTGTTTCTCTTTGAACTAACGCTTGGACTACGCTAATACAACACGTTTGTGTTTATTGAGGAAGGTTTATGCTTGTAAGGCTTCTTTTTAAATCACTATATCTATTAGTCTGACTGTAAACACAACGATTGTGGGTTTCGATTCCCACTTACGATAATGATTATGTTTAAATTATTTCCCCGTTCTGACAGACAAAGCGCGACGTTGAGTTCCGCCAAAGCGAAGAAAATGAGATATTTCATATTTTCTTTTCCTGGTTTTGGTAATGCAGGAAAGTTGAATTATCACAAAGTGCCTCTAGAATTGGGCGGAAAGTGGGGAACGGAATTACCTTAATGGGAACTAGTTTCCCAGATTACCTTTGCTTACCCTGCCATGTACGGGATACACCGTGAAGTTAAAGAAATCTTATATAATAAATTACTTCAATATAGACAATAACATTACTATTTACTTATTTATTTAATTATGTTTGTTACGAATCGTGTATAAATAATATATCTCTCTTTCTCTAACAACTTGAATCAGAAAGAGAACGCGGCTCCTCTTCATATCTTACCAATTTCTATGTAGACATTATTATAATTTGTAGTATGAAGGTTCGGGACGTTTTGATAACTTTAAGTTTAATAACAGTACGAGTTTCTATTTGTGTCGTCTTGTACGTGTTCGTTCAGTGACAATTGATTTGAGAATTTTAGCCCTGCTCGACGTGTTTTGCGGATGGAGTGTAATTTCTCTTTGTTTTATTTTATATTTTAGTGTTGTATTCTTTTGTTTTATTATTCAGAGAAAACGGACCTATAAAGGCCGTCGTTGGTGTGACTGTAAACACGATGGTTGTGCGTTCGATTTCCACTCGTGGAAATGAAATTGTTAATATTTTCTTTTTTTTTTATTTATATTTGTGCATAGCAGAGTAGTAGGGAACTTGCTGTTTAACATTAAGATACTTCCGTCCTCGACGAGACTCGACGCTACGCTTTGCCTAATGGGGAACGGAGTGTCCTAACACTAGGTTCCCTCGGCCTACCCTGCTGTATGCGGGATACAGCGTGAAGCCTATTCACCAGAGCGAGAAAATAAAAATAATGAATATTTCATTCGCAGAGTGAAACCCCACACCCCACAACCGTCGCGTTTAAAATTAAAGTAAATAATTGAACGGTTTTTTCCTTTGTTTAATAAGAAATGTTTACATTAAGTCACATTTGTTATGACACGGCCCTTGTGCTCTATGAAGTGCATGTTTATATATTGATAGCTTAATATTGAATTGAATATCAATAAATAAATAACATAACTCTTTTGAGAAAAGATTTTCTTAAATTAGTCTATTATAAACTTAGATAAAATATAATTAGTTGTTTGTTTACATAATAAAATGTAGTTAATTTTATTATAGAAATAAAATATCTGGGAGTTTATTTCGACATTAAAATCACACTAATAATTATATGACTTCTAAGTAATACAAATCTAATATAACGATTTGTAAATGTTTACCCCATGGGTAGACAAATACGATTTTCAAGACTAGACTAAACAAAAGCTTAATTAATAAATAAACGTAATATATAAAAATTTATACTTTTTTTGAATTTGATTAGATATAAGGTAATATGTGTTGATACAATTTTTATGGTAATGTTTATAGGTAAATAAATAAATAAATACGAATACAAAACACGAAAATTGAACGGAGAGTGAGGAACGACTTGTATTAACACTAGGATCCTACCCTGCTATATGCAGGATACAGTTTCAATATAAACAAATATATATTTATTAATAATATTTTTTTAATTGTCACCAGGTGGCGTCATCAAGCGAGATGAGCGAACGCGAGCGGTACCGCTCGCCGCCCCAGCCGGAGCCGCCGCCGCACCGGGTGCGCGCGGCCGACCTCTACCCGCGCACGCGCACCCACTACGACGAGCCCGGCCTGGACGCCGGCTTCACGCCGATATGTGCCGAGTTTGTGCAGGTTAGTGCGGCGTTGGGTTACGCCACTCAGTACGAACCCACTATGTTTGAGGATTGTCATACAGGAACATACTAATTATGCCGTTAGTATCTTCTCATTGCGCAATGATAATTACTAATTATTTCATTATAATGCTGAAGCTGTAGGTAGTGACAATAAAACACAGGAAGTGCTAAATTAAAGTTATTCGATAACGTAGTTTAAGCAAAAAGTGCTAATTAAAACTAATATTATATACGAGTACATTATACTAGTTATTATTATTAGGTAATATACCTTTTTGGTTGCATTTTATGCTCTTCTTCTGTAAATTAATCTTTATTTGGTGTTTCGTTCGTTCGTTCGTTTCGTTTGGTGGCGGTCTATCTAACATAATAAAAATAATTTGTCAATTTAAATCAGTAGTTTCTGAGATTACCGCGTTCCAACAAACAAACTCCTCATTTTTAAAATATTAGTTAGTATAGAATATGTTTTTTATTTCGTTTTTGGCAATAAAGACGAGACTTTATTAGTCCCATTAACAAACATGAATACATACAATAGTTTGATCTAATTCAATCTTCATTCATTAGAAGAACGCTGTGACGTTTTCATTGTATGGCTTGTATGACACGTTGGGTATCTGATAGCAGCCTCGACCGCACCTTTTGCGGTAGGTTAGGTTTGTTTGCGGATATTATATGTACGTGTGGGGTACCTAGAGTGCTGTCTGTGTACCTAGAGTGGGTTCGATTATTATTTGTTTTAGATTTGTAATTAATAATAAAAAAAACAACTAACGTGGCCTTGTCCGTATGTAATTCAATTGTTATACATTTGTTGTACTACTTATCGAGGAAGACTATAGGCTGTATTACATTATGTTAATAGTTTCAAAGCAGTTTCGTTATTTCCATAAGATCGCGCGGGCGAAGCCGCAGGTGGAGGCTAGTGTATAATAACATTTTGAAGTAATTTTTTTTTACTCGTACGTACGAACACCTATTCTGTTGTGTTCTTATAATGAAATCTTAATATATCTTATTTATAGCGTTGTTTTTAATATTTTTCATACTATATAATATGTTTTATATTACTGCCGTACAATAAAGATAATTGCATTGTTTCTATAAATAAAAAAAAAACAATAATTAATATTGTATTACGGGGCCAATCGTGGCGCTTGGGCACATACATGTGCCTGTAAACGTAACGGGTTCTAAGTCCGATTCCTAGGCGAGGAAATTCAATATTTGATATTTTCATTTCTTCGCTCTGGTGTCCTAGGCAAAGCGTGGCGTTGAGTCCCGTCATTTAACACGCAAAGCCTTTAGAAGTAGGGGGAAAATGGTGAACATAGTGTATTAACACCCGGCTTTCTTTGCTAAAAATAAATAAATATGAGCAATTTTAAATAATTACTTGTTTACTTATTATATAAGCGGTACGGGTAAAGTACTAGTAGTTATTAGAATGTACGTCAGGGCCAAAGGTCTGATGTGAACGAGTTGAACGACCTGCTAGTCTATCTGTTCGTATGTAAATGCAATCAAAATGCATTTGCAAGTTCATTGAAAATTGAATTCTATAGAATTGTGGGAGTGGCCATCGTGGCGTTGTAAGCGCGATAGCTTTGGGTTTGATTCCCATTTGGGGTGTTTATATTAAAATTATTTTCGTTACTACGTACAATAGGCAATGTCTTGAAAATTGGGCGGAAATTAAGGCATGGAAAACGCATGAAGCAGTTTTGCTGGTGATACAAATCTCTGATCTACATATTTAAACACTAAAGTACTACAAGATATTATCCAAATGTATGTATTTTGTATAGGATTCGACCATACTTGCTTTTTCTCACCAGTGAAACTAACGACTAAGCTATATTATATAGGATATTAATAAAATGAAATCAATTAAGATAATAATTTCTCCTCTGCATATTAACTATCTTATAATAGTGTAATGTTGTGATGTAATTGGTTTTTAATGTATTTTGATGGTGTCATATTTTAATTTTAGTAAATGTAGGACAGTCGTGGCGCAGGGGTTCAAACTTTTGATTGTAAAAGCGACAGGTTGTGGGTTCGATTCCTATTCGAGGAAATGACATATTGAATATTTTTTTATTTTCTCTGGTGTCGAGCCAGTGTCTTAATAGAATGTAGTGCCATAACTCATGGTCACGGGTTAAAAAAATGCTTACGAACATACATATTATAATGTTATAAAAAACACTTAGAGACCATTAATTCATGGTCTTTAGTTTAATGCCGTATTCCGCACACAACAAGTAGGCAGAGGGAACCTAGTGTTAAGACACTCTGTTCCTCATTTTCCTTGATATAGTATAATATAGTTCATAGATTGTGAATGTAAAAGGGGGAGGCTATCAATTAGACTGCCATTTTTTATTTCAATAGATTTAATTAATTTATCCTTATATTTCTCCACAGTGGGTCGGTCGCACATCTGACGGCGGCACCATAGCGATGTCCAACTACCGCCTGCACCTGCAGCCGCGTCGTCGCAGCGGCCCCGGCTCCTCGGTGCCTCTCCGCGTGATCGATGCTCTGGAGATACGTGACCTGCTGTGCCTGGTGATACTCTGTAAACAGGGCAGGCAGCTGAAGTGAGTACTGTTTTGTGTAGCTTGACGTGCGTAGTTGTGTTCCGCGCAGCGGAAAATAGAGAATGGAGTGTGTAGAAATCACATTTTTACACGATAATATGTAATGGAAGAGAAAAAAAAATATGTAATTAAATTTGTTGCTAATATAATTTCTAAACTATAAAGTTCAGTTATTTCACTTTAGTAATATGTAGGGGTTGATATTGTTTAGTCTTATATGTAAGTAAGTATACATTTTTTTTTTATTATTTTATTACTACCATTTAACAATGCATACAAAAACTTAAACTGTGTCCTGCAAAACTCTTTGTGAGTTTGACTGCAGGATCTCAAGTCTCATCTCATCTATTACATTAATATTAGATCAAAATTATATAAGGTAAGTATGTAAGTATGTATGCCTACTATTACAAAAAAGAAGCGTTTGTTTTGTCGGAATACGCGGGCGAAGCCACAAATAAAAGATAGTATTGTATATAGGGAACTTATAGGAAACACATACAATAAACCTTTCAATAGTTGCCACTGTTCGATAAGGACGTACACGTGGATAACAATGATCCTCTCAACGGATCGGGGCTAATGCCTGATAACTGTTGAATATAGACGGCGTTTGTAATAAATTTTCCTTTAGCTCTGAGATAAGTACTGTTTAGGCTTAGGTTTTCAATTACAGCTATTGTCTTTTTAAATATTATATTTATTTCTTTAGCGTCATGCGTTTCTAAGATTTACGAGCGATAAAGAATGACCAAAATCATCACTCTCCCATCCCCCCCCCCTCCCCCCAATTCAGTCGAACATGTGTTTCTTCACATTTACTACATTCTCACTAATAACTTCTGTGTATATCTCTTATTTTTTTAAATACTACTATTTTTTTTTTAAATACTAGTATAATATACAACATTTTGGTTATTGACGTAAATTGAAATTATTCTTTAATTGAAAAATATTGTTTTGGTCAACAAGTCCAAATCTCTCTCACGGGATATTAATATTTCAAATATTTTTGTTTCTACCGGTAAGCGAAAATTGTAGCTTATTCTAATTACCTACTAATGTTTTTAGATTCCGCTATCAGCCTGTCTATCCGTCGGTCCCTCACTAGCGTGTATATCATGAACCTTAATAGACATAAATTTTCACAGATTATGTATTTCTGTTGCTTTTATAACAATAAACTACTAAAAAGCGGGAAAAATATATTTAAGGTTCTTCCTATACTATAAATGCCATCACTTTTCTTCATTTTCAATGTGTTTTTCAGCACATTTCAATATAGATTAATAAATATAGGTTAATTGATAAGAAACTTGCATTATAATGTTGCCAGATAATTCTACGTAATGATACCAGTAAAGAATGTAAATGATCGACTAAGATCATTATTCACGCTAATGGTACTTATTAAGGTATTAACTGTTATAGATAGAAAGTTGATATAGCTGTTTTTATGGTTATCGTAGGCAAGTTTTCGATTTAAATCAATTATAAATCGATCGATTAATAATTGGGTTTAGATTTTCGAGTTCAGAGTGTTTGAACACTAGATTCTGTTTTTCTATTAAATGCGAATATTGATATGAAAAGAAAATATCTAAAATGTTTCTGCAACGTTAACTTTTTTTTGATATCCTAGCTGGGATTGTGAACTATTTTTATATAATGAACTGTGCCTGACGTCGTTTTGTATGAGAGTAGTCCAAGGTTCTTTTAATTTATTTAAATGTATATTTTACCAGGAATTACTATATGATAATTACAATATAGTGAAACAAGTAAACAAATATATCTTCGACTTATATTGAGTATTCGAATGCCAACAATGTTGTCTGTCCTGTACCCTAACGATTACGAAATTATTGACCAAACAAAAGTTAAAGCGGTACCAATGCAATGTTGCTTACATACTTTGTTTACTTTTCAATACACTCGTATAGTACTAGAGTTATAAGTATGTAGATTGTATATATTGTAGATTTGAAATGTACTTTATACGCATATATCAGGGGAACCTGGGAACCTAGGGTTAAAACACTCTGTTGCCCAGTTTCTACCGAAGTATGGGAGGCGTTACGTTATGAGTGGTGGAACTCAACTCTTTTGCATCGTTACCAGGGAGTGAAAATGATAATAATAAATATTTCATTTTATCGTTTGGGAATCGAACCCACGAACTGTCGCGTTTATAGTTAGTAGATCCGTAGCACGACATAAAGACGTAAAGTAAATATTTTTTGTTTAAGTACTATATTTGCATTGGTACATAAGTGTGTAAATAAAATGATATTTTCTGAATACAGACAGAATTTTTCCTTATTTTTCTAAGATACTTTATCTTTTGCAAGAAAAGTAAATGTCGCTAACACACAATACATACATAAGTAGGTACCGATATGTAAATGTAAAACATGGATGTCTTAAATTTATAAATCTCTTATATAATAATAATAATATGTATCTTTATTATGTAACTTACTTCCTTCTCCTTATCTTCTCAATTCCAAATAAAAAATATATGATTAAATTCATATATGATTAATCATATGATTAATTTAAAAAAATCCAAGAATACCATCACACTGTGGTGTACCATCACACTGAAACATACAAATAATATGCATTTGAGAGCATCACTTGGGTAAATGATTATATTCCCATAAATTTTAACAGGTGAGGCCGTTGTACCACAGGGACATCAGCGTGCGACTGTAACCGCGACGGTTGGGGGTTCGATTCCCACTGGGAGAAATGGACCTTTTTAAATGTTTTCATTTCCTTGCTCTAGCAGCGAGCAAAGTTCGATATTGAGTTCCGCCACCCAACATGCATTGCGTCAAGAATTCGACGGCATATGGAGAAATATCTTAACGCTAAAACATCTACTTGTTTCCAGATGTTCATTCACAACGAGCGAACAATGCGTGGAATGGTGGCGCAGGCTCAACACGGCGCTGTCACCCATCCAGTCTCTCCAAGAGACCTTCGCGGCCGCGTACGCCGCCTGGGCCAAGGAACTACCTCCCACTTCCGTCCACAGAGCGTTGTTGAGGGCCTCGCAGGCGCCGCACCGGCATTGGTTTGGACCAGAGGTGGGTTATGGGAACGTGTGTTGTTTTTGTGGTTTGTATAGTTTAAACATCAGGTGGATTGGTCATCTGGTCGCGGTCATCGGGAGATGGAGGATGCGGGTAGTTTAGGACTTTTCGCCGTGGAGAACCTTAGGTGGGGTGTATGTTCAGAAGGGGGTGTAAATTTAAATTCAACATACTCTTTATTTAACCTAAATCTAAAAGAAAATATAATAGTGATGGTGAATAGTACAAAGTTATCCTTAATCCATTCAGTTCAACTTCTTTGTCTTTGGCTATTTATGTACGACTGCGTCACGACTGGCCTCTCTTCTAGACGAAATTTAAGCAGAGCTAAATGAAAAATAAGGAATGTCGAAATTTTACACAAATAAAATAATCAATAAAATAAACTAAAACTTACACGTTTTAATTTATAATCTATTTATTTCTATTCCAGTTGGAGCGACTCGGCTTCACAACGAAAGGTGTGTGGCGTGTGACGGCAGCCAACGCGGATTACAAGCTGTGCCCGTCCTACCCGCCACTACTCATAGTGCCCGCCAGTATATGCGACGAGGATCTGGAGTTTGTTGCTCGGTGAGGGTATAGTTTTTTTTTAATTTAACGATGGTTCCCGTAGCAGCATGGTAGGTAAAGCGAAACCTAGTATCAAGACAGCCCGTTCCACCGAATTTTTCGAGATATTGCGTGTTGAGTGGCGAAACACAACGCCGGGCTTTTGCTTTGGTGCCAGACCGAAGAAATCAAAATGTTAAGAAATAATAATTCTTTCCTTCGAGTGCGGATCGAACCCACGACCGTCGCGTCATTGTCACATCCTTATGCCTCTGCGCCACGGCTGGCCTCTGGTTATTTCTATTTTATTTATTTCCAGGTTCCGAGCCATGCGCCGCATCCCGGCCGTGGTGTGGCGCCACAGCGGCACGGGCGCGGTGATAGCGCGCTCCTCGCAGCCCGAGGTGGGCTGGCTGGGGTGGCGCTCCAGCGAGGACGAGAGACTGCTGGCGGCGTTCGTCGCTGCCTGCAACCAAGATAGAGGTGGTGGGAGCAAGGTATGGGGTTGAGTTACGCAAGTAATAAGATAGATAGGGATAGCATTGATCTATATAAATTATTAACATATTTAATTTTTTTACAGCAATTAAAACTGCTCATAGTAGACGCTCGCTCCTACACCTCAGCGGTCACCAACAGAGCGCGCGGCGGCGGTTGCGAGTGCGCGCAGTACTACCCGCACGCGGACATACAGTTCATGAGTCTACCCAACATACATCATGTTAGACGAAGCTTCCAGCAGATGAGGCTGTTAGCCGCTGAACCTGGGGAACAGGCTAAGTTAGTATTTTTTTGTGTGGTAAATAAAGTGTAATAGTATAGTACTACCTGTAAGTACGTGTTTGTATTTTTTATCACTGTTATGTTGACTTGTTGAGTTTGACTTTAACTCTAGTTGTGGGTTCTGTTTGGAGGAATATATTGTTTCCATTCCCCCTTTTTTGCAAGAAAAAATATAACATTACTACAACTCAAAGTAATATATTAATTACATTATAGAAGTTTTTTCTACCCTATTATATAGAGGTGAATCTTAAAAAAAAATTACTTACTAAAAAAAATTATTCCAGTTGGCACAGCAACCTCGAGCGCACGCTGTGGCCGCAGTGCGTGTGCGGCGCGGCGCGCGCGGCGGCGGTGGTGGCGCGCGCGGTTCTGGCGGGCCGCCCCGTGCTCGTGCACTGCTCCGACGGCTGGGACCGCACCCCCCAGCTCGTGGCCGCCGCGCAAGTCATGCTGGACCCGCACTACAGGACCCTGGAGGTTGGTGCTCTAGTGCTCATTGTTTTGTGTTTTAGTGCTTAGTGCGCTCATGCTGCGGCTGCAATGCGTGTCGTCCGGAACTAATACACTGTTCGAATAGCTGGGATGAAACGCCGCAGCTGAGCCGTCGCACAGGTCATCTTGGTCCAGTTCTATAGAATTCGATGTCGTATTCTGGTCTTATTGACATAGCAAGGAAAAAAATAATAAAAAAAGTCTATTTTTACAGGGTTTCCGCATCCTAATAGAACGTGAATGGCTCGACTTCGGCCACAAATTCGCCGACCGTTGCGGTCACCAGTTCGGTGCTGAGGACCCCAACGAGAGGTCACCAATCTTCTTGCAGTGGTTGCATGTGATATACCAAATGATGCTGCAGTATCCATGCAGCTTTGAATTTAATGAGGCTTATTTGGTAAGTTTTTATGTGACTTTTTATGTCCATAATTTGGCGGATAATTGGGTAACCGAGTGTAATCTTACGTTTGCTCTCCTTGCTTGCTTGTATGCGAGTGACACAGCTTAAAGCTAAAAAAAAGTAATTAAAAATATATATTTTTCCTTAATTACACTTATATTTCCACAGATAAAACTAGCAACACACGTCCACTCATGCATGTTTGGTACATTCCTATGCAACTCCGCCAAGGAGCGCATAGAGTGCAGAGCCAGCGACACTGCCCAAGTATGGCAGTTGCTACAGGCGCCCGCCTACCGTAATCACTTGTACGCGCCCAGCGATTGTGATCACAGAGGGAGTGATCACGATCAGGTATGACTACTGATATACTTATACTATTGTGATTATTTTATATTTTTGGAGGTTAGGTGTGACGTTGAGTTTCGCCATTCATAAAGTAAAGCCTTTAGGATTAGGTGGACAAGTTCAGATCGAAATGTCTTAATGGTAGCTGAGTATCTTAACGCTAGGTTCCTAGGTTCTCTCTGCCTACTCTGCGGCGTATTATATTTTTTATTTTTATAAATTTGAAATATATGTTACGTAAGTGGTTTTGTGTTACATAAATTTCAATTAGATACTTATATATAGTAATTAATATTATTAATATTTTCTCAATCTTTTTTTATCATTTAAGATTTATTTATATTAATAAATACATGTATTTTTACAGGTCCTATGGCCAGAAAGCAGTGTTCGTTCAATGCAAGTGTGGTGGGGGCTGCTGCGCGACCCCCCGCGCTCCGCCCCGCCGCCTGCTCCCGTGCCGCCACCGCCCGCGCCCCCCACACAACATAATGGTAATTAATCTAATTATAAATAGAAAATAACATTGTGAAAAGAAAGGAACGGAGTGTTGTAACACTAGGCGTTGTTTATCCTACTATATGCGGAATACAGAACGAAGGCAAAATACAAATATATACAAAATACAATACAACAGCCTGTTCTTAACTTAAAAAATATATGTAGTAAAACAATAATTTACACACAAACTCGTATATATAACTTTAAGAAAGAAAATCCTAAAAGAAATTAGGCTTAACAAATGTCGTTAAGAGACATCTGTAAATTTAAAATAAATTGTAAAAAATAAATCACAATAAAATTTGGAAATAAGACTTATGATTTACTACTAGTTTTCATTAAAAAAATCTAATATTTTTTTTCTAATTGCAGGTTTAATGACGAAAACTAGATCCTGTGATAATTTACTTTGTGAAGCTGAAAAACGGACGACGCAACGACGCTGTAGCGACCCCAGCATCGCGCCTGACGTCATGTAAGAAAACCTTTGTTTTTTTTTTTTTTTTTCTCGGCTTCTGGCTGTATCCGTACATAGCAGAGTAGGCAGAGGAAACCTAGTATTAAGATACTCAGTTCCCATTAAGATTCCATTCTGTACTTTGAATTCTGGTGACATGATTAAATGGAAATACCAAAGTTATTTTATTTTATATGTCATACTCTCTAAAGCTGTCATGTTTTTTTGCAAGATTTTATCAATATTAATTCTCTCCTATTGGTCATAATTTGAAGCGTTCAATCAGCATTCCCAAGGATTAGTCCGTCCAACCAAACAAACCTTTTAACTTTGTAATATTATAGTATAGAAGTATAGATTATAAATACAATAATTTTATCATTAATTTACCAGGAAACTATCACTGGTAGTAAATGGCAACGCGAACATAGAACAGAATGGAGTGAATACTGAAGTACCAGCGCTCACTGACAGCTGTGTTGATCAATTACCTGCTGACAATGATGCAGATGGTGATCAGGTAGTTTTTATATATATATTTCTGCGTAAAATAATATTCACAATAAATAGTCTTGAAATTAGAAAATAGTAAATTAATTACAATACAAAATGTGTAATTGAATTTTGTTTTTCAAATAGAAGAAAAATAAAATTATCAAAGTTTCAATTTGGTTGCCTGGATGCTTGTCACAATTATCGATGATCTTTATGTATTTTTATGTAATCTGTTAATTATGTTCTTTTTTATATACAATAAACACTTTTTTATCATATGGTATATATAGTCTTTCGAAAATTATGAAATAAACTATATAATCTTTCTACAGGTGGATGGCCCACTCGCAGGCAGCGTGACCCTCAATCTACCCGAGGTAAATGAGGTCAACGAGGTCGACGGGGTCAACGATATAGATGGAGTTGGAGTCACTGGCCGAGACATCGCCAGTAACTCATCCTCACTGGAGAGGGAGTTAGTGTCGGTGTCAGGCGTCACCGGGGTCGCTGAGGTCACCGCGGGATCAGACGAACCCCCGGTGTTTGTGTGCGACACGTATACGGATGTCATTGGTATGGCTGAGGTTAGTGTTGAGTCAAACACATCAAGTGTTTGCCTCTTTCACTCGTATTGTTTTTTGTTATTTTTTGTCATTTACTTTGAAAGATTTTTTTTATTTTTGTGTTTATTTATTTTTATTTTCACGCCTATTGCACGGTAGTACTATAGTAATATAACATTAATTACTGTTTTTTTTCCAGGCTGCAAGAGAATCAGCAAGAACAAGAAACATAAGCATAACATGGCGATCTATATCCGAATCAAGCAACCAATCGTCAACAGGTTTCGATATACCAGAGAATTCTCCTCAAGGGAGACCAGAACCCACTACACTTCGGTTGCAAGACGCGGCCGTAGACAACCACAACTCAACCGAAGGGGACATGGTTAACCACAACGTTCTGAACGAATTAACCAATCATAATAGGGAGGTTAATGGTGTGAATGGGTTGGCTGATATCGCGACAAAGTTCTTGGAAGTTGATTTAAATGGTGAATTTTATTTTTGTTATTCACTTTCCTAGAAGCTGGCGGTGCGCAAGAGACAGATTCGATTCCCACATGGGGGAATTCGTTATTTGGTCTCATTATAAATACGACGGGCATGGGTTTTGATAACCAAATAGCGGAATTAAAGGTTTTCATTGGCTCGGTCTGGTAACAAGATAAAGTTTCGTTAGTCCACATGATATGTCTCAAAAAATGGGCGATGCGTGGGGAATGGAGTATCTTAGCAGTAGGTTCCCTGTGCATATCCCGTTTTATGAGGATATAAGTGGAAAAAAAACTTTCCTAAAATTTATTATTCTTTTATCTAGTATTTTTGGTTTAACTCTGGGAACCTAGTGTTAATACACTTCGTTTTCCACTTTCCGCCGCATTCTCGGTATTACGTGTTGCTGTTGATTAGCGGATCTCAAATAAGTGCTTTACCACTTATTAGAGCGACGAAATGAAAATAAAATAATAATAAATAAATAAATCCAATTTCGCAGACCATATTGTATAAATCATTCATATTTCATACTTAATCTAATTCATCCATTCCCCAGGCGGTGGATCCTCCAGTCTAAGCTCAGAGAGCGAAGGAGAGGGGGCAGCCAGGGTCGCCAGTCAGCTCACGCTGTGCCCCACGTCCCCACGCCGCCCGCCTGCCCGCTTGCCCCGGGGCAGTTATCTCACTTGCCACGTCTGCCCCACGTGTCCCAGATGTAGTGGTAAGAGAATCCTATTAATAATATGAACTAGTAAGACCCGCTCGTGGGTGTACGAATGGGGGTAATTGGAAAGGTAGGGTAGGGGGTGGGGGTAAAAATGGGCATTGTCATAAAGTAGTGTTTAAGAAGAAAAACATGACAGTTTTACTGAAACTGCATATACTGCATATAGAAATGTCTACTAACTAATTAATAAAATTCTTTTTGTAATTCCCTCAGTAGCAGGCTCATCCACGTCCAGCCTGGACACGTGCTACTGCACCGGCGGGGGAGAGGGTGGAGGCGGAGGGGGGAGGGCGCGCTGTGTGTGCGGTGCGAGCGCGCGCGCGCCCGTAGACAGCGTGGACGGGTTGCCGCCTGCCGCCGACCCGCTGCAGGCGAGGTTGCATCAGATCATATTGTATCAGAAGGTTGGTTGACGGTTTTTGTTTTTTGTGGAGTAGATAGGGAAATCGTCTGTTTCAGCTCGTCCGCCGTCGTTAAATGGAGTATTTCTTTTTCAAGCCATTGTGGGCTTTGGCTTCTGAACTATGCTAGTGAGATGACAATTCATCATTATTACTTCGTTTATTTTATAATTTAGATATTTAAAAACAATTTTATAAATTTGTTCGTAGCGATGTAACATGTATACTAATTAAAAAATAAATAAATAAATCAGCTTCATGCTGTATGTAGACTAATTGTTTTAAATAATATTTATTATTGTGCAATACCACTACATCTTCGTGTGCCAATGGCATGAGAAGAATAAAATATTTAATATTTTCATTTCATTGATCTGATAAAAGGTGAACCCCAACTAAGTTCTGTCACTTTACACTAAAAATAAATTAATAAACTAATGTTTGTTTCGTTTCATTCACAGAAAGTAGTGGAAGAACTAAGTGGCCAACTCCGCGAGGCGCGTGAGGCGTTACGAAGGGCGTCCCCCGCTCCACCGCCGCCAGCGCCGCCTGCGCTTGCACAGGTTATAATTTATTTTAATTGTTTGCAGTCCAGTTCGCAGAGGCACAAAGTGTGCTGCAAAATCGACTGGTTATGAGTTCGATCCCCACTCGAGTAAAGAAAATATTTATTTAAATTTACATTTTCATTTCTTCGCTCTGGTATCGAGGCAAAGCTCGGCGTTGAGTTCCGCTACTCACCACGCAATGGTTCCAGAATTCGGCGGAAAGTGGGGAGCGGAGTATTTTTACACGAGGTTATGAATACGTGCGGGACAAAGGGATATTTGTTTATGATATAATATGTCTGACGTTTTTTTTTTTGAAAAGGTCAGTGAGCATTATCATATTTATATTTATTTCATATAAAATTTGTTGAAGAATGTTATGTGTTCTATTACCAAAAAAATATATAAATAATGTATTTTATCTTCTATCTTTTCACATTAAAAAAATATTTTTCAAACAAAAAATATAAGACAAACAAAAAATATAAAACAAATGACAGCTCATAATTAATTCATAATAATCCATACCTATATTATAAATTCGAAAGTAACTCTGTCTGTCTGTCTGTCTGTCTGTCTGTCTGTCTTTTACGCAATCAGGGTCAAACCGCTAATTTAATTGTGATAAAATACTCATATAGAGATACTTGAGGGTCTCGGGATGAACATAGGATGTTTTTTTCTCATATTTGTATTATTTTCGATATATACCAATATATTAAAATACTTATTAATTTGACATGCAATTTATTCCGCCATGTTAATAACAACCGTCGTTGCTAAGCAACGATTCGCAAAATCTGTTGTTAGAAAACGTCACCCAAAATGAGCTTGCTTAACGCATCTCTCTATTGAAAGTTGAAAATAATTTCATAAATATATTTAATAAATATTCGTAAAGTTCAAACGGGCGTAGCCGCGTTCGGGTACACTAGTTTACTATAAAAATGTAAATGTAATTGCTAAATTTTTTAAGTTAATATTGATAGTTCCAATTCCTATATAACTAGATAAAACTTAAACTATCTTTATTTACTTAAAAAATTTAGCATTTACAAAACAACTCAACTTTATGTTTAATCTACTATTCAAAAGTAAATCAAAAACTCAATTTCAATAAATAATATTTTGAATTTGCACATTCCAGCACACCCCACCACCGACCAACGGCACCGCCACCACCAGCTCGACCAGTAGCAGCAACAGCAACAGCGGCAGCGCCTCCGAAGTGGAAGTGGGCGAGGAGGCGCGCAGCGTGGCCTGGCTGCCGGACTCTGCCGCGCCCAGGTGCCAGCACTGCAGGAACCAGTTCTGGTTGGCGAGGAGGCGGCATCATTGCAGGTAAGTTTTGCAATACACGGACACAACACAGTGGTTGTTGTGTTGTTGTTGTTGGAATCGATACCATTGTAGGATATAGTCACAGCACTAGTGGATCTTGTTATTATTGGAGACACCATTGTAGGTTGTTGTCATTAGTGGTTGTTGTTTTGTTGTTAATAAACCGGTGGAATAATTATTATTAAGTAACACGACAAATATGAAACGGAAAATAATAGAATTAAAAAAATATATTAAACTATATTATGATAACAACATCCTATAGATATTATTTCTTTGGTTAGGATATTTTTAATTTAAATAGTATCAAGAAAGAAACTTCATTAATTAACTGCTTTAACCACATTCACTAATATCGGAATACAAATTAAATTACATGTACTTTAAAATAAACATTTAATTACAGACGCTGCGGCGGAATATTCTGCGGCTCGTGTTCGGAAATGAGTCCGTGGGGCGAACTGGGGGCCGTGCGGGTCTGTCGCCGGTGCCGCCTGCGGTGACCGCCCTCGCCCCACACACCCCAAACCCACACGCCCCCCGACCCTGCCCTCACATGCAGCTCGCGCTATATACCCCCTAGCGGAATAACATCCCCCGGCGGAGTAATTGTGACTGTCGCGCGGAATTGTTTGTCTGATCGGCGGAATAATGTTGTTCTGTGTTGTGATCATTGTTGATATGAAATGGTAGTTTTGGTTTGTTTTTTTTTATTTGATTAGCTTTTTTGATTTATTAATTGTTAGTGACGAAGACTTTGAATTTTAGTTGTTTTGTAAATATCGTTTTGTAGTATTTTTTTTAATTTATAATTTTCACAAACTACGTTATACGCCGATCGGACTGTCTACTTACCCAAAAGTAGCTACGTTTTTTTTTTAATTCTGTCGCTATAAACTTTTCTTTAAAATTTCTAAGAGGCAGATTCTCTACATATAAATAATGTAACAAACAAACAGACATCCAATCTATCAACATTTGTGCTAGTCAGCCTGCTAATAAATAATTTGTTATTTTAAGAATTTAAGTTCATTCTGCCCTAGCGATTGTTATTTATCACTCGAAGTCTCTTACCAGCTCTAATCGATTAATAATCGATATTTAATCATACACATAACATATTATATCGATATCGAGTGTGAATCACTATTGCGAGGCGACACTTTATAATACCATGACAGATTAATTGAAACACATTTAAATTTTATATATTTGTTATATAATAATCAAATAAACTTAATGAAAAAAGTTATTATGAATACTTTTAAACATACAACTTGAGAAGTTTAGACAAAAGGTGCAACGTTCATTTTCAAAGGAAAACCGATTACGAATGAATTAATCGAATAATTTATATAATTATAAATTGATTATTTTTATCAATTATCAGCCATTCGAGTAAAAATATATCGAGATATTTCTATAATCGAATGATTCTTTTAATAACATTCGTAACGCGATTCGAGTTCATATCAAGATTGTATGGAAAGTTGTATGGGTATCGATGTGTTTTGGAAATTAGGAAATTATAATCGATTATCATTTTCAGTTCGACACTTATAGAATATTGTAAAAGAATCGAGTAGGTACAAAATATATTTAAACATTCGAGTTGTTACGTGACCGGAAATGATAATTCGAATAGATAATGGTGATTTTGTTGAAATAGAATGATTATAATGATTATTCTCAATAAAAAAGTTGATTAATATAATCATTTTGTAAAAATTGGACTGTTGAGGTTAGGTAGGGATCGGTCAGGGGAAGTCTACGCGAAGGCTGATATTTTTTTTAATTCTTCAGACTAACGTCGTATCAACGAATGCCACTAGACTGAAATAAAGAAATTGTGGCCATTTTGTAAACTACTGTAGTACGGCGTTGTATACTAAAGTGATAGAACTAGATTTTTTTTTGGATTGTTAATGGACTTATCGATTTTTTGATTTTAAAGATTTAGTGGATGTTATTTATTAAACAGTTTTTACCGTTTTATTGGAATTTAATTGATTGGTCGACTGACATTTTGGCTTTTCTTAGCCAATGTTATATATAAACCTATTATTAAATAGTTTTTATTAAATTAAATATATATATTAACGTCCATTAAAATTTTGAAATCAAGTTATTTTTGAAATAACAAGAATGTTGAGCACCATTCACACTATTTGGACCTCAAATCTAATAATGGTATTAGAAAATTAATAGAATAAATACTAGAAATGCTTTATACAACGTGATGATGAAATTATTCTACTAAAGTTTATTTGAAAATAAATGGCGTCCTTTTGTTAAGTTAGTGTGATTTATCTAACTAGAAAAGAAAACTACAATAGTTGTTTTTTTTTCTGTCAATAAATAAACTTACTAACTATATATAGCTAATTATGACTAAATATCATAATGCGTGCCTTGTTAGCACGTTATATACAGTAGTTGACGTTTCGTTCCTTTTTTCATACAATTTCATCCAAACTTATTACTACTTTTTATTGTATATTGGTTAATTTTAACGCTTTTGTACATTGAACGCCAAACTATTAATTTTAAGGCTGAAATCGAAACTGAAAATTTATAACTTAACAATTCTCTCCTTTGCGTGCACAGTAGTCATTTTTTCTATATTAATAAGAAAGTTGCTATTTGTATATCGTTTCTAGAACAATCGATATAAAAATGGCTGCTACTCCAAAAACCAACTGGTCGGACTGCAATAATAAAGTAACTAACCATCGAAGGCGAGCGTAACCGAGTTTTGTATTTTATTTGTGATATTGATGATAATTTTGTATAATATAAATAAATAAGAATTTAAAACATGTTGAAAAAGTTAAAATCTATGGTGGTTTTGACCGTCGCGGTACATTTGATTAAACTAACGTATAGACTACACGATAAGCAATAAAATTGTTCAAAACGGAACGTTTTAACTATAATATTCTATCTAATCTATGCAATAAAGACGCTATTCACGGTTTTTTTTTCTTTTTTAAATATTAAGAAAGAAATTGTGAATAGCAATCTTTAAGGGTTTCGTCCTGACATAATAGTTTCATTAATTCATTATTTATTGCGTTTGGCACAAACGTTTTCTTTGTACGTCTCATTTAATATAAATATAATTGTAGTTTTTTTCAATGTTTTTTTTTAATTATGTCAAGACAAAGACCCGAGCGCGAACAGACGGAATTGTTGTTACTTGGATATATTTTATACTGTGGATGAGTAACTTAAGTTTTATTGTCATAATGCAACTTGTTTGTGACCAATGGATGACGCGATGTGAAATAAAGCATATTTAGTTTTAAACAGACTTTTATTTATTATTTTATTTATTTATACACATTATTTTATTTATTTAAATTTTCATTTCTTCGCTCTGGTGACGAGGCAAAGCGCGGCGTTCAGTTTTGCCACTCAACACCTCCAGAATTCGGCGGAAAATGGCGAAGAAAGTGTTGTAACACTAGGCTTCCTCTGCCTAACCTACTATAGGCTGGATACTTTTGTGAAGCTGATTATTTTATTTATTATATTAGTGTTACTATCATCTATTAAAAAAAATATATTTCTGCTTTCAACTTTAACACAAATAAATAAATTATATCTTTGAATGGATGAGCCTTAATAAAAGGGTTATGTAAAAATATCGTCTATAGTCTTTCTACAACGAATTTTCGTGCTAGTGGAAAATGATATTCGGCCTCAATCTTAGCACTTGGCCACTTTTTGGAATACCACAGTCGTGTTTGGTCAGTATTCTATTTCATAGAATGAAATAACTTTACCTTTTTTATATATTGCAAGTTATAATGGCTCCTTGATCTTAGATACAACTAATAATAAACACTAGGTAAAAATAACACTAAAAGATAATTTAAACATATTTAATTTTTCTTCAACGTAAAAGTTCTAGAAACTACTAAAACAATACATATAATTTAACACACAATTAGGTACTTACTAGACGTCAATACTGAATTGTCTATAATACTATTGTACATACACCCTATATAGTACGATCGACGAGTCGTAACCCTAAAGTTAAGTTTTAATAAGTAAGAAAAAATGCTAAAATTAAATCTGCGCAGCCATTTAGTTAACTTCAGGGCGCCAAGACTCATCGATCGTACTGTACTAAATATTAAATTCGACAGTAAAATTGGTGCTTAAAGTAGTTTACAACTACAGATTACAAGTAACAGTAGAATGTTCAAGTAAAATCGTTGTATGAAAAGGAAAAAATTGTTATTCAGCTATCTTAAAATAAAATAAATAAATATATACACAATTAATTACTAATTATTATGCAAGTAATTAAAAAATGTATTTTGAATGTAAAATTATTTGGTAAGTAAACAAAGTAGAGGAACATTTTTGTTTTATCGTCTAAGCTTAGCTTAAAATTATATAGGTTTTTATATATAAGATATGCATTATATAGATAATTTAAAGACTTTATAAAAAAAAGGACGCAACAAAATTCATTCCTATACATTACAATTATAAGGTTTTGGTTGCTTTAGAATAATATTCAGATATTATAGACAAATATTTAAGTTCCAAAAAATAACTTAAATTATTCATAATAAAGCGAAATATTAAATTGTTTACTAAGATGAACTATAACTGCGACAGTGACAGACATTTTAGTTACTACTACAACATCAATGTCTACATAATATTTTTATGTGATATAATTTGGCACAAAACTAACTTTAAATATAGTAAATAATTATATTATAATACATTATGTAAACGCAAATATTAAATAATAAGAATAATAATAAAAAGTGACCAAACCGTGAGTTATGGCATAGATAAGTACAGTAAGGTTGACGAGCCGTGGCCGCCCTAAATTCTATTATTAGACTTAATGTAATAAGAAGGAAAATTATGAAAATTAAAAACAATATTGGAATTAAAGCTACGCATTTTTTTCAAATTTGAGGTTAATATGGTTAGCCCTATTGGCCTTTACAGCGACGCCAATTGGGGAGGGAAGAGGATAACCTGCCTATGAGAGAGTGCAAACACTATGTGGGTGCTTGAGAGGATATCAACAATGCGACCACTTAAATCACCGAATGTGCAGATTTCATTTTAGTATCGTTAACTACAGGCAGCCAAGACCTGTTGACTGTCTTGTAAAAAAATTGTTTACATTTATTTAAATAAAATAATTAACAAATTTATCTTAATACATATAATAGTAGGCCATTATATTCGTTTGTTTTAAAATAGAAATTTATAAAAGGAGTATAACAATTAGAGAGCTAACAAATACAACAATCAAAAAGACAAAAAAAATATATTTATTTAACAATTTTTATACTTTTATATATTTTAAACTTATCAACCGAAATTAATGGCATTCTTTTTTTTATTACAAAAAAAAAAGTACGTACAATTACTAAATTTATATATTGTCATAAAAATATTTTTAAAATACTAGTAAACATTTATAAACATACTTCGATTAATTTAAATATAAGAATTGAGCATATAAATATGAATTACTAAACACAACAGACATTATTACTTGAAATTATTATATATAATGATAGTAATGTAGTAAACATAGGCCAATTTTAGGCAAAGCTTTATAAATTAGTAAAAATAAAATAATTTATTAGTAAATATGTTTTAGAAAATAAAATATTTACAAAAAAAAAATTACTAGGCCTTCTAATTTAATATTTTCGTCAAGATAGAGAAAAATTATTTGTACTAAATTAAACCACTGTTAGAGATAGTGGCTTTATTTTACAGGTACATTTAGTTATTAGATAAAGATTTATAAAAAGCGTAAATTCTTCCATTTCATTTTGAGGTCCTGTCATTTATGGTCACGATAAAATTAAATTATACCAAATAAAAACAAAATCTATAATAAAATATTACATTATTTGAGACTAACATTATATATATTTTTATTTAATTTCCATCACTCAACTCATTAAAAAAACATTCTACAATTTGACAATTTCTAAAAAATAAAAAAAAAAAAACAGAAAAAGGTACATTATCTGTGGTGTCTGTCGGTTGACGTGAAATTATGTTTTTTAAAGTGGTTGACCAACTTGAGCACTCTGTTTCTCACTTTATATATCGATTCATACATTTCTGGCGTAAAGGGATCGAAGTCGTGATATTTCTTTTTCCGTCTGTATATACCTTCTCTGTTGGCCATTGCACAGGTCATGTCCTGCTGGAAATTAAAAAAAACGTATATTTTCTACCGTTTAACCTTGTATCCCAGGGTATGCAGAGGTATGCAGAGCTTTCTTCGGAAGACACTTCAGTTCCCCATTGTCGGCCAAGTTCTTGGGGTGAAAAAACGCTGCACTTTGCCTCGTTGTTAGAGCGAGGAAATAGAACTATTAAATATTTTATTTCTTCGAGTGGGAATCGAATCCACAACCGTCACGTGCCCCAGCGCCACGACGTGGATTATAAAATAATTATGAAAGAAAATACTAAATACCTTTTAAATTAAAAAAAATATCATAATTTTAATAAAGTTTCTTCTTCATATTTTGCACTTTTAGTAATGACGGAATATATTTAAATTTATCAATAATAAATTTTCTCACTCTGGTAAGACGCGCGGCGTTGAATTTCGTCTTTCAATAAGATCTCGAAAATTGTGTTGTCATGGTGAATCATAACACTAGGCTTCCTCCACTTACCCTGCTATATGCAGGATACGGAGTGAAGCTAAAGAAACTATGTAAGATAATATATTATATAATATTTTTGTATATATTTACCTCAGTCACAGTATAATTTAAAAAACTTAATATCCCTTGCAAAGTATTCCTTGTGTCCCTTACTAGCAATTCATAAAACACAACATAAATGGGACCCGGAAACTTTTGGAACCACAGGTTATGCAAAGATTCCCACATATTAAGCTGATTGAATACATATGTAGGCCAATCTGGAATACAAAAGTTTGTGTCTTTTTAATTATTAAAAATACAAAAACGAAGAGAGGTCAGGGCCCTCATCCTGATCCCTTTTCGCTTTGCTCGCCAACCCCTAATGTTTGGCTTCGGTCTTTGGAGCTTTAAGCTGTTTTTATAACATTAATAAAAAAATCTTAAAGGACTAAAATCTAACTTTTGGACTGTTACACTTACGACAGTACCTTTATATATGATATTGATACAAGAATAACTTGCATGAATTTTTTATGTAAGTTATTTTTGTAATTTATAAAAGAAAGATATATTAGACAACTCAAAATGTCTATTTATATTGTTGGAGCACTATTAGACTTAGAAAAAATATTTTAACAATAATGGCTTTACCAATCACGATTTTTTCCAATTATCCGGCAAAATAAGTTTTAATTAACAGTATTAATCCATCAAGTGGAAATCAAACATACATCCATACTTATAATAATTATTATTAAAAATACTCAAAACCAACCTGAATTTTTATATTTTCTAGATTCCTTAAAAGCAGACTTAGGCGCCGTCCCAATATGACCCTTGTGAAGCCTATTAAAATCGGCCTGAAAATTGTTATTAGTGCATTTAATTATACTATACTAAAACAAATTATGTAATTTGTAACAAAACAATAGACACTTACGAAACATATATAAAATTTAAAATAGAGAAACTGGGATCAGTGCCTATTGAAAACCATTAATTTTATTACATTTTTTTTGCTTTAAGCTCCATCACTCACATAGCAGGGTAGGCAGAGGGAACCTAGAAACTTAGTGTTAAGACAATCCATTCTCCTTTGCCACGACTGGCCTGAATTCATCGATTTATGTATTATAGAAAATATATCGACAAATTGAGATATTATAGAGAATTTTTTTTTATGTTTATACATATTTTTCATTTTTATTCTTTACATATGCGAAGAACATTTTTAAAAATATTAAAATTGTAGACAAATTAGCATATAAAAGTTAGATAAATAATTTGAAAATATACATATCAATTTATCATATTTTAAAGTGTTTAAAATGAAATGAAAAAATAATAAAAAACAAAATTAAAAAAAAAAAATTACCATTGAAAAATTCATCTAAGCGCAGAAGCATAGTGTTAAAAGCGGCAACACAGAACACTGAAATTTGACACAACATAAAATTAGAATTACCACAGTGATATCTATATATAAAAAATAAGTAAAATATAAATAATAAACAAATTACATAACTGTTGCTTAAAATGGTTTTCAATTAATACATGCAAAATTAAATACTGTACATACATAATTATTTAAAAAAAATAGTTTTTTAAGTAGTGTAGGCAGGGGGAACCTAGAGGCAAGATACTCCATTCCTTTCCATCAACTTCCCACTCAATTTTCAACTTATTATGTGTTGAGTATGCACTTTGCTTAGGAGAGTGTGGAAAAGAAAATAATAAATATTTTTAAATTTATAATAAAATAGATAAATAATTATCAAATATCATGGTGCTGCAAACAACAAAAAAACTAATAACAGACAGGCTATAACAATAAACAAAAATATTATAAATCAATCACAAGTGAAAACAACAATATATTTGTATTGAGTTAACCTTAAGTATACAAAAAAGCAGTTTTAAATATAACATTGAAAATGTCATGTCATATCATGGTTAAAAAATAATTACAAAAATATAATAAATAACTATTTAGCTATTCAATTCAATATTACAAAAGTAGTATAAAAAATGACTAATATAACATTATATATCTTTGAAGTGGTAATGTCTTATAAACCGATGAATGCCGGTAATTATAAAAAGCATGACTCATTGTCATTGTCATTCCGCCCGAGCCAAAGCGAGAGTGTGGAACAAGCAATAAAGAGGCGTAAACAATTTGCTTGTGATGCATTCATTGAATTGAATTAAAAATTCAATTAACTCCTTTATATTATATACAAAAATTATAATTCAGTGATAATAATTCAATTTTTAAATTATAAATAAAAACCATATACTGAATTAAGTAGTGTAAGCAGATTATTTATATCTTTCCCCCCATTTATAAAGATATCAAGACTTAAGGAGCGGAACTCAACACCACAATTTTATTTGTCTTTAACCAGGAAATGAGAATAATACAAAAAATGGTGAAATCTTTTTTTTTTTATTTTTAATCAAACTAAACTGAGCATAGAACCACCTTGCTTGGTTAACATAGTCTCACTGCATGACAATGGCCTAAACAATGATAAATTATAAGTTTTAAATATTGTTCTTATACAATGTATATATTTACCAATATTGCATCTCTGGGGTTCCTTATAAGTAGTATAGCAGATTTGAACTTGCCAGGTTCACGAGGCGGAGCTTCATGTGTTTTTACAACTAAGACTGAGCCATCTGTTACATTTTCAGCAGGGAAACCATGCATGCGTAGGCCATAGTCCATGTATATTGAACCAGTTACTATTCCTATAAGAAATAAAATACTTTTAGGTGTTACTTGTATACAGAGAATGGATAAATATCTTAAGAAAACCTTTATATGTTTTTCTAGATTTATTTCTTCAATACCTCTAATTATAAACAAAATATACAGCAAAGTAAAAACTTAAAATATGTATTTTGTTTTTAACTTCCAACTATCTTAATTATAATGGGGTAGGCAGAGAAAATCCAGCGTCAAGACACTCCATTCTCCTGTATTTAGGATTGCATGTCCAGTGATGGAACTCAACACCACACCTTATCTTGCCATAGTGGAGAAATGAAAATATTTCACTGCCTTGAATGGCATGCTACTATTTAAGCTTGCAGTAAGATGCTATCTCACTACACTATAATAGCCCCTACATTCTATTATTATTATCTAGGTTTAGATATTATTTATATTGTATAATTATTCATATTGTATAATAGTATTAAGTATTATAATGTCAATTTCATTAACATGATAAGAATATATTAATACAAATAATTATGAAAAATACCTTTAATTTCCAAATTTTATGTTTAAACAATTTAATAAGAATAGTGTGACTGTTACATCTTTCATTTATATTTCTTTTTTTTTAACAATATAAATAGTGAACTTATCAATATACCATTTACTAATACAAATACATAACCAATTAAATTCAACTACAACTAAATTTTAACTAAAACTGATATACAACTTACCTGTCACCTGTTGCAACAGATACCTAAGCCATGTATTCCCGCTTCCCGGATAAGATACAAGAGCCACTACATCTTGAGACGCCGGTACTCGCCACCTTAGATTCTTACACCAATTCACTCTAGGAGCCTCTCGCAAACCAAATTGATTCATCATATTACTACCGTAAGGTTTCGCACCTTGCAATGGACGCAACATAAATAATATTAATGAAAAATACACTATTATCACTATTGCAATAAGTAAAAAAGTTGTTCTTCGAGACATTTTTTGGTATGTATCATAATTTAACTAAAGATTTTTCAAGCAGTTTTTGCCAATTGATTTAATACATTTTATAAATGTAAAGTACCGCTTAAACGTATTCTTTAAATAATATTGTATAAATGTGTAAATAACATGTTAAATAATGTCTGTTATAGTATATTTTACGTGTTCATATTTTAATATTTACGAAATAGTCACTAATAAATTGTTTTGAGTTTTCTAGCAACAACCACCAACTAATTTAGATTTTGAGAATATGACATTTTAATGATTGTGTTGCCAGATACATAAAAACCATGAATATTTGCATAAATTTGTTGCCATCAGTTACCTCTTTTATTAAAAAAGTTTGAATAATAAATATTTACATCAATTTATTATTTTATTTTATTGTAATTAAAATTAAGTAGTTATGGTAGTTGTTTGTTTATGTAAATAAAAAAATGAAATACTTCAAAAATATTATATATTTATTAGAATATTCTTTCATGTCTGCATATATTAAATACTCCAGCTAGGATGTGCCAGAAATTCTAATTTTTCTCAAAATAGTGTGACAATTTTCAATATTTCCCGTACAAATTTCTAAATACATTTGCAATGGTAAAACTCTAGGTGAATTGATTTGGAGCATGATTTTTCTTGCTGTTATTAGGTCACCCCTTAAAATGTGGCATACAGCCGCTTTAGCCCAGACACAGACGGCAATCATGTCTCTCATTTGATATGGGAGACCAGAGACTAAATCGTGAATCATAGGAGGATGTAAATGTTCAACTGCTTCTACAATCTTATCAAGATTTATCAAAGATTCGGCTGCATAAATGTGAGCCCAAGCCTTTTGATCATTAGTGGCATCTGGCTGAGCCAACAAGTCATTTGCAGATATAAGTGCAGATAGAGGATCTTGTAACTGGAGAAATATATAACTCTGTAGTACTAAAATTGAGTTTTTTAATTCACATCTCTGTTTCCAATTTATAGGTGTTCCTGGCGGTGCTTGAATTACGTTAGTCTCTGCTTCTGTTAAGGATTCCTGGTCAGGAAGTAAAGTTATTGCATTTCTTAGACATAGTGCTGCAAATTCTAAGGACAGAGACGGTATTGCAAATGATTCACCAGACGATGAATACTTTAGTTTATTGTCTTTAGCGAGTACTATTCTAGTATGTGGCCCACTGCCAAGTTTCTTAACTTTGAACTGTTGTGCTTCACCACTACAACATTTTTTCACACAACAATCAGCTAATCTTAACCAAATTCGTGGGTTATTAGGATAATGGCGTGCTGCTTCTACCATACATTCAAATGCTCCTTCTGCATTATTACCTGCTAGTAATGCCAAACCTAAATTGTAAACATAAAGAGGTCTATCTTTACAAGTTATAAACATTTCACTATCTTCACTTTCCATTGCTCTGAAATGTTCTTTAACAGCATGCTGGAAATATTTTGATGCCAAAAAAGGCTTCTTGATTGATAGATATATAACACCTAGATTATTGTTAATAGCTGCCCAAATATCTTCACCCTCGGTTTTCAAGTCGTAGTTGAATTTTATAGTTTTGTATAGGCCTAGACTATTTGCAGCTTCTATTATATCACCATTTAAATATTTTTGTTGTGCTACAATAAAAACATTTTCAATGGAGTCCGGTTTTAGCTGAATACTTTGTCCAAGATATAATTGTGCTCTACTAATTAACCTTTCATATAAACTACTATATTCATTACTCGATTTTAAAGATTCTCCATGATTTTTAGCAATTTCTAGAGCTTTCTCATATGTCCGCCTACATAGAGTTGCTTCTAATAAAAGTAACACAATTTTATGATGCAGTTTAGTATCTTTAATATTCTTACTGCTTAATATTTTTTCTAATACAACAGTACACTGAAAATAATACCTTGAGTGATAAAGTAAAACCGCATAGTTATAAAGTATGCATGGTATGGAAACATCTTTCACATCAGCTTCAGGAAATGTAAGTCCTGAGCATTGTATAACCGATTTTTTGTAATTTTCAATATTTTTCAATTGACTAGCTTCGAATTCTATAACAGCTTTGTTGTGTTGTACTCGTTTCAATAAGACACTGTTGTTGGATACAAGACCTTCCAATTCGTTTAAATGATTCAGCGCTCCTGTGTAGTCTTTCTTCAAATAGCATTGATGGGCGAGAATAGCTGGTTCATCTTTAGCGTGCGCCATAGTCAAATTTTGTATTTATATTGGGAATTCTTATGAAACATTCAAAAATAAACAAGATGTAAACTAGTATGACATTTTAAACGATTGACAAGTGACGTATGAATAAGAAATTCCTATAAAAACCACAGATGTTAAATATTAAATTGTGGGTCGATGCAGAATATTTATTGGATCTCTTAATCACATGTTATTCAGTGAGGGATATCCAAGCAGATTCAGTACATGAGTAAGTTAATTCAGTGGGAATAGGACAGCAGGTTTCAGAAATTAACATATAATGGAATCAATTACTGTTTTGCTATCTCATAGAAGAAAAGATTTCTATATGAGTGTTTTCGTATGTTATGTCTTTTCTTCACTTAGTACTTAGGGTCTGCTCACACAATTCAATAGAGAAAAGAGAGCAAAATTGACAAAAATAAACATCCCTTTTCCCATCATTGATCGAGCGAACTTGATGGTTTGTGATGATTGATGATTTTTATTGAACTTGGAAGTTAATGCTGTTATGCCCTACTGGCTTTTACAGTGACACCGTGTGGGTAGAGAAGAGAGTAGTCTGTACCTGAAACACTTGCAAGCACTGTGTGGCTGCAGTGAGGATGCCGGCGTCCCGTCCGCGCATTGGAGAAAAGACGGACGACGACTTCGCGACATCCCCTACAGAATCCATATCCATATCCAATCCATTCATCCAATCCATAATTAACAAAGTAGACGGTGGAAACTTAGTGTTAAGACTCTGAATGTTGAATGTCTGCTGTTGAAAAGTGGTGAACCTCAGCACCGTGTTTTGGCTTATTTCAGAAACTGACGATAATGACGCTATCATGACGCAGTCACAATTTGAATGGGTTCAAATTAGATTATCCTTTTTCAAAAATTAACTTAATATAATGATTTATCTATGAAATGGTGGCATTAGATGTCTAAACAAGTGAAAAGTTAAGTTAATGAAATTTTTTCGTTAAGTCCTCTCTGTCGACCATGCCATATTGAGAGAAGCTTGATAAGAAAGACGCAGAAGTATGTATTTAACATAAACAATTTCTCGTTTATTTCAAAATAAAAAAAGAACGATTTAATTATTTTATAAGAAATATTAATTATTATTATTGGAAATATATTAATTTTAGGTAATTAAAATAAATAATGCACTTTGAGATAATCATTTAATTATTGTAATAATACCTAAATTAAGTTTTTAACTTAAGTTTATTCTTGACAATTTATTAAAAATATTATTATGGTAGGCTTTCCCTTATATCCGACATAATTCCATCTACATCAACTGACCCTTTAGATGTTCTTTGATCATTTGTGAATTTTTTGAAACCTTTTTGCTTGCTATTGGAGAAACAAAACGTTTTTTCTTTGTCCACAACTTTTTTTTCTTCATCTACATCCATAGCTTGAGATGAATTCTTTTTCTTATTTTTTTGTTTAGGTTTTTGATCAAATCTGAAATCTTTGGGCAATTTGTGTATTTTGACACAGTGGTCTAATCTTTCTTCGGCGTTCATGAATTTTTCTTTACATTCTTCTATATAACAGGAATACTGAAAGATGTAAGGTGGTTTTATTTTAGTATGATTTATATGTACAATAGGTATGTATCTTAAATACCTTTAGTTACTTTAAAGAATACTTAGAATAATATTTCGTATTTTCAAACATTGAAATTTTGTATGAAAACATTGCAGCTGTATATGAAATAGAGGGATTTGAATACTGTTGAAGGTTCTATATATTTAAGTCATCTAATAACGGAAGTTCATTACACATTACAATATATAAAACTGAATTGAAAGACATATGCGCGACTGTTCTGGGTTAAATTCTAAAATTTCCCCCGAATGAGAAATGTTCCGTACGGAACAATGTGTTTTAACAGTAAGTTCCCAGGTTCCCCCTACCCATAAAATATGTGTATTTATTAATTTCCTCATACTTACAGAAGGTCGTTTAGACGCTAACACAGCAAAGAAGGAATCGTGTTTCTCCTGCAAGTGCAAGTCCAAGAGATGTGGCGAAGGGAGGCATTTCTTGCATTGACTACAGGCAAATCTGTGCGAAGAATTATAGTGGTTCTCAAAGTTTAATATGGAATTTGCTATGAAATGACATCCGGGTACAGTGCACGCTGTTTGGACACTGAAAAAGATTTTTAATATAAAGAAAATTAGTTCAGAATTATGATGGATGTAGTGTTTTGTTTTTATTCTCATATATCATGGTGAGCAGAGAAAGAGAGAGCGCCGAATGTTGAGAAACTCCATTTTGCGTTACCATGGACCACTGAACACCATACCATGGACCACCATTCTTTTTATTTTTCTTATTAAATATTTCATGTTTAAATACAATTTAATAGAACTCATTATTAAAATCTTTGTGACAAAGTATATTCTAGGAGTTAGGATAGCGCGAAAGATTGTGGGTTCGATCCCCACTAGAGGGATTTCGCTCTGGTATGGAGGTTAAGCGCGGCCTTAAATTCCGCCACTCAACACGCAATTTCTCAAGAGCTCGGTGGAGAGTGGGGAGCAGAGTTTCTTAACACTAAAGAAATATAACTAACTTTGCGATGCAATTTACTGATAGACAAGTACATTAATAATCTAAACTAATAAACAACTAATTTGGACAGGTACGTATACAAATTGAGATGATAGTGATATAATCACCTTTTGTACGCCTACAAGTCTGTGATGACTCATTTGAAGAAAAAACTGTTATTGCACCATAATTATATGTATATACTAGCGGCCCGCTCGCGGTTTCACCCGCGTGAACTATGTTATTATTAATTTCTGTCTCCATGACTACGTCCTAGGGACGTCCATGCAAAATTTGAGACTCCTAGCATTTGTAGTAACGAACTTTCATACAAACTTTCAACCCCAAAAACAACCCCTTAGAAGTCGAATATTGCCAATTCCCGTCTTAGCGAGCACCTACGTCCTATAAATAACTATATGCAAAATTTGAGATTCCTAGCACATATAGTTACTGAAATTTCGTGATGAGTGAGTGACCTTTCGATTTTTATATATAACTAGTGGACCCGGACGCGGCTACGCCTGCTTAAACTATAAGAATATTTATTAAATATATTTTCAGTCTTCAATAGAATTAGTAAGAAAATATAAGCTTAAATAATCAAAAAGAATAATAATTAGGGACATATTATTAGAAAAATTATCTGAGAAATTGAAAACCAACATAAGAAGTAAAAGTAACTAAAGAATATTCTTAATATTAGAAAAAGTACCTAGAACCCGTGCCTTAAAACTACCTAAAAATATTTTTTGCCAGCAATATTAAATAAAATAAAAAGAGAACCAAAGTGTAATTTTAAATTAATTATAAACAGCAAATAAAGTTCGAAAATGTATGAAAATTTATAAAACCATCAACGTCATCTGCCCTTTCGCGTCGGTCATACTCATACTATGCCGCCCGAAGGCTAGGTCATTGCGAATCAGTGACATCTCCCTTAATTATTTAATAGAATGTTACACAGTAAACTATAATGTCAATCTAGATAAAATGCTAAAAGTGACTATAATATTTATTTTCATAAGGATGAATATCAAAATGTCGCGGTAACGGTTGCGTACCGACGCGACGGTTGTTATTAACATGGCAGAATAAATTGCATGTCAAATTAGAAAGTACTTTAAAATATATTAGTATATATGTGTAATGTAATGTTATATAGCCTATAACACTTCTGAAGAATGCAGCTTTCATACAAAACAAAAACAATGTAAATCGGACCAGTAGATCCAGAGATCTTAGCGTTCAAACAAACAAACAAACAAACAAACAAACAAACAAACAAACAAACTCTTCCGCTTTATTATATTAGTATAGATATATATATATAATATTAGTGATAATGTTCAATGTACGTATAATGTACAATTTTCAAGTTTCTCAAACTTACTTAGCATGATAGAACTGTTCTTCATCAGCATCGTATATACCCAGACGTGGAGGTTTCTCTTTGAACATATCATCAACGAGTTTCCGTCGCCCAACGCCGTATACCTTCAGCTTATACAACAAATTAGCGTTCATGTCCATTCTGCAAAAATATATATATTTTTTTAGATCATTTTTTTTAACTCTTTCACTCTCTTTTTATGTTTCTTTTTTTTTTAGCTTTTTATATTTTATTTGTTCAATGAATCCATTAAAATATTTTTTAACTTCACGTTGTTTCGTCACATTAAGACACTTCTGTGTCTTTTTTCCCCTTCTTTAGACATTGCGTGTTCAATGGCGGAACTTAACGCCGCGCTTTGCCCCGTTACCAGAACGAAGAAATAAAAGGATTAAATATTTCATTCCCCCAAGTAGAAATCCAACTCACGACTGTTGCATTTACTGTCGCACTCTTGTGCCCCTGAGACACGACGCCTTCAAAATAAATTTTAATTCACTTAAAAAAAAAAACAATGATTTTAAAAGGAACAGATCAACCTGCATTTTACGTGCGGCAAAGATTTTTATCATTGAAAACCTTGAGAATGATGTAAATTAATGATTTTAAGAAATACGAGATCAAAATAAGTAATCTACATTACAAAAAAATATATTTTAAATGTTTTTAAGGAAAATACTAGGTAGGTATGTAAATATAAAATAGCTTGTAAGATAATGTTACATACGAGTATAAAAAAATGTAATTTACTTTTTCAATGCACGTACAAGTCTTAACATTAAGCCGATAGTTCGTAGTCAAGTTAAATTTAATAATATGTACATATATTATTTATTTAGATATAAATATTTATAAAGTATGTCTTTTTTAGATAGGAGGATAGACTGAGGGAACCTAGTGGTAAGATACTCCGTTTCCATTGTGACTTCCGTTCCCTATTTTCCGACGAATTTGAGTAGCAAAACTCAACGCCGCGTTTTGCCTCGACACCAGAGAAGAAATGAAAATATTAAATATTTCATTTCCTAAAATAGGAATTGAATCCACGACCTGAATCCCCATTAATATTTTAATAAAGTATTGAATTAAATAATAAAAATAATAGGTATTTTTTAAATTACAATTAATTTTAAAAATTACTACTTACGGACCCTAGTCTCTAATATATCATTTCGATATTTATAATGACGTTTCCGAGGTATTTTTCACGAAAAACTTTCATATACTTAAAGTATAAAATAAAACATAAATACTAAATATTTAGATAAAATATTAAATAATACCTTAGTATTGTCGTATAAATAAAATAGAACAATGAACAATGGACGTTTTATATCGAAATATTATAATTCTGTTTTAACAGACTATTGTAATAAATTATAATTATGTTAAAATTGATATAATACACAGTAGTAATGGTATCATTATTTATTGAAATTTGATCAAATAATAAATTACGTTGTCTCTTCAGACATTATCTTTCGCGCGTCTGGTCAAGGTCACTAATGTACGTTACGATACGATAGTGATGTGCTGTTACTATTTATTAGAAATTGGATAAATTTCTTGAAATTATTTTTTTAATTAAACAAATTAGCTTCTCGCTACAATTAGTTACTAATATTTTGAATTAATTGATGTTTATTCCACTTTCACGTAAAAATGAGTGAATGGATTTAAAACATTATTATAATATATATTAGAACAGCACATGAGCTACAATGTAAAAGTATAATCATATAAGTTTAAGCGGGCGAAAACGCGCTATGTCGCTAGTGTTATGTATTGGGAATAGTTCACTAGTAATTTGAAAAGCATTTTGTACATTTCGCACGTATACTTTAATCAATCTAAGTAATTCTGATGATCGCGGTAAAATTTAATTTAATTCAAACAAATTACATTTTATATTAATAAATATAAAAATCGATATCGATATTGTCCATCATTTACATCAAATATAATATTTTTATGCTCCTTCTGCACGATAATACCTGACATCTCTATGTCTATAATATATAGTTACAGTAATTACGTTACGTATATATCAAGTTGGAAGTTGAACGTAATAATAAATACGTTATCTCGTACTCGTACTTACGTGCTATTGGTTGAGTGGAGTTGTCTGTGCCTTTTTATTTAAAGAGACAAATATTTTAATTAAATAAAAAGCGTGTTTTTATAAGATACTCACTTTTAAGTTTAGTAATTGAGTGATATAAACGTTTCTGGAAGTTTCCGTTTGTTATATACGTTTAAATAATATTCTGTTAAGTGCTCAATTTGTTAGTTTTGTAGTCTTTAATTGAATGTTTTAAATATATCTAATTCAGATTAGATCGACATGACCGGTGTACGGCAAAGAAAGGTAACTTTTCGATCACATGTATTTATTTTCAATATAACCTTCATCATCAACTGTCACTAATTGATACCTAAACAAAATGTTACACCATTTCGTATAAAACAAAATCATTCATAGATTATAATACTTTTACATAAATCTTTGCTTACCTTTAAGATTTAATTATTTTTTTCATATTAAGATTCTATCGAATGTATTTGAACTGATATAATTGTAATGACACTGCTTGAAAATATTAAAATATACTATACATTTATTCAGTTATCAATGCTGTAATAGAATAAGACAAGTAACTTTATTAATATTCAAATGGAGGTAATTTTTTAAGTTTTATATTTTTCATAAACAAATTATTAGACATTTGCAAATTTGACGTTAGACGTCATGTAGTGCTTGAACAAGTCAATGGCAGTCGTGATTCGACTTATTGATCTCGATATTTTTATTAATGTAGCGACATTTTAATCACGATATGCAATCATTTGTAGAAACTATTTTTAATATTTTTTTTTACATTATATATAACCATGTGACTTTAAATAAGTATAATTTAATACTATATATTACTTATAAAAAAAATCAAACATAAGTATACCATAAAATCATAAAAAAACCCTTTTTGAGTAATTACTGTGCAACGACATAATATAATATTTTTATATTATGAAATGACATAATATAATATTTTATCAATGATGATATGAATATGAATCTAATCTTTGTTTATAATACGTAGAATGATAACCATATTAACAAATTATAAAGTACTTTTAGTTTATTAAGACTTCAAAGGTTACCGAATAGGATATTTTTCATTTGATGGTGTATGTTAATGGTTTACAATTTGTCGATTATATTGTCGATACTATCGAACACGACGATTACAAATATATTTCGGAGACATCACTATGTCATCAATAGTTTTTTGAGTGTCCAACTCCAACCTGTCACGTTTACGTTTGTTTTTTCCATTATTAATAAAAATATATTTATTAATTAATTTGTTAAACATGTTCAATATAATAAAGCACAAATTTTATTTATAATAATTGTTAAGGTTGTGATGTACATTTTAACCCGATATGGGAAAATTCGGTACCTACAGGTATTTAGAGGTACGTAAATATAAATATGTTATCAAATTCAGTCTGAATTAGTTTTAATTTTTTTTTAATATATATATTTTGTTTATCTTTATTATTCAATCATAATGATATATTTTTATCAGCTTCACGCTGTATCCCGCACGCAGCAGGGTAGGCAGAGGGAACCAAGTGTTAACACAGTCCATTCCCCGAAATGAAATAAATACAAATTATCCAGATTTTGGATTGGTTGGAGGTTAAATATGAATAAATTTAAAGCTTATTTATGCTGCTAAACTTATAATTAATAGGTTTTAAATGCAGTATAGTCATCCTTTGTTACTTGGAACTAACTAAGAATTGTGTATAACATCATATATGTTCAGTCACTTTCTAAGTGCGGGTTGCAACTCTGACACCAGAGACAGTGGGTTACTACAAAACAATTAAACATTATATAATAAATAAAAATAATTTGCCTATTGCCTTTTTTAGTAAATGGAATATCCTACACAAAAACTATGACATTACTGTCATTAGTATAGGTTTTTTATATGTGATATTTTTTTTCCAGTTAAAAGATGATACCTCAACGTCACATATCAACATAAGGAGTAGATCCTTAAAGCAACCAAGAAGATTGAAGAAAGTATTTATTTTCCTTCTTGTACTAGCATTATGTGTTACATACTTTTTGGGTGAGTTTAAACATTTTTATTATTGATATTATTATTTTATAAAATACTGTAGGGCACTGCTTTAGTAGTGGGACATGATCATTTTACAAAGACAATGGTTGTGTGTTCAGTTCTTGCTTTTATTAGCTTCGTGATGTATTCTACATATAGCAAAATAGGGAGACAGAACCTCATGTTAACTGTGTCACTCTGTTCCCCAAACACCCTGCATTTTCACATCATTTCTCATGTTTGTGGTGAAAAACTCAACACACCTGTTTTATTACTGGAGTAAGTTGAAATCAAACCCACATTTGTTGCGTTTATAATCAAGCACCATAACAGCCTTCCTACATGTGGGTATGACAGTTTTGGTAAAACTAAGTGTAACTTTTATACAGAACTTTTCATATAGCAATGATTATTTTATATTTAAAATTTATTTCGTATAATAATATTAGTCATAAAACTATATACATATAAACATATATTTGCCACCCCTTCCTGTTTGTCATAGGAATAGATAAACAATGTTCATAAAACAGTAATTTTTTAACTATATTGTGTTTTATTAAATAATGTAATTGTGATCAAGGGACTTGTTCCAAATGTAAACTTTGTGAAGATGTAGTTGTTCACTTTAAAATAATAACTGAAAAACTACTAGTTTTTAAAAATTTGTACTATACTTTATTAAATATGCTATTGGTTTTAGTGTTTCTATTCATATGTAAAGATTGTATTTACTATTCAGCCTTGAGTTTAAATTTTCATTGAAGAAGATATTACTCTTAAGTTTCTTAAATCACAACTTCTGTATTGTACTATACTGTATTGTAAAAAAAAATTTAATACCATATCTGTGAATATTACTGAATTACTTCTGTAAAATAATATTGAATGTGATGTTTCCCGTTGCTGGTATAATAAAGCATGGGTTTAACCATCCAACATGAAATAAATCGAAATTTGGCAGAAGTGGAGAGCTTAGTGATTTGACACTAGGTTCCCTCTTCCTACCAGTCATATATCCGAGGTGTTATGTAAAAAATACATAGTAAGGTTATTTTAGTTAGTTTCGCCAGATCTCTCTTAGTGTAGTCGCAATTCTTAGTAACCCTGACATCAAAGATAAAAATACAATACTTCTCATATTGATTGAGATAAAATTAGTCTCTTTTAATAGAACTATGTTATTTTTGTTTTTTTAACATCACATTGTATGCCACATATAGTAGGGTAAGCTAGTGTTAAGATACTCTGTTCCACATTTTGAATTTTGGAGGTATTGCGTGTTGAGTGGCGGAACTCAACGCCGCGCTTTGCCCCGACACACGAGCGAAGATATGAAAATATACATTTAAATAAATATTTCATTTTCTCGAGTGGATCGAACCTAAAAACAGTTGCGTTTACGTCGCACACTTGGGTCACTAGTCACTACGCCATGACTGGCCTCATAATAAAATAAGATATTATTATGAAACCTTGCCGTTAAACAAATAAGCTGATCTTGCATATAAATTTTAAATTAGTTACGGATCTTTTACAGTTGATGGTTATTAGTTATTACAAACAATTCTCTATAACAATGTAAACACACAAGTATTATTATAAAGTCGAAGCGGCGCAGGGACACCAGCGTCTGGCTATAAACGCAACAGGTTGTGGGTTCGATTCCCATTCGACGATACATTTCGTATATTTAACTCTTTTCTCTTCTAAATATTGTTGCGAATGGAAATTGAACCCAATACTATCATGAATCTATAGTACCTACGGTCAGAGACTTCCTAATTGTGTTATGATTTCATCAGAGATAGAACAGAGTGATGTATGCAAGTTTTATCTTAATTCTTAGTAAATGGCGGAAAATTGAGATTGAGGTTAAATTTGTTGTCGAGTTACTGAAGGAGATACAAGATTTTTTTTAATTATAACGTCCATTGCCTTGTTGGGAATATACTTTACCATGCTACGTAACATAAACAACGTACAGTCGAAACTATGCGGCGTTGAACACTGTAATGCAGTATATATAAAAGAGTTTTGTGTCGAGAGGATTCCCCGAAATTGCTCAGAGAACGGGAAAACCGAGATTTCCCGCTTTTCAATTCACGTAAACGAAACTGCGGGCTGAGATTAGTATTAAGTGTTAAATTAGTAACGCAACAGGTTGTGGGTTCGATCCCCACTCGGGGGAATGGATTATTATTTATTAATATTTTCATTTCTTTGTTCTGGCACCAAGGCAAAAGCTTGGCATCCCGAATTCGGCGGAATTAACTAGGTTTCCTCTAAAAAATATGTTTTTTACAAAAGATTGCAAAAACACCAACAAAAAATATATTAAGTATACATATTTTTGTCTCTTTCCACAACTTGTATGTATTACGAAAGTACACGCCGTCGTACAATCAATACGTGCCTATAGAACGCAGTCAAACACTGTTCTCTCTGGCGTCGAGACGAATTCCTTTGACAATGTCAAATATTACAATGGTGACAACACTGCCAATATTAATAACAGGTATTTTGTTATTTTCTTTAATGTTTAAGTCATCAGGTAGTCGCCAGTTCGATTCCGGATATCAGTTTCTTTTTATGTCTTTAAATTTTAATGAGGAACTTGTTGGTGTTATCATTGTATATGTTGCTTGTGATATGTGTGTTATCTTTACGCTTGAATTTCGTTAGTTTTATTATGTTAATTTTTATTACATTTGTAGATTTGTATGAATTTTTTATAATTAATTAGTGTCGGATATTTCTTTTTATTTGGTATCGAATAAATATATTTTTTGGTACTTTTATTTATTGACTTATTAGAGGTTTATATATGAAAATATAGAATTCTAAACCTATATAATTGTGCACATATTTTTTTATAGAATTATTCATATTGTTTATATAGCATTATAGGTAGAAAGAAGTGTTAAGATGCTTCGATTTGACTTATTGTAACGTAAATAATTCTAATTCAATATTCTTTTTTACTGAGAATCAGTACTTCCTGAGATTAGCGGGTTTTTAGCCATAAAAACATTTCATCTTTTATAATATTAGTTTAGTTAAGTAACTAATTTGAGATCACTCAAGACTATCGTGATAGTGTGTATATCTTAATATTGTTATCAGTTGTTTATTTTAATTAGGTTTAACTTTATATAACACTTAACAGTTACATCGAAATCGGTCGTCGTAAAATGTTCAAATTTAATATTTCTAAGCGTCGTTAAGTTCCGCATTTTAGTCAATATTTTAATGGGTACGAAGAGTGTCAATACTAGGTTTCCTCTATCTACTTTGCCATGTGCGGGATAATTCTGAACAATAATTTACCAGCAGGCTTCAATCATCATCATTAAAACTTTTAACTACATAAAAGTCTTTAGTGACTGACTGATTGAAAGATACCATACAGCTATAACTACGGAGCATAGAAAGCTATCATTCAGTATGTAGGTTCCTTGAGAAGTACTACTTAGGGAGGGTTCCTAAAATTCCCGGAACCCAAAAAAAGAATAGATTGTACTATGACCAGGTTACATAATTTAAATTGGAAGCTACTTTATAAAACCCTATAAGTACTTATTATGTTAATTAATTAAATTAATCTGAAATAATTCATTTACTGAAATAAATTAAAAACCGGTTCATTTTGAAAGTAGTAGCAGTTTTTTAATGTGCATTTTTTTATATTGAAATGTACTTTTACTTGCGATCTCATAAATGTTGATTATTGATTATTTGTGAGATGCTTCTTTTTTCTGGCATTAGGCCATTGTTTGCCAGGGTCTGCCTTCTTGCTCCAATTACTATTAATTTTGGACATTCGTTTAATTTTATATTAATGTTTTTTAAGTTTTGTTACGTGCGGCGTTGAGCTCCGCCACTAAACAGGCAATGCCTACAGAATTCGGCGGAAAGTGGCGAACGGAAGTGTCTGAATAGAAACGGAATGCTTTAGCACTAGGTTCCCGGTCCCTTTGACTAAAAGAACTACTGATACATTTGTATTTTGGTGCCAGTTTTTTTTGTTTTCTTTAATTTATTTTTTTATGATAATTTCTTTCCAGGTATGTTCGCGGGCCAGACACAGTGGTTCGATGGCCTCGCGAAGAGTCTGGGCTACGAGAGTGTGTACCACCACGCGGTGGTCATTGACGCCGGTTCCTCCGGGACGAGGGTCCTGGCCTATAAATTTAGGGTACCGTTTACAGGTGGGGCATTTGTTAGTTTTTCAGCTTCGCGTTTTGTTAAAGTATTGTAGGAAGAGAGAATCAAGAACAAATTAATCAATGAATCAAGACACTAAATTCTCCGCTTTCGGCCTGAATTTCAGACATTGCGCGTTGCGTGGTGATATAGTCTTGTTTAAAGAAAAAAAAAAATAATCGTTCTTCCGAATGGGAATCGAACCCACAAACATTTCGAATACAGTCAGATGCACTCTTGTACCTCTATTTTTTTTATTAACTAAATAAACAGAAGTAGTTTAATTTTTATTGTTAATATTAAAAGATTTAGCTTTTTTGTGGTAGTTTAAACTGCGTTAATAAAGATAATTAGCACCTAAGTGCTAATTATCTCCTTCTTCTTCTTCTTCTTTGTCGTTTCGCTCTTGACAGAGCGGTCGTGGTCTCCTAAGATTATAAAAATACTGAAACTATTTTAAATAATTAATTCGAAAAACACTGATTTTAAATTACTCATATAAATTTCCTGTAACATATTAACGATTAATGTAAATGATTCCTGTATATACGGAATGTTATATTAAGTTTTGCAGGCTGTAGAAAAAATATTTCAAGAGTAAATTGGTACTGTCTATTTGAACAACAAATACATGTAAAGTAAAATCACTAAAAGGTTTATTCGGATTGCATTAAAACCGGTATATAAAAATTAAAATTAATTTTGTTATAGCTCTTGAAAGTTTTCGAGAAAATTTAACTTATTTAAATACTTCAGTTTTTGTTTCGATGTTATTTCCAAGATTTGGAAATCGACAATTTTAAATTATCATATGATACAAAAGATCTAGTGTTGACCTATATTGAGATAAAAAAAAATGCGAACGCAGACCCAATCGTTTGGCTGTATTTGCAAATTTTCTTCAAGACGCTTAAATTCTCAAATGTCAGGTGAACCGCTTAAAACGCTTAACAAAAAAAACATTCACGCCCATCTAATGGGCTATTTATTTTTATAATTGGGGGTGAAATGGTTAGATATTAAGGTCCCCCACCCGTAGACTACCTTAGATTCGTCGATCGAGTACAGCCTGTATAATCTATAACTAGAAACGAACATTTTGCCAAAGTTAGAGTAAAATACACGTTTTTACTTATCCACATTAATTAATAATTGTTTTGCGTTTTTTGTTTGGGATTTTTGTTATTGTACGTAACCGTCGTTGCTTGCCTATATTGCAAATTTTTATCAGTATTTTAAGTGAATAGAATGTGGGTTATCACACTTTTTACCAAATACACACACACTGTATAGTATAACAGAAGTAAAAGAATTTAAAGAAGGAAATAGTATTATGTAAAAATGACATGATTTTCGTCGAATTTAAAGGAAATGAAATTCTTTTTTGTTTGCATATTGTATATAATATAAATATATAATAAAGCGGAAGAGTTTGTTTGTTTGAACGCTAAGATCTCTGGATCTACTGGCCCGACTTACATTGTTTTTGTTTTGTATGAAAGCTGCATTCTTCAGAAGTGCTATAGGCTATATAACATTACATTACACATATAAACTAATATATTTTAAAGTACTTTCTAATTTGACATGCAATTTATTCTGCCATGTTAATAACAACCGTCGCGTCGCTACGCAACCGTTACCGCGACATTTTGATATTGATCCTTATGAAAATAAATATAATAGTCACTTTTGGCATTTTATCTAGATTGAAATTATAGTTTACTGTATAACATTCTGATAAATAATTGAGGAGATGTCACTGATTCCAAATGACCTAGCCTTCGGGCGGAATAGTATGAGTATGACCGACGCGAAAATATTCTTATAGTTCAAGCAGGCGTAGCCGCGTCCGGGTCCACTAGTATTGTATATTTATTATACTTGCAGCTGAATCCACAATATACTTAAAGTTTTTATATATGAAATAAAATATCGCTACGTAGGTTGAATAACGAAATAACAGAAAAAGTCGTCACAATGATCTTGAATTTTTTTTTTTTAAATTTGGTTTTTGTTTAAATAATATTTTCAAAATTAGTGTAATTTTATCTCTGTTATACTTATAGTTTTTAATTTTCTTAGTATTCAGTCAAGTTAGTTTGGATTTAGAAGATGAATATTGGGAAGAGTCGAAGCCCGGACTATCTTCATATGTGGACGATCCTGAAAAGGTATGTGCGTTATTAAAATGAGCTATAAGCTATTTTTGCTGTATCAGGTTCGGCCGTTTTTTGGCCGAAACTGGCCGGACTTTCGATCGGTCACTAATCTTGCTACTATTAAAAACAATTTACCCTTTATATGTTAATAAAAAGATATATAATTTAAAAATTATTTACTTTTTAGAAATCTTTGAACGTATTTTTTTTCTTTAATTTTGAACGTAATATTATTTATGTGATAGCATTAAGAAAAAAATCTAAATTAAAAAAAAAATATTTTTTGCTATATTATAGGGTGCAGATACAATAGTGCAATTGGTGAAACGGGCCGAAGCAAAGCTTCCGATAGACAAGAAACATGACACGCCTCTCATAGTGAGAGCGACCGCCGGCCTCAGGCTCCTGCCCAAGGAGAAGGCGTTGCAACTTATCGATGAAGTGGATAAGGCTATTTCTAAGTAAGTTTATTATTTATTATTTGTGTATTGTATTGTATTCAGCTTTACGCTGTATCAGGACAGGCAGAGAGAACCAGAGAACCTAGTGTTAAGACACTACTTTTTTTAATAAAGCACTTATCCAATCTTAGTAAGTTGAATGGCTGAACTCAACACCGTGCTATGCCTCGTTACTAGAGCGAGGTAATGTAGTCCCCTTTTCAATATACTACAATTTATATATCTTTTACTTTCAGATTGGGCTACGATGTAGGGGCGAACAGTGTTGAAATAATGGACGGATCCGACGAAGGAATCTTTATTTGGTACACTGTTAACTTATTGCATAGTAAGTGTTTTCTTTTGTTTTAATACTTAAAATTAAAAAAAAATCAGCTTTACGCTTTATCCCGCAAACACCCCCTACACCGGCAGACGTAATTCATTCAACCTACGAGGCACAATGGCGTTAACTATATTAAAATATTTGTTTTATCCTCACTCGAGGAAATGAAATATTTATTTACAAATTATTTTTCCATTTTCTTTGCTCTGGTGTCAAGGCAAAAGTCGGCGTTGAGTTCCGCCACTCAACAGAATTTGTTGGGAAATTGAGGAACGGAGTGTCATAATACTAGGTTCCTTCTGCCTACCCGCTGTGTGCAGGATACAACGTGAATCGGATAAAAAAACTATTTGATAAATAATACTTAATATTAATAATTAATTTTAATTTATTTCAGATCTAATAAACAGTGAAACAATGGCCGCCCTAGATCTAGGCGGGGGGTCCACACAGATCACTTATCAGTTGAGTGATAACGACATCCAGTCTTATCCCAGTTCTGATCGCTTCGTGGTGCCGGCCGGTGGTGATAATATTACTTTGTTTACACATAGGTATGGGTTTTTTATATACATATAATTAATCTGTATGTGTGTTTGTCATTCTATCCCTCCTAAACAAATATATATATCTGGGTAAATTAGAAGTTTTATAGTGTTAATGGGTTCTTTATTGATAAACTCCAATATTTAGGTAACTTAAAATATGTGTAATTATAATATCGCTAAAAATTAACAGTAAAAAACATATTCTAAGATATTCTGTAACGGTTTCCACTGATTATAATTTTTTGAGTATTATAATTTTTTTATTGTTGGATCAATTTTTTTCAAATATTACTTTTAAGCAAAACTAATGAAAAAACAATATTTTATTTTTTCCAGTTACCTGAAACTAGGTCTCCTAGCGGCCAGGCATGGTATATTCCGTCTCGAATCAAACGACAACAACACTAACGAGTTCAAATCCGTGTGCGTCGACCCCATCGTGCAAAATGAGAAATGGACTTATGCTAATAAACAGTATATAATTAGGTAAGTTTATGTTTTTGGCAGAGGGAACCGGGGAATCTAGTGTTGAGAACGGTCCCATTAAGATATTTAATGGAGACGGTTTTGTTCTTTTCTTTTCGCCGAATTCTTGTGGAAATATGGCGTTGCATGTTGAGTGGCGGATCTGAACTCCGCGCTTTGCCTCGTTATCAAAACGAAGAAATGAAAATATTAAATGTATCATTTTTGCCAGTGGGAATTGAACCCACAATCATCGCGTTTACAGTCGCACGCTTGTGCCTCACCGCCACGTACAGCGTGAAGCTAAGTTTAATAACACCTTTTGACTTTTATTGATAACTATTGCGATATTTCTATTTTCTTTTTGTATCTATAATTATTTTAACTCTTAATACAATACTTGCTGGTGTGTTTGTATATATTTTTTCTCTTTTGTTTTTCAGTGGAGCACCCCGTCCTGACAGCATGAAGCGCGAGGCGGTGTACTCGCGCTGCCACGAGGTGGCACGGCGCTACGTGTCGCGCACGCAGGGGTGGGCGCCGGGCGCGCCGCCGCGCACCGCTGTCGCCGCCATGAGCTATTTCTACGACGTGGCGGCCGACGCGGGTATCATAGGTGACTGAGTGATTGTGTAGTGTGTTCTCACTACTAGTGGACGATCCACCAGGAGAGAATGATGCGCGAGGCGGTGTACTCGGGCTGCCATGAGGCGACGAGGCCTGGAGTTATTTAGTGTACTCTGTCTGTACTGGATTATTATCAAATCGATTAGTACTTGTGTGTTATTTAATACTATAGTGTGGCGTGTGGCAGACAGATATCAGTACTAGTGTTTAATACCCACAGAGTGCGTGTGCACTAGTAGCAGTGTGTTGTCAAGTCAGAAAGTAGACAGGGAAAAGTTTCTTTATGAATATTTGTTTAGAAGAAACTTTGTTTTGCGTGTTGAATGGCGGAACTCAACACCGCGTATAATTGGATATTTTTTTTATTGCAGACGTAATGAAAGGCGGCACAGTATCTGTGTCCCAGTACCGCTCTAGTGCCCTAAAAGCGTGTTCGGCCTCGAACGTTGAACAACCGTGGGCGTGTATAGACCTCGTATATGTTGTTACGTTGCTACAAGACGTGTATAAGATACGAGATGGGGAACCCATTTCGGTAAGTTTTTCGTTTACTTTTTGTTTTTGTCATATTTTTTTTGACAGCTTTTAATTTATTTCTTACTTAGTTTTTACTATTTATGAAGTATCTTACTTAGTTTTTATTATCTGTGAAGAAACAAAGTGAAATTGAATTAAATTATCATTTTACAAACATTACCTATAAATTGAAAACTAAAGTATCAGCCAATCCAATAAAACACTTATTTTGTAGAAACATTGTCGAATTTTATTTATGAACCCTTTTAAATAAAATTAACTAAATGTTAAGGGAATTTTGCCAAAATAAAATGAAAACTGCATTATACTTATATATTTTCCACGTACAGACAGCAATGTGATATTTTTATTATATGTATAAATATGTATATTTTTTTCAGTTATTCAAAAAGGTGAATGGTCATGAAGTTTCATGGGCATTAGGACTCGCATACACCAACATTATGAACAGAATAGCTGCAAAATCTTAGACGTAAGATTATTTTTATTGTTTAATCTATTTTTATTATGTATTGGTATTATTATTATGTATTGATATTAGTAGGTAGATATGATTTTTTGTTAAAATTTTATGTTTATTTTTGCTCATTTTTTTTGTTGACGGTATGTTTTTATCAATGATTATAATATTATTTTAATTCAATTACAATTATATTTTTTATTTTTAGTAATTTTCATTTGGTGTAATAATATTTTTTCTTTGGACAACATGTATTTACATATATATGGCTATTTGAATTTAAACTATGTATATTGTATATATTTCGTTTTATGACATAAGCCCAGTAATTTTACAATTTTTTTCATACACTCGATTATCCAAATGCTCAAAACTATTTAATAAAATAAAATAAAAACTATTAGTTCATTTAAACGGATCTATTAGCTTTACACTATATTGTATGGTGGGTATATTGTGTGACTATCTTTTTTTATTGAATCTGTGCTATGGTTGTGTTTATGCTAATATAATTGTATTTTGGAAGTCTTTTTAAATTTGTTTATAATTTAAAGACTTCCAAAATACAATAAAATTCCATGCCTTACCTGCCTTGGCGCATAGCAGAGTAGGCAGAGGGAACCCGGGGGCCTTACCAGGACGAGGAAATGTAAATATTAAATATTTCACTGCCCCAAGTGGGATTCCAACCCACAACGTGACGCGTTTACAGTCGCACGCTTGTACCGCTGCGCGACGACCTTTTATAAGTAATTATAATACTTGCAAAAATATTATTATTTTAACCTATTATAAAGTTTGATGAAATATAATAATATTTAAATTATTCCGTTACATCCAAATAATTTAATACATGATTTAGAACTTTTTTTTTTCTGTTCTTATAATAGTGAGATGACGATTATTGTTGGTTGTGTATTTTTTTAAAACAACAAATTATTTTTTTAGTTTTAAAATACATACACAAGGAAATTAATACTACATATTTTTTATTTTATATTGCGTATGATATTGTGATATAAATTTACTAAATTTTCTTTTTATATCCATTTTTTTAATGACATTAACTTAATATAATAAAATAACTTTAGTTAATTTTATTATATGGCAAATGTTTATAAATATTATATACGTTTACCACTAAATAGTTGTAACTACACCAATTTTGATGCGATTTTGTATAAGCTTATAAAGAAAAAAGATTTTTAAATAAATATTAAACCATTGTGATGTATAAGCAATTTGTACGCTTAATAAAATTATATGATTTTCAAATATATGCCTTGAATACATTAAAATGATAAATTTATTATTTTATTATATAATGTCATTATACTATAATAATATGATTATTCTAATATTTATTAAAAAAATTGTCAAGTTTTATCTTTTTTTTACTTAATTTTTATTGTCTATGAAAGAAGAAAACTAATATTATTAATTAATACTTTTATTATTAGTCTAAAGAAAGTTCCATTTCAATTTATTTTTACTTTGTATATTTCAGCTAACTAAAGTTCACAAAGAAATTTGTAAATATACACTGAAAATTAACATATATAAAAGGGGGAAAATTGAACCCAGGATCTTTGGTGTTAACTAAAAATGATATATTATTATGAAAATAATAACTAAATTTTAAATCCATAGTCTTACAAAAAAATAACTTAGCCACCGCCATGTATGGGTGGCTGTGGTTTTTCGCTGTATGTACGTCACCATTTTAATTTAAATGTATTTCAATTTATTGTAATGTTAAATTCATGTCTATATTAACATGCTTCTTTTATATTTAAGAGTATATATTATTCTATAATTTATTATATTATAACTATATTTATATTTAATTAGTTTATGTATTAATTATTTATTATTAAGAGGGACAGGTTGTATTCACTGCGTACAGATTATTAGCACGTTTATATAGTTATTTATATTTAAATTTACATTGTTATTTTATATCGGGTTAAATGCGTATTCGATACTAAATCGATTTTATAAAACGAATAAAACTTTTAATAGATAAATTGACGTAACGATTGATATTCTGTATAGAATTATGACAGTTCTAAATAATTATGTAAAAAATTAATAAATGAAAATCTTTTTTACAAAAAAAAAAAAAATTAAATTTTATAAGCAGAATTTCAATAAATATGAAATATATTATTTAATCAATATATAAGATGACGGATATGTGAATACAATTGTTAAAATAGAAATATATGATAAAGTGTCGAATATACGTAAACTCTACATTTTTACCTTAAATTTTTGAAACGTTTAAATAAATAATTGCAAAGCTTTCTGTGCACCGTTTGTAAGTAAAATAAAGTAAATAAAAAAAAGTATCTAGTGTATTGGTGTTAAAAAGTAAATTGTACAAAATTTAATAAATGTTGGGTTTTATTATATCTGTAGCTGGTTTTATTTTTTATCTGTCTCTTTATTGTAAGACAAAACGAGTGCAAACTGCAAAGTGGAAAACAAAATATCCGATTTTAATTTGAAATATGGCTTGTTATATTTTTTTTATTTATTATCATTTAACAATTTAGTACAAAACATCAACATACATAACATCTAAATATTTTCTTTATATGTTAAAAAGGTTATAAAGGGTTAGAAAATAAACAATGAAATTTTAATATTTATTAAGAACCATTCAATAGTTACAATAAAAATGTTACACTAACGCTTCTTACCTTTGAGTCGCTCAGTCTCCTAAGATGATTATAATCAAGAGGTAAATCTACAGCGCGTCAAGAGGAGACAAAAAAAATCAAGAAACAAGGTCATTAAACTTTTGACGTTTACTGTCAAATGTCGAAAAATGTTTGATATAGTCTGTGACTCAAAAATTACTTATTTTTTTAAATGGAATATATTTTAGATAAAACACTAGGCAAGTAACTCATTCTCCTCTTAAAAAATGCGTACGCGCATGTCTAATGGATACATATATTTTACCTCTAACACTATTTTTACATTACTATAAATGGTTTCTTTTATAAATGTTGTCAATATACTGAACCCGAATGAGTTAAATTATGTTGTTATTGTTTCTTTTACTGACTGAGTAGATTAGTCATCAATTCAAATATCATTAAATGAGATCTCTTATGACAACATTTAGAAATAACGTGACATTCTTCGTCCTAAATGAATTAAGAATTTATGAGAACATTTTTTTGTTACAAATGTAAGTATAAATTGTTTAAAAAATTCGACACGATAGATAACTTACAGACTTGGGATACCTATCTAATGACAATTAAAAAGCTATTTTTATGTATAAAAAGTGCGTATACATAGCAAAGAGAATAACTATCACAATGAAAATAAAATATAAAATAAAACAGATTAAATACGAATAATTGAATGTTTTATTCAATTTAAAATATTTTTTTAATCTACTTGTGAAAATGTGATAGTTCCTTATTGGAAATTACAACACTATTTTAAACAGACAACCCTACACTTAAAAGATTATTTATAATCTACATAACATTTGAATTTACTTATTAACTGTAAACTGAACTAACAATAAATATGTATGTGGAAATTTAAAACACGCTAATATTATTATTAGGAAATTATTCTATTTTATTCAAAATGAGTGGGAGTTATTCAACTACCAAATAACTATGAATAACTTCTGAATATATAAGACCAGAACACATCGACTGTACACACATTGGTAGTGGGTTCGATCTCCATTCGAGAAATGCTTATATTTAATAAAGTAACGTTTCCTTAATAATAATCCGAAAATAGAAAATAATTAAGTTATGTTTAGCGATACAGAACAACAAGCGCAGCTACCTACAGATAGGCACAAAATGCACAAACTCTTTATTATCTATGTACTGTATAATAAATTGGCGTAAATAAAGATTATATTAAATACAGTTGACGTTTCTTAGTTTTTAAATTATATATCAAAACTGTTTTAATAATGTCAAAGATTAAACAAAATGTATAATTTTAATTATTATAGATTTTTAAAAATAATTCGAACTCACAGTGGCCATAATTAGAAAGTTTAATTTTAAACGCCTACTTTCTTTTACGTAATATAAACATTACAAAAGAAAATTATTATTATTCTAATGTATGATAAATAGATGATCATTATATTACTTTTCGCCAAAATATGTAAGAAACCTGTTTATTCTAACTTTTGTAACGGCTGCGTCCTATCTAAGTTATTATAGAAGAATTTAGTAAATTAGAATTTTCAAGTTTTGATTTAACGATCAAGTTTGGCTTAAATCATCAAAATTTGTTAAGTAAATTACAGCTTCTTGTACCAAAATAGGTAGTGCTCCCCGTCTTCTACTAGTAGATCGTCTACGCCTGAAATCAGAATACAAATTGGTTGAATTTTAATTTTAGTCCCTATGAGAAAAAAATATTTTAATGGTAGGTATAGCGCCTATCAAAGCGAGGATGGCTTTGTAGACATTGCGGGAATAAACTGGATGATCACATCAAAAAATAGATATTAATGAAAGAGGATGGTCCTCCATCTTCATCCGAACCGTAAACTCAAGAACTTGATAACTAACATAAGCATTAAATAAAATGTAACTCAATAATATTAATAAAAGCTTAATATTAATGCGAACAATAAAAAGAAACATACCGACAGGAGCCACTAACTGGTTGCCAGGAGGGCTGGCGGGGTCAGGTATCTCTGGCAAACGGTACAGCAACCAATAATGGTAACCCATAGGTTCCTCCTTGTGACCAGCCAAAGTATGCACGTAGTGACCATTGGGCCATTCACTGGCTTCAAACTTGAATTTGGGATCCTGTTCCGCTGCCATTTGCATCACATGGTAGAATGAAATGTTTCTGAAATTTGGATCAATATAAGGATGCTATATTTATTTTTAATTTATTTATTTACATACTTTTTCTATTGTGGCACAGTTGGGGAGTCTGCACACACTCTGAGGGTTGTTTATGTTTAGAAAAATATCCCCCTTTTTTCAATATAATTAGGAAAGCGTTAAGGTCCATCACCAAACATGAAATCAACCAAACATCAAACGAGTATTGAGACATTCCGTTCACATTAAGATACTTCCGTTCCCCAATTACCGCCGAATTCTGGAGGAATTGCGCATAAATATGTGTTAAAGAAGAAATACCTAGGGGCGACCATATAAAGAGTATAATTCTCAGTAACATTGGTGCCGAGCCACAGGGTGTATGTGAAGGAGACGTTTCGAGCATCGGAATCATTGCTGGAGTGGCCTGACTGATAGGCTAGCTTGAGGCTACCATCGCCGCCATTGCTGTCTGTAAATATAAAATTTAATGTCGTAAAAGTTGTTTAAGTATAGCATAAGTTCTGTTAGAAAGAATGACTATAACTATTACTATTCCTGATTTAAATTTAACAATTGAAGCTAAGATTTCTTAACTTTTTCTTATCTGCTAAACAATGCATTATTGGTCTTAAGTATAATTGGTAGACATATTAAATAATTTACCAAGCGGTTCATGTCGACTATCAAACAGCTTATCACTGCAATGCGGAGGTCGCACAGCTGCTAAAGAAGCTGGTGTCAATGCTGCAATGGCTGCAGCTGTTTTAGCTACGTCTCCCCATCCGCCATCTTGCTGTTGACGTTCTAACAGCCACTTTCTGGCAGCTGGTAGACTCCAGTGCTGGTGAGCTCCTGGACCTGTGTCTGTGTCTTCTAGTGCCTGGAATATTTGACGAATAAGGCTTAATTTAGTACTTGCAAGGTTCACCAAAATTTATTTTGGGGACTTCCCCAATTCCCTTCCTAAATCTACTTAGATTTTATGAACAAAAAATTGAATAATGATTACATATACGAGTCAGTCAACAAAAACTCGTATGTCAGTTTTTTTTAAATGTATCATCTACAATATATATGATTTACTTATTTTCTGTTGTTGTGATAGGATGATAATAAACGCTTTTATGTAGATATGTTAAATTTCCAAACTAATTTTAAATTAACTAAGTATACAAGAATAGAAAATCGTCACAAATTGGAAAACAGATCTTTGACAAAACGAATCATTTAGATAAAAAATAAAACTAAGAGGCTTTCCTCACCTGTATAGCTAAAGCAGTAGTAGTTAAAGAGCCAAAGCTGCCATCGGGATGTTGCTGCCGCGCCAGACCCGCCATCGGTCGTCGGACGAAATGGATCAAACTGCGGTGACGGTGGTCCTGGACGACGCAGCGTAGAGCCAGGATTACCATTGATATGGTGTCTGTAAATAAATATTTTTTTGGTTCCATCATGTATCTCACATATAGAAAGGTAGGTAGAAGGAACGTAGTGTTAATACACTCCGTTGCACCTGCTCTGCCCAATTTTTGAGATGTTTCGTGTTGAATGGCGGAAGTTAGCGCCGTGATTTGTCTTGTTCCCAGAGCGAGTCAAATCAAATCAATACAAAGTTTTATATCTGTTATTGGATCCGAAGCTTGGTAAAAAGCCATTTTTTTACATTATTTAAAAGATTTTATAAAAAATTTCACATTGTTCATCTTAAGTACTTATACCTACTCATTTTCGTTTGTCATTAAACGGAAATTTATTTTAATTTATTATTTTTAATTTATTAAATTTGCAATAAAGCTTATTGAAAAGTTTCCACTGTAAAGGATTGATATAAGTGAAATCACACGACGATTCACAAGCTTTTATCAAATTATATATTTTATTTAACCTATCCGTCCCATTTGTGCACTATATTCATATTAATATTTATTTTAAGTCAACAGATATTACACAAAAAAATACTTTTTAGCTTGATTTTTTGTGTGTTCCATAGTCCTTTTATCGAGGAAGGCTATAAATATCTCATAGCCTCATCAAGTTACGTATTTCCTTTTGACCAAATAAGCGAAGTTTCAGGTAAAAGCTAGTATCAAATTTAAAACAAAAAGCAACTCACCTAAGCTATGATCGGCAGCAGCGTTAGCAATGTCCAGTAACCGTCTAATATGGCGACGTCTTACATGAGCTGCTGAGGAGCAGGCAGCAAGAGTGGCATATGCGAATTCCAAATCATGAGGAGGTTCACGATGGAGCAACGCTGTTACCAGGTCCCGACCGTGGAAAGATCTAGGGTCTTTGCATAAAGCGCCTAAAGCAAGAGTGTAGGCTGCTAGGCGTCCTAGTGGTGGTGGAGACTCGTGGTGCCTGGAAAGATAGATTTATGTATATAGTTTCGTCTCTTACTAGTGTTAAGACATTCCGTTCCCATTAAGACATTTCTGTTCCCCACTTTCCACATATTTTCGGGGTATTACGCGATGAGTGGCGGAACTAAGTCCTATGTCTATAGGGCTCGTAGAATGGATTTCTACCGCTTCATGATCTTATGCGATAGCCCCCAAGTCTTGCCAGCCTACACGAGACAAAGGTACCCCCTAATCGACTGATAATATAACTTATAAACACAACAAGTTACAAAAAAAGCCAATTTGGAGCTATGCGTAATGTCCTAACACAAGGTTCCCTCTGTCTACCCTGCTATATACTGGATACAGCGTGAATTACGCTAGAATTAGCTACGTAGTACGTACGTATATCAGAATATGTTATAATTAAAAAAAAATACAAATTACAATAATCATTAAGAAAATCTATCGAGAATAAAATAGATATCCATAGACTAGTTTCTATTACAAGCATAATATTTAAAAACACACATTCCATTTTTATTACAAAGTCGGTTAGTTAATTAAAGTTACAATCTCACTTGGACATCATGAGAAGTATTTCTATCTCCATCTGTTTCGCCGACAGCTGCATTTCCAGGCCTTGTTGTTCTATTTCCTTGCCTGTGTTGTTTGCTAACTGGAAAAGGAAATATTACATTATAGATTGTTATTTGTTGCTTTTTTTTTTAAATTCTTTTAAATGGTATTACTATTATATTTACTTTGTGCTCTATTTTATGTTTGATAACCTACTTTATAGCAAAAGTAACTTTTTACAGCTTAAAGCTGTACATCGCGTACGTAACAGAGTAGGCAGAGGGTGCCTAGTGTTAAAACACTCCGCTCCCCACTTTCTGCCGAATACGGCAATAAGTGTTGAGTGGCGAACCTCAACACCGCGTTTTGCCTTGACACCAGGGCGAAAATATTAAATATTTCATTTCCTTGTGTGGAAATCGAACCCACAACCTGTAGCATTAACAGTCACACTTATAATAAATAGTCAATACATCATCTTATATATCTTACTTGTAAAGTGAGCATAACATGATGAGTATCATTCCCCCATCCCCAATCAGGTTGTCGATGTTGCAAAAGGTATGATAATGCTTTTTGTATAGCTTGGCCCTCGTTCAGGGTCTCAGTTTCCCAGGCCACAGTGGTGGGAGCCACGGTGGTGGTCGGTGGTTTGGTGCTCGATGGTACAATTGGGGATTCAGTTTCTGTAAGAAGAAGTATAGTGAAGTGTTCGAAATGTGGTGCTTGCAAATATGTGTATAAAACTAAATATAATTCGGATTAAGACTTGTATTTAAAACGTATATTCAATATTTATTTATTTATAAAGACACTTGTTTTTTATTTTAGTACTATGACACTACAGACAAGAACGGAAGGTTTATGGACGATTAAGTTCCTAGGTCTCCTCTCCGTTCCCGTTCAGACATTTCCTTTCGCCATTCTCCTCTGAATTTTCTTGACACATTCCGTGTTTAGAGGTGGAATTCAAAGTCGAGCTTTGACTCGTTATCATAAATAGAAAATGAAAATATTGTACATTTCATTCCCTCGAGTAGGAATCGAAACCACAACCGTCGCATTGAAAAAAATAATTGCTTTATATTAAAAATTTGTTTACAAATTGTCTTTTTAATAGGTTGTTTTTGAAAAACTTACCAGTTTGACCATTGACAGCCGCCACGACAACCAGCAAGGCCCACAGCGTGAGTGAAGCTAGATGAACTCTGCACATGGTGACTAAAACAAAAATATTATATTCAATTGACTTTCTTATTCATTACTACTCAAAATGGTGAATTTTAGGGTTCCTCAAAAGGAAAAACGGAACCCTCATAGGATTTGCACTTAGTTGTCCATCTCTCCGTCTGTCATTTATCTAGAGATCGCGTGGCATGGCGTATGAAGCTGAGATATCCAATATTCAGGTCTATAATCTCTTGAAGCACAGAAAAAAAAGCTACGAACATTTATGCATCGATTTTGTTGCACTTTGTATGGAATTTGCCAGATAATGAAAACTATAGCTAGGGTAATAGTACTTCCCGTGGACCTATTATCATGAAATTAGATATGAATTGAGAACTTACAATACAATGAATTTACAGATTTATTTACAGATATAAAAAATCATTACAAGCTTATATTTATATTAGTAGCTGCTATCATACAAAATTAATGCATATACCCGCAAACTTAAGTTTTCGTAAATGTAAGCTTTTATAAGTTGTACTTCTCAATCCTAAAATTGACACGGATACGGCGGTGGGCAAGTCCGACTCGCACTTAACCGGATTTTTTTTGGACTCTGAATTAGTTTTTTTTTAGTGCATTTTCATTTCTCACACATTGCGAAGTAGACAATGTGTGTGTGAAATCTTGAAGGTTCGTTCTTCAGGCTAGGGCCAGGTAAACGCGACGGTTTTTGGTTCGATTCTCCTCATGGAAAAGAACTATTTAATATTTTCATTTTGCCCCTCTGGTAACAAGAAAAACATCCTATCTAGAACAGTTCCATTAGAAAACTCCCACAAATCTTCCTTCTGTATCATTAAGAGGGAACGTTTACGTAAAACCCTATAATTCTTGCAGGTGAAGAAATGTCTATTGAATATTTATACGTCTCTAAATATGCATGAGCACGTCGTCTGTCCTTGTTCTCAAAGGCTGGAGTAAGCGGCGCTTAATATGGTAAAATAAAAGCGATCTACCCACCATGGCGTACCCTTATTCCTTTTCTGTCTGTTAAATTGAATGAAAATATATGGTTATCCTACTTTGCTAGTAATAAATGTGCAAGTTTCTGAGGATGTCAGTTGAGGTAAGGGTTGTTAGTTGCTCTTTCACGCAAAAACTGCTCAACTAATTTAGATGAAACTTTACAGTAAGCTTAGACTTTAGAATCGGCTATGTGGGTACAATTTATGTAAAGGTTTTGGACAATTTAGCTATAATATCAGAATAATTTAAGCGGGCGAAGCCGTAGATGAGTCGCGTCTTGTTCAATTATGTATATATAAATAGTAAATATCTTTTCTCACTTAACTTCTTGAATTGATACAATAAATCAACTATATATCGTCCAATACCAATATTAAACCAAACAATTGTCTTAGATTTACACTCGACTAGGTCGCTCGTAGGTAATTCTGTAAATCCATCACGACCTGTCAGTACTGTAAGCTGAGTATATGTAGTCAAGTATATATATGGGTTTAATTTCTCGATTTGAAAGTAACAATGATAGAGTGAAAATATTGTTATAAATGTTAAAAAAATCTTTTTGTATGTAATTTTGTTTAGTTTGGTTTAATCGACAAGAAATTGCGAGGGTTAAGAATCTAATTGAGATTTAGACAAAAAAGAAAGAGGTGTCATTTGTGCATCGAGAAAAAAGATGGAGATTTAGAAAATTAAAAAAAAACTAAGAAACACGCTTTTTTTTAAAAACAACTGCTACATATTGTACTAAGTGTTGTAAATTATATGAGCCTCTGAAGGGTTCTAGGTTCTGGTTGCATCATCAGACCAGCTCAGAGCTCATAGTTAGGTAGATATGGCTTAGATTAATAATATATACGATATTATTGTATTGTCACCTAATTTACTTACTCGTATAAGTATCTATCTTATATTCGCCAAGTTTTATAAAATAATAATTATTACAAGCCGATCAAAATCAGTTTCTAGATTTTATTTTAGCGCGCTTGAATAAAAGCTTGTTTTTAAAAAGTTCTTTTTACTTTTATTCTTTGGAGTTATTTAGACGACAAAGCACGGCGTTAAGTTACAGCATTTTTCCATGCCTGTACAGATAATTCAAATAATTAACCAAAATACATCTAAAAATCGTATTCCATAGTCAACCTTTAAATTTATTGATATTTTTCAGCTAAAGTGTGATTATTTCGCGACTTCATTTATATCTCGATGTTAAGTCGATGTATGAAGACAATTTATTTGTTCGCGCAACGATCCGTGTGTGACCTCACTTGTGATTGATGACACTCATCGGATTAATGCCTTTATTTTCCTTTTTCTTTTCTTATCTTATCTTTCCTTTAAATTTGTTTTGGATTTTAAAGGTTATATATGTTATTTTTTTTATGCAATTTGTTTTAGCCATCATGGCGCAGTAGCCTCCAGACTGTAAAGAAGATAAGCGACTGTGATTGTCGTAGCTTCGATTCTCATTTGGGAGAATTTATTATATTCGTTTCCTCGCTCTGGTATCAAGACAAATAGATATGAGTGGAAAGTGGAGAAATGGAATGTTTCAACACTAGGTTTCTTCTATCTACCCTGCGGGTATAGCATAAGCATAGAAAAAAAGTCGACAGGTCACAAAAGTTGTTATAATGTTAGAATTTTAATGTTTATAAAATTATTCTTTATATTTTGAAGTGCTTTTGATAAATTATTTTAAGTATTACATTTTATTTTTATTACCGTCAACCTTAAAATAAAAATACAAATAGAAAAATAAATATCACCAAAAACGTACACGCATTTAGAAATCAAATCGAAACGACCAATTTAAACGCCCATAAACCATTAAGCTGTTTCAAGATTAATCATTTCAAGCAATTTGCCAAATACCCAAATTTAATATCCACATTAAAAAAAAATTGGCCAATTTAAAACGAATCTACATCAAAGACAATTTGGGGGTTCCCCGGGTGGAGGTAATTTTCCGTCTAGTGCTCTAATTGGAGGTGCCTTACTTCATTACTGACTGCAAACATCGTTAAGTTCAACCTTAGTTAGGCTGAGCTACGGTGTTTGCCAAATATGTTGCAGTTAGCCATTATAGTTGTTTATCCTAATAAAATTTAAACTATTATAAAGTGTCAATATTATGCTGTGATACATGTTATATATAGAGTCTAACTCTCCACTCTCCGCTGGAATCTGAAGGCGTTGTATGTTGAGTGGTCAACGCCTCGAACTCGTTATCTGATAACTAGATAAAGTGAGGTGTTGGCAATAAAATATTCAATATTTTATTTCCCCGAGTGGGAATCGAAACTACAACCGTCGTGTTCATAATCACATGCTACTTATTGCCTTTGCGCCATGATGGGGTCGATTATTATTAATTTTAGTCTTCAAATGTTTCTAAGAACTATTCATATTCCACCCACATCCACAGGTTGCCTGGAAGAAATCTCTTAAAGAGATAAGTCCACCGAGGCTAACGTTTTTTCTGTTAAATGTATTTTTTTAATGTTGAATGCAATAAATAATATTATATATATATTTACTTAATAATATTAACTATTAAATTAGTACAATTTCAATGAAGTCAGCACTATAAGTTGTTTAGAACTAAATGGCTTTATATTGTGCTTTAGAATATAATACCTCTAGAACATTTTAGTTATTATTAGTGTTAGCTCGTTGTAAAGTTCGTCTCAATTTATAAACTTAGTGAATTGTTCGCTTCATTTTGCATTCTGTTAGTTGTGCTGAGCAGTTAGTTGTATAATAGAATAGTAATATATATCTTTTAAGCATTGCGTTGTTGAGTTGAGTTGCGGAACTTAACGCCGGGTTGTACCTCGTTGCTAGAAGGAACTTCAAGTGGGAATCGAACCCATAACAGTTAAGTTCACACTCTTGTTCTTCTATGCCACGATAGCTTCAAGAATCAATTTGGACAAAAATTGTTCCAAATAAATGTATTATGCTATGAATGTCTATTACAATATATTTCTGCTTTGGATATTTAAGTAATAAATTTTGCTAGTAACTTCTTAATCATTTCGTTGTAAGCTATATTATTAAGAACAGCATTTTGACGGAGCCTTTAGGAAACAATTTAGCTTGCTAATAGCATTTCTGGTTTTAATTTACTCGTATAGATTTTCGTCCTATGAACGATATTTATAATTTTCATAGTAAAGTAGTAGTTAGATACTATATATTTTTTTTTACTTGGCAAATAGCTGAGTAGGTAAAGGGAACATGGGAACCTAGTGTTAAGTTACTCCTTTTCCATTAAATCCGTTCCCCATTTTCCATTCAACGCCACACGTTGCTTAAGAGAGCGAAGACCAATTATGCAAAGAAAATATTAAATATTTCATATCCTCAAGCGGAAATCGAATGCACAACCTATCCTGTTTACATACAAACTACTGCCCCTGCGCCACAACTGGCCCAATATTAATTTCTTTTACATTTTTTAAATGAAATTTTGCATAAACGTAAACAAAATTAGCTGGCGACGCGTGAAATTTAGTACCGCCGTCACCTCTGCCTTTGGTAATTTTCCGTCTGTTGCACTAATTGAAAGGCGCGCGGCCGACTGTAAATATTCTTTAAATTACGTTCAATGTTAAATAAACATGTTTTTTTTAAACGTTGTCATATATTTTTAATATCTTCTTTTTCTTTTTTTTATGGGAGTCTTATCTCTAATGGATATATCAGCCTGAATGCCACCTTCCAACCTTTTAGTTTCTTTTTTTTAAAAGTGTTTTTACTTATTGACAAGTGTTTTTTAAATATATTTCTTACATTCTTATGTGAAGTTATTCCATTAGGAACAGTGCTTAGACACTAATATAGAGACTATTGTTATAGCTATGATTGTTTTACGAGAATGTGGAAATAAAAACAATCAATGAGACGTATCTAACGATCCCAAACTCGACTCCAAGGTTCCATCACCCAATTCCAATACCATCAGACCAGCCATTCCCTATTATACAACCCACTACCATGGAAGGCAAAATTTGATTCATATATAAATTATTCATGAGATATTTAATACACATAGTAAAATCTTACCTCATATGTTCCTTTGATATTAGATCCTACAAACAGAATGATCTCATCGAGAATAAGAAGGGCTTGTTGAAGTGCTGTAAGATGAGTGTGGTAATAGGCTTTCGATATCGATTTTCAACAAAACTTAAGAACTAATTGTTTTTTTAGCTTTCTGCTATATTCGCACTTAGCAAGGTAGGCAGAGGGAACCTGGGAACCTAGTGTTAAAACACGATCAGACTAAGAGTCGTCGTTTCTCGGTTCCCGGCGGCAATTAAGAAAATTAAAACATTAAATGTAATTATGAAAATTGATTCTTGAATTATGATAATTAGTTTAACCATACCATTACTATGTAATTGAGTTTAAGTTTTGGATTACATGCGGCTTCGCCCTTTAAAGCTGATTATTATCTAAAATTTAATCAAGGTATATAAAAATGTTAATAGTGTCAGGATATTTGTTATAGATAATCAAATTATATATTATATGCTTGTTAGCGTTAAGCCCGCCTATTGTACATTTTTTTTTTATTTTTTTTTGTGCAATAAAGAATATAAATAAATAAATAAATTAGCTTCACGCCGCACACAGCAGGGAACATTGTGTTAAGACACTCCGTTCTCCTCTTTCCGCTGAATTCTAGAAGCATCGCGTATTAAGTGGCGGAACTCAACGCTGCGCTTTGCCTTGACACTAGAACGAAGAAATGGAAATATAAATTTAAATAAATATTTCATCTCCTCGAATGGGGATCGAACCCACAACCAGTCGATTTTACAGTCACACTTTGTACAGGCCTTACGTCTGGCCTCAATTTATTATAGATCAAACTCATATATATTTTCGTATTTAAAATGTATTTCCATACTTATTTTTCAGTTACCCCTAGCGGGGTTCCTGGCAAGGATGGAGCGCCATTACCATGATACTGGTTATTTTAAACATCTTTCGTAGTGCAATTGTTACAATAAGTATTAAGAAAATAATGTTATATTGCCTTAACACTAGTGAGTGTTTTAACACTAGGTTCTCTCTGCCTACCCTGCTGTGTGCGGAATATAGCGAGAAGCTAATTAATTACTTTATTTTTTAATAAGAATCTAGGAACATTGTTGTCCATACTAGGATAGGAATATAAATTGAACCCAATACAGAATGGCCCTTGGTATTCACTAGACGATATTGAATCAATAGAAAACTTTCCAATGAACTGCCATATGAAATAAAAATAGAGCTTTTCAGTTTTTGGTATGACTATCACGCCTTTACAAGCCAAAAGCTTTTTTGTATTTTCTAGTTTTATTTTTTAGCGTGATTTATTACTATGAATTTAGAAAACTGATTGAGACTAGTCCTGGAGCATGGGCAGAAGTTTGCGCCAGGTTGTGGGTACGATTCCCACTCTTAATATTTTCAGTTTTAATATTTTCATTACCCACTCTGGTAACGAGGCACAGCGTGGACTTGAGCTCGGCCACCCAACATGCAATAATTCGAAAATTTGGCAAAATTGGGGAACGGTGTGGAGTGGATGGGCAGAGTATTTTAATACTTGGTTTTCCAGGTTCAATCTACACCAACAATGCTGCTAGCGACGACTAGTACTTTAAATAAACATTCTTCCACAACCACGTCTCACACAGCCTCTATCAAGCCTTACAAAACAAAAATCATCTTAAATTTCCCACTTCACTTCCAATTTGGCAGGCAATTGGTTCCCAACGAGATCCATTACCTCAAGTATCTTGAATGTACCACTCTTGTTATATATGTAAATTTGTTTATCGACACGTGTTAGGTTATGTAAAATATGTATTAGAGTGTTGGCTTGGCTTTGAAATGTAGGGTAGATTTACATTTTTATCATAGAGTAGAGCCCCTACCACTAGATTTTATAGTTGCCTTATCAGGAGGAAAATTGGATTTTGACGTTTTTTTTGTTTTTTTTCTTCATTTTCACGCTGTATCTTTCCGCAGAATTTTCGACACGACGAATTTTTGTCTTGTTCTTAGAGCGAAGAAATGAAAATATTAAACATTTCATTCTATTGAAGACCATATTTGAAAGTGTTATTTATATATACATACTCGTAAGACTATGAGATGGAGATATTTAAGGCTGTTATGGCGAAGTAGTACAGCAGTGAGTGTTTACGCACTCGAGGGAATGAATTATTTTTAAATCCTCACTCTGGTACGCGGAGTGTCTTGGCACTAGATACTTTCTGCCTATTTCTTGAAATCTTATTTAAATTTATTTTTCATATCATCCGAGTGAATTGGATAACTAAAAATGTTTGTATGGTGGCTAACTTTTTTTACTTTTCAGGTGCTAACTACAAAACTTGTAAGTAAAATAAGCGAGTTTAAATTTTGTTGCGTACGAATTCTTAAAGAAAATTTTTAGAACGAGGGTCTAAATAATTACTTCCACTGAATGGAAATCGAATGGAACCCCACATCTATCGCGATTACGGCCCGATACTGTGCTAGCCCAGTCTAAATAAACATTAATTAAATAAAAGTGAGTATGACGCGAGTATCAAATAGTATTCAAAAAGCTAAAGTTTAATACGTATGTAGAAATATCTCCATCCCGAGGGAAATGAACGTAGAATATCGACGAATGACCTTTCCGCACAATTTGGCGGCCATATTGGTTGATCAGTCACGTTCAAAATGCTTTAATGCTTATATAGGATTTACTTTTAGCATATGTTAGGTTTTTTTTTAAGAGAGTTACCAGTTACCAGAGCAAGGGAATGAAAATATTAAATAATTCATTTCTTCGAATGGGAATCGAACCAACAACATATCGTTTTTACAGCCAGCTTGTGCCATGACAGGCCTTTTAATATATCTTTTTATTTTATGTCAAGGATTAACAAAATTGTGTTTTAGGTCTGTTATGAACTAAATTTCTGAGATGTTATTGCCAAGTCACCTTGAGAATAACGTGACCGTCTCCACTTTATTTCAAGCTCGAAATAATTTTAATATTCTTGAATAAAAATAAAAAAAATATCTAAGAAAAACAAGGGTGCTAATCTCATTGAATTTTATTAGTCATTTATTATCAGATTACAATTTTTTTTGTAAGTTGGCTGTAGATTTTCAAATTTAACTATACTAAGTTACAAAATTTTTTCTATAAACTTAAAAGTAATTTCTTAAAAATATTTAAGCTTTAAGAGAATATCTTGTGAGATTTAATTTTATCATGTAAATGAACAAGACGACATTGTTGAATACAGGCCGTCGAAGCGTTACAGCGTCTGAATGGAAACACGATGGTTGTAGATTCATATCCCACTCGGGGGATTTAATTATGTTCGTTTCCTCGTTCTAGTAACAAGACAAAGCTCTACTACATATTTCTACTCGACCGAAATATATAGCAGGATAGGCAGAGGTTATATTATGCATATAACTAAAAAAATTATAATTTTATAATAACGTATTTATATTTAATAGTATCATATTTATTATTACTTTTTGCACCTTTTCGCTGTCTTTTATGTAATAAGTCCTTTCAAATGGTTGCCTGTAAGAAATCGCTTTTAGTGATAAGGCCGCCATTGCACTTTGTATTGTCTTTCTGTAATTATTGTTACTCTACTGATTCTTTGTTTATTTTAGTGCAATAAAGTATTATTATTATTATTATTGTTATATGTTATTATATCAAAGAAGAAAAGAGTTCCTAGGTTCCCACTGTCTACCCTTTAATAATGTCGGATATAAAATAAAATCACAAATGTGTTTTCAGCCTAAGTACGATGAGGTTTAAAATGATAAAAATATATATTTTTTATAATGAGATGCATGTTTCAAGTGCGTGCTTGAACATTTTAATTTGTTCGGAACTAAGTTATATATGGTACGGTATGCGAGTGTTGAATTGACAGAGGAAAGGTTCCGTATTAAATTTATTTAAATATAAATATTTTTCATCATAGTTTCACAGAAGAGTGGTAAAACTAGGTTCCCATGTTCCCTTTTGTTATGTGCGGGATACAGCGTAAAAAATACAGTTAAAAATTATAATCAATAATATCTTTCTGTCCATTTATATTATTGTGGAGCATGCATGAGGACAATATAAAAATGTACTTATTTGAAATTATGGTTTTTGCAAAGGACAGACACTCGTACAGATGATTTATATTTATCCTAAAAAAGTTTCACGCATTTTCACGTAAAGAAGGAGAGATCAAATTAAACCATTCATATTCAATCTTAAGACATTCCGTTCCTAGTGCACCCAATTTTTGAGACAATAGAATATTTGTACATACAATTGATTGATTTAGTATTATTGTACGGAACCCTAATAAGTTTTTGCAGATATCCATATGTCTATAATATACACGAATTGAGTTGTTCAGATTTACCCGTATGAATACTGTAGATCCTTGTATTTAAGAATTTGTTAAAAAATGGTAACATTTTTTATATATATATTTCATTGAGCACGTTAAGCGAATGTGATATAAAAGTATCTATGGTAAAAATATATATATCCTATAGCAAAGCTGGGTAGACAGAGGTAATTTTTGTCATGTTAACCCTATTTTCCGGCCAATTTTCGAGATATTGCGTGTTGAGTATCTAACGGTTGAAACTTGGTGGTTGAGATCCGCTAGGTTCCTAGGTTCCCTCTGTCTGCCCTGCTATGTGCGTAAAGCTAAAAAAAACTCAGGGGAAGCCGCGGATAGGTTGCCAGTTTCACAAAATCGTTTCAATAAATAAAGCCCAAAAAAAGAACGCTCTGGTAGGTAAAATAAGTTAAATAAAACCGTGACACCAACTCTCCCCTGGGGGCAGCTACAGTGTTCCTTATTATTATTATGTTTAATGTTTATTGAAAAATATACTGTAATATCATTTAATACTATAGCCATGAAAAAAACTTTTTCTAATAAAAAATAATGTGAAAGTCATATAACAGCTTTGTAGGTAATTTGGCTAAAATAATAAAAAGTTAGATGACTAATTTATTTTTATAGGTTCCGACGAGCCAGTAATTTTAACTTGTAATTATTAACTCAACGATTATAGGTTCAACTCTCACTCGAGGAAGAGGAGTTTAGTTCCTAGAGTAAGAACGCATTTGTATGGATTTCTGCCCACGATATCCCCAGCTTCTTTCTCCATCAGCCTATCACTAGGGCATTAATCTTTTTATTTTCCAGTTACTGCAGTTTCAGCGGCGTATAGGAGAATATAGATTAATAATAATAATTGAAGGAACGAGTTACGTCCATGACATCGTTTCAATTATGTATTACTAATTGCTCAGCGCCCCGGGGGCTGGCTCGGTACTCAAACACCGTGTCAGATGAATAACGAGGTTATGTCAGACGTGGGGCCAATTATGGTTCGGAAGACTGGTTCTTGTGGTGGATGAGGATTTTGATATGCTTAGGGCAGAGATATAAGGATATTTTGTACTTATCTTCGCCTTAGATCGCTTCGCTCATCGATTCCTTCGATCAGTGTCTTGTTTTTTTATTGTGTATTAATACAGCACTATATGTGGGAGGACTATAATTATGTGTGGACTATGTGTCCATTTTATTTATTTTTTTCCATTTTACATTGCTATAAAAATTCTACAAAAATATAATTGGAAAGGCAGGCAGGGAAGTTTTTCAGTCAAGGCTTGGCCATATCAACCCTAATGACCACGTTTGACCACCATCAGGCCTAATAATATAAGTGTTGATATGGTCTAGGCTGATCCTCGGCAACCTTCAAGTAAGCCTCATCATAATTTTTCATAGACATGTTACAAATAGAACGCATCGATGTCGATTTAAAATCAATTTATATATCAAAGTACATATTTTCATTTATTTTAAACAACATTCTAAATTCTAAATGTAAGATATCTGTGTTCATTTAAAGCCGGTCATTGTTGATAGCCGGCACACGTCCAATCTGTACGGTTAGTTGCTCCCAGGTGAGTGGTTGCCAATTGATAAATGGATAACCAATACTAATCCTATAGCACTGTAGCGAATACTATTCTCTACATACATAGAAATAACTGCAAACTTTAATTAAAAAGAGTTTTTTTCACATAATTTCAAATTGAATTAATAATAATGTATGAAATCCTTAAATGAGTATAAGTTTTCGGGTAACACGCCCAAACGCTATGGGTAATTCTTGAAAAGCAACCGCAATATTGTCTAATATAGGTAAATACATATTATATTACTATAAAATGCTGCGTTTGGTTACGCCAGCCGCTGCCAAGACCGAGAGCCTGGTTTCCATTGCGAAAGAGAAATGAGGCAATAATGCTGAATGACGGTAAGGGCCTTTTTCAAGTTAGTGAGTACGCATACTGTCTTAACTACATATTAGACTAATAGTTATCAAAATTTCAGCTTTTCTAAAATAACGTAGGTCTGGGGGTCCTGGGATCTATGGCTAGTAAGTAATAAAACTTGATGCATTGTTGAGTGGTGGAACTTAACGCCGCGCTGTGCCTCGACTCCAAAACTTTAATAGTTATTTTACAAAAAATCATAGGATAGTCCAAAGAAAATTTTCGCTATACCAAATAGTCATTGCTAAGCTAATAAAGATTACAGAGATAACATGCCAGTACATACATACATACATACAATATATCTCTAATATAAGTCCCCAGAGCGTTGTTTATCAGATAATTTCCCACACGCCCTCTAGTTCCAACAGACATGTTTTAACTTGTCTCAGCTCGACTTTAGTCAATGTCGTGCACAAGATAAGCATTTGAGTCTGGACCCGAGGCAATTTTGTAAAGGAAATTTTAGGTGTTAACTTTGAGACTAAATTATATACTACCTATGTAGAGAATTACTAGAATATTCTAACTAGTGTGTATTTTTTTTTGACTTCACGCTTTATCTCGGATAAAGCAGGATACGGAGAGGGAACCTGGGAACCTACCTTAAAATATCGTGTATGATTAAATATCTTTTTTGCTAAAAACCCCATGTCTTCTTACTCCGAGCGAGATGTGACACTACATTCCCATCAAGACACTTACGTTTCTCACCTCTTCGCCAAATTTTCGAGATATTAGTGATACTCAACACTCAAAGCCTCGGAAATTCTAAATGGGGAATGGATGATCTCAACACTAAGTTCCCTCTGCTTACCATACTAAATACGGGATAAAGCGTGAAACGAAAAAAAAATCTTCCCAAAAACTTTAATCTGCCATTTAAAAATTTAAACAACAATATAAACTTCCAACTCCATAAATCTTTTAAATTGGCAATTTTTCATCACATAATTATGATAGTGTTGCATATTTTCACAGAAAATGTATTCCACGAACCAACCTACATGACTCCACGCATATAAATAGGCTGCCGAAATCACTTTAAATAAATTGTGAGGTTTATTCGTGTCATATATTCTGCTCTCGTGAAAGTGTTCATGAGATTTGGCATACGAAACTAAATATTTAACAAGTGTTATATTTTGGAAATATAGTATAGTAGAGTTAAAACACTCCGTCTCCCATAAATGTTAGGTTTTAGGCTTTAAGATCGGGGAATGTTTTTAGCATGGTACATAGAGTGGCTTATTGTAAGAATACTTAGTTTCTTTACTCTAACAGAAAAATAATAATTATATTCGAATCAGTAGTTCTTGAGATTAGCACGTTGAAATCAAACAAACTATTTAATCGTATAATATTAATAAGTATCTATCTTGTAAAAAAACATCGAAATGTATTATAATCCAAATTAATTCCATAGTTAAGTCTAGTGGACATTTTCTTACGAAGTTAAAATGCAAAAGGACAATCTGGATTGCAGAACCGGGGTCGTGGTCAGAACGTTCATTGGGTCGGCCTGGCTGTCTTCCAAATGTACAGAAGTTTGTCATTTGACTACGTTGTTATAGCCCCAATGGAAGAATAATTGGCTGATAAAGAAGTTTTAATACGAAATCTGTATTTGATTTGTGTGGTCAATTTCTTTTGAGGGTTCTGTACATCAAAAGTGATAGAATTCTTGATCACGTTGTCCGTCTATCTGTCTGTCGATTTTTCGCCTGTCTATTTGTCTGTTAAGACCTTAATTATTGTTTACTTTTGTGTAACCCGTATAAAAACGGGAAATATGAAGAAAAAAAGATATGTATATATACTGCCAAGTGTGAGTCGGACTCGCGTACGATATATTCCGTATCATTATCTATAAAAAGGACTAAAAAATGCACATTTATTGTATGGGAGCCCGATTTAATATTTATTTTATTCTGTTTTTTAGTATTTATTGTTATAGCGCCAACACAAATATACCTTCTATGAAAACTTCAACTGCCTAACTGATACACAGACAGACCAGCAGATGGATGGATTTACTTAGTAATACTACACGTTTTATCCTATGGATACGGAACCCTAAAAATTTGTAAATTATATTAACTTTTATTTATTTTCCTTTGGATGAAAGGCCAATATTTTTATTACTGTATATTGTATGTTTGAGATAGCAGGAGAGCTAAGATAAAGACTTGTAACTCAACGCCGCGCACCACTACATGGAGAATTTATATCTGCCGAGTGGGAATCGAACATACAACCGTCGCGTTTCCTTTCCCCCCGTGTCAAGCCTATCATATTTAAATTAAAAGCATAAACTCTAATTACACGTTTTAATTATAAATTGTCGCCCATGTTTATGAGACGTTTATGTGCTACAGATTTAAAGCAAGACGTTACTACGTTATAATTACAAAATATATTTAATTATCATTACTTTGTTTCTATTATATTAAAAAAGTAATTATGTACCCTTTTTTGTACCCTCTTTTAAAGGGTTGTAATAATTTTCAGAGGCTGTACTGGCCCAGGGTTACTGTAAACGCGACGGTTCTGGGTTCGATTCCCAATAGGGAGACTAAAATATTTAATATTTTAATTTGTTTGCTCATTTCTAACACTAGGTCCCCAGGTTCCCTGTACTTAAAAACAAACAGTTAAAAACAAAGTTTTTTTATTTAGCAGTGTGAGTATTTTATTTTGTATAGTAGAAAAAAAGCGTTTTCTTCATTGTGTTCTTCCTTATTATTATAACAAACGAAGGGGTCGAACCCTCTCAGAAATATAAAGGAATGTAGAGCACGAAGAGAAAATTTTCCGAAACTTCTACGGAAACGGGTAAAACGGAATTATAATTAAGTCATAAAATACACGGAAACGAACTACGACTAATATATAGTAATATTATAAATTTGAATGTAAGTTTGTCTGTTAGCCTTTCACGCCAAAACTACTCAACCGATTATCGTGAAACTTTGTACACATATTCTTAGAGATATTAGAAAGGACATAAATATATTTTTTATTTAAAAAAATTATTTTTCTTTGTGTCTCTAGCAAATAATCATTGTGAAGCAGCTAATCTTGTACATATCAAATACTACCAGCTACAAGCTGTATTCCGTACACAGACGGTAGACAGAGAGAACCTAGTGTTAAGACACTCCGTTCTCTACTTTCCACCATGAATATTTCATTTTCTTGAGCCCTACGCCACGACTGACCTTGAAAATACTACCGTTTCCATAATATATAATATTTTAATCCTTAAACATAGTAATGAATTCGGTATAAACCCCTCATACGCGGAATCAACTTAAATATTTATAGAATAAATAATTATTTTTGTTTATGAAATTCATGAAAGATGTAATATATTATACATATATATATATATATATATATATATATATATATATAT
>HE669212.1:0-50545 GCA_000313835.2 Heliconius melpomene melpomene | reverse complement strand
TATATATATATATATATATGTATAATATATTACATCTTTATATATATTCATATTTTCGAGCGCGCGCAGTGGTCAGATTAATTGCGTTAGTATGCAAATAGTGTGCGACAGTTTTATGGGGGTTTGTGGGTCGAAATAACAATTAAACGTTGTGGGTTGTGGGTTCATTTATTAATTGAAAAATATTGGTGCGTTTGGAAAATGTTTCTTGTTTTTTTTTTATATTTTTATTCGACACTTAAGTAAGAGAAATACTTTTTTTTAGTAAAAGATTTTTTTTTTTTAAATTTGTTATTATATATTTTTTGCTTCATGTCATATCGCGGAATAGCATGGTTAGTAGGCAGAAGAAACCTAATGTTAAGACACTTTGTTTCTCACTTTCCATAGGATTTTCCAAGGTATTGCGTGTTGAGTTGCGTAACTCAACACCGGGTTCAACGCTTTTGTCTAGGCGCCAGAGCGTAGAAATGAAAATATTAATAAATTTATTCCCTCCTATTCCGGCTCCTTGACGGCCTCATAGATATTATAGATTTTAGATAATAGATATTATAAAATTTTGTTATTTATTTCCAGCATCAGTCTCTTGAGGGCATGTTAAAATATAGCTAGGACGAAGTTTGGGAACGTTTCTGATATTTTATTCATTACTCGAAGGGTTTATACGAAGATTATTAATTAATGGGGTAAAAAAGGCTGTATTACTTACATTTTTATTACAATTTTAATGAATATTAATTGAAAAATGAAATTTATGTCATTTTGTTTATTAAAATGTAGATTGAAATTGAATTTGTAATCGCGTAGCTTCAATCTGTGTGTGAATTTTCATTTTCTTACTTTTTCATTTTCGTATTTTAAGATTTCACATTTGCGGGATTCAGTGTGAAACTGATTTATTTGATTTATTTATTCTGTACTTTTAGTGATGTCTCACACAAATACAAACCTACACCAGCTTATATCTCGCGAACTATACATACTTACTTCTAACAATTTAACCTACTTACATATAAATATGCCAAACTAACAACCTACATTTTTTGTGGTCGGTTAAAACTAAAATTCAATTAATATAGATTAGCTATCTTTAAAACTACGAGTATTTCTATATACCTACTAAATAAATATATTCCCAAAATAGCAGAGTGAAGTTAACGTTTGATATCCTCGTGTAAACTACAGTTCCCATTAAGGTTGGTGAAATTTATGAGCGTTCAGCAAAGTGCAGCTTTGGGAAATAAAATATTTTATACAGTATAGTAGTATAGCTTTGCTGGTTCAGAGGATGAGGAATTAAGAATGTATTGGTGGTTGTGGTTATTTGGTCAATAAAGGAATAGATGCGAGGTTTTATTCGTTTCACGCTGTGTCCCGCATTTAGCAGGATAGGAAGAGGGAATATGGGCTAGTGTTAACACTCGGTTTCCATTAAGACAATTCCATGTGACACCTGCTGAATTCGTGAGCCATTGCGTGTTGATTAGTGACACTAGCGCCGCGCTCTGCCTGGATACCGACCTGGACCTGGAGCGAGGAAATGAAAATATTAAATATTTCATTTCCACAATCTCGTGTTTCCTTCCAGTCAAACGTGCGCAACGACTGGCATCAAGAAAAAAGGAAAAAATAATTCTTAATTTTTTATAATTACTGAAGTTTAATCATGTTTTTCTATATGTCCCGCGAAGAGACAGAGAGCTTCTTGGAAGTCAGTTTTTACTAAAAAAGTGTACGAATCCAGGGTAGATAACTAGTATAAAATATATCATACTCAAATAAATATTATATACGCCTTTTTATAAGTAACAGCGTAAAATACAATCCTATTACCCAAGACGGTCCATTCTCTTATTGGATGAAACAAAGTCGCGCTTATCTTAGGGAAAATGGAGGAGATATTTCTACAAAAAAGTCTCGTTCGGATCACAAGGCCTATGTTTATATTTTGAGAAAATGAATCCAAATAAAAGAAGCTTAAGATTTAGTTTTATCTTATCTACAAGTACGTACGTAATTCGCGGGAAAGTGGGAAATTGCAGTGTTTAAAAGGGAACGGAGTGATACTAAGCTCTCAGGTTTACTCTGCCTACATTGTGCGACGTGTAGCGTGGAGTGAAGAAAATGATATATTTTCCGTTTTTTTAGAAACATAAGAAGAGTAGTAACCCAAGAACTTCTGATATTCAAATTTATGGTGGAACCCTGCGCCGTGCTTAGATATACTCAATCCCTGAGGTTGATGTGGTTCAGTACCACAGGGTCTGACTGAAAACTAGATTGTTATTGATTCGATTCCCTTCGGGGGGTATGAATTGTATTCATTTCCTCATTTGTTAACAAAATAAATTGCGGCATTGAAGTTTTTCCAGTCAAAATTCTCGAAAATTTGAAAAACTCTGCTATATGCGTGATACAATGTGGATAAAATAAACATTGTAAAGGCGGCAGGGGGACGTAGTGTTAAGATTAATTACAAAGAATCGAACTCACAATCATAAAGCTTACAATCAAAAGTGAAAGCTGCGCCATGACGGCGTCTTAAAAAACTTTACAATAATAATTATAATAAAAAATAAAAAAATGTATTATTATAACGTTAAGGCTACTTAAATACCCGTAGAATAAGCAACCTGCGAAAATTTTGCAATCAGGTTGACCGATAACCAAAGCAATTGATCGCCTTCGCTTACCCATCAATCTACGTCGTCCCGAGATATGAAATGTAATACAATATGCATTGTTAAGGCCGTGGTTATTTTTTAAGAAATTTATCTAAGCATGATGATAAAAATAAAAAATGGCTGCTTGGAACATATTTGTTTTGGATTTTCTTTTTAGCGTCACGCTGTATACTCACACAGCAGGGTAGGCAGAGGGAATTTATAGTTAAGACACTCCGTTAATCACCAAATCACCAAATATAATCATCATCATCATAATCATCATCATTACCTGGATAGAGGATCGAACACATATCAGAACTCACTTTGAGGCCGTTTTAATATCGATGCATTAAAGTAAATTCATTATTAATTTACAGTCCAGGCATCAGCCGTCGCGTCAGTCCCGACCAAGGACACAAGCATGTGAACACGACAGGTTGTAGGTTTGGTCTCATTCGAGGAAATGAAATATTTAATATTTTCACTTCTACGCCAGTAGAGGCAAATCCTGACGTTTTGGTTCCGCCAATCAACAAACACGCAAAACCTCCAGAACTCGGCGGAAAGTGGGCAACGCAGTGTATTTACACTAGGCTCCCCCTGTGTACATTGTGAAGCAAAAAAAATACATTTCATTTAAACTACATTCGTTCATTTAAAACAGTAAACATAAGTTTAGTTGGATTCGTTAATACGAGAAGCCTCCATGTTGACGATTCATTAAAAATTCGTTTCATTCCTGCTCTGAATAGCTCTCAGTGTTCCGTTTTTCCTTTTCAGGATATGTTTTTGACCGACAATTTTGTTGTGAATTAAGTTATAATAAAAGAATGTGAAATATTATGATTTATTATTATTAGGCCGTTCGTGGCGCAACTGGTTGCCGGTTGACGGTTGTGGGTTTGATCCCCATTCGAGGAAGTGAAATATTTATTTACAAACGTAAATTTCCATTTCGTCGCTTTGGTGTCGAGGCAAAGCGCGACGTTGAGTTCTGCCACTCAACACGCAATGCCTCCAGAATGCGGCAGAAAGTGGGGAACAGAGGAACAGTGTCTTAACACAAGCTTCATTATGTCTATTGTGCTGTGTGCGGGATACAGCGTGAAACTGTTTTTTTATTATTATATTCCATGCTGTATCCCGCATTAATCAGGATAGACAGAGGGATTCTAGTCTAAGATGTTCCGTTCTCCACCAAATTTGAGTATCGTCAAATTTTCGACATTGCAGGTGTATGAAATGAAACAAACAATCCAACTTCATAAAGTAAATTAATGTCTCTAACAAGACAAATCCAACGTCAAAACACATTGTACTAGTTTCACAGTTATAAGAGAACAAAGGAATAGACATACACACCCAAACGCGAAAAACATAACCCTTCATTCGGTCCCCATCGCAGTCGGATAAGAAATACCAATCATATAAACGTACGTGGTTATTAATAGAAATATGAATTAGGCCGTGACCGGACTGATATATGACGTTTTACATGGGATCGATAACGTTCAACACGTAGGTGGGTAGATTAGAAATAAAGGTAATGCTGAGTTTTAAAGCCGTTTTTTTTAAATATTGGTTTTTACAAGTTTTGTTTAAGTCCAGTTCCTGAGATATTTTCCAGGTGCTTGGTTCCCAGTGGTCTAAGATGATATGATTTGGTGTTTTTACAGCAAATATTTTTCTAGAAAAGATTTTTTTTTTATATATTTTCAGTATTTTTTTTTTTATTTTTATTATTACTAGGCTTCTATAATAAAGACTATTCTGGAGGGGCACGGCTTGTTCGTCTCATCCATAGCCAATTTTTCGCGTAACTTTCAAGACGACGACGGAACCCAACGTCGCGCTGTCTTTTAAGTACCAGAGCGTGGAAATGACAACAACTCACCCCCCAAATCGGAATCAAATCCACGACCACGTACTTTATAGTCGACAGTAATTTTAAATTGCTACAAAATTAATAATATCTATATTAAATGTATAACCTAGGCGTTGTATCTTTTATCTAGTTGTGTGTGGATTATGAAACGTAAAATATAGTTTTCCGTTCCCGTAGAAACTCCGGGAACTTGAATATTCCGTTAAAACTTATATGTGGCAACCATGAGGTTGAAAATATTTTTGTTATAAAGCTTTGTAACTCTATCACAACCTTAATAGGGGATGTGAGGGGGAAACAAATAAGTGTTTGAATAAAAATATATCAAACTTATTCGTTACTGACCTCTTTAGGATTTGAATTAACAACCATTCCAGAATGTCTAAATAGGTTACGTTACAACTGACGTTAGGGTAATGGGAAGTACAAATTATATTCACATAGCGGTATGGGAAGTATTCAGAGGTTTCTTGGTTATTCTATATTCATTAAAGGGTAAACCCTCGACTGTGCAAGTATGCGGCGTTAAGAGGCTTTAATTAAATTTGGGGTCAACATGTTGTTTTGAATATTTTGAAAGATTTAACATATTTTTGGTTGAATGGAGAAATAATATTTTATGTAATACATGTTTCTGTATGAAGCGGAGAGTGGAGAGTTTGTCAGCACTTTTGTATTGCAGGATACGTACTGTAGATATAAATTAACCTCTATTTTTTAAATATTAGATGAAATCTTATGTTTATCTTTAAGAATAAATCATTTTTTTACATAATACTTGTTTGAGTGGAAATTGAACCCACAGTTCTGGCACTTTACAGGTTCATGTGTATAATTTAAAAGGTACAAAATTTTCAAATTATCGTATACATACTGGTAAGTATACGGGCCATTTCAACGGCCATTAAACGCCCTTGTAATAGCTTCCTTTCATATTTCAAAAAGGTAATTTTAAATAAGTACAGCAAAATTTAGACTTTGGAGCTTGGGCACGTAGATTGAGGGTTCAGGCACGTGCGTTCATGATTTAGTCTATTCATTCATATGAATAATATTCATTACAGAAAATATAACTCTATATATGGATCCTTTTTAAGCTATATCTGTGGCGAGGTAGCCAGAGAGAATAGAGTTGCAAACATACCTCTTTCGTCTCGTCCACTGCTATCAATCTCTCTTCTTTCTCCCCATACATGCTCTTCTGGAGGTTTTCATGCTTTTTACGTGACCTTTACTAGTATTATCTATAATGTGTTCTTGAACATGAGTTCTTCTTCATTCTCATTATTGCATCAACGATAATACTTGCCAGTTTAGGTATTCCTTCATTGCGGTCGGTCAATTAAAGCGAAAATGCAATTCCGCATATGCCTAAGGAGAGATCGTTAAAAATCTCTTCGGAACTCGTTTTTAAGTATTTGTTTTTTTTTCATTCCATATTATTTAAGAGTAAAGAAAATCAGCGTCACGCTGTATGCCGCAAAAAACAAAATAAGCAGAGGAAACTTAGTGTTAAGACACTCTGTTATTATTATGTACACAAGACATGTGTATATTATAAGAAGTCATTATGAAAATGAGATTTTTACAAGTTTTTCTATTTGAGCGAAGTATTAGCCTAATATGAAAAATAGCATATTCCTTTATATAAACAATTTGATATAAAATAAATTATAATTTATTTGAAGATCTGAAAGTTAACGATATCGAGTAAATAATCGATATATAAGGGGCTGGTTAACACCATTAACCCTTGTCAGAATTATGGGATTATACGCAATATTAAATGAGGGTAGCGTTTTAAAAATTACCTATCGTGAATTCTGGATGAAAATTGAAAATGAAGATAGAAATTAAAATTTTTGATATTATTTCTTTAGTTTTACATACAAATGTGTATTGATCTATTTTCTATTTCTTAAAAAAAAATCTTGTACTGTACTCTCTGCCCCGCTAGGCAGCAGCAGGGTACGGAGAGAGTGCCTAAAGCGTGAAGCTAACATAAATGATATAATTATTATTTAAAAGAGAATTTCGTGGGCTCAGATGTTCCAGCATAACGATAATGCCTAAAAAGTAACGTCAAAAGCTTTAGAAACGACTTTTAAGTACAATTATGCTCTTTCATATTTTTTTAAAATAATTGAATCAGATGTTTAAAATCATTTATCCTTTGTACTGTTAACTTTTAATGTTATTCCCTTAAAATTGTAATTATTTATTTCATTTACATGTAATAATGGTTTTAAAACTTATGCTTTATTCTTTTATTCGGATACCTCACTCGGAGAAATTATTTAATTAAAACTATTATGATTTCTCCGTTTTTATTTTAATATTTATATAATAGTCGGGAAACGATAATATTTTTAATAAAATAATTTCACCGAGTGGTTCAACTGTACGTTAGATAATAATGTCTCAAAAATTAGGCGGACAGTAAGAAATGGAGCTTTTAGCTACAAGTTTATTTCAGGTTACCCAAATAGAAATATGTGGAATAAGTGTGAAACTGATAGTTAAATATACAAGAAATTTATTTGGTTGATGCCAGTCTTGGCGCAGGGGGCATAAAGAGAAAAAAGAGAGGGAGAGAGAGAAAATGGGGTAAAGAGTGTCTTAACACTAGGTTCCCTCTGCATATCCTGCCGTGTGCTTGAATATGACCATATGACAAGTGGCAAATACCATATTTGACGTCAAAGCTCAAGAAAGAAGAATAAAATTGCAATACAATATTCTCTAGAAGTATTTATCAATATGTATCCATACAATACATATCAACCCGTACTAAAGGAGCGCTAGGAACAAAGCTGCTTTTTGCCAGGCCTTTAGTACCGGGGGGTTGGAAACCACTCGACATACATTCACTGTTCTACTATTGCCCCTGGTTTTATACTCGTTTTCAATATATAATATTGACAGTATCAGGCTGTGAACATGATGATGGGTGTTGGTTCGAGTCCATTCGGTGTCACAAAATTTTCTGGTTGATAAAACGTGGCGTTAAGACATACTAAACATAACAGTTCTTTATGGGGATAAAATGAAAATAATAATTAATTGCTATAAACCAACTTTGGTTTGTCATTAAAAAGAAACACTATATTTAAAAAGAGAGTATATTCTCTTTACATATATACCTACATATATAACAAGTCTTTTTAAGAAAGTCTCACTTTGCAACAAAATCACGGGTAAAAGTAATAGAGGGGTCCAAATGAGCATAGTTAAAGGATCGGCACGCACGTACAATGCCGGTTGAAAAGAAAAGAAAAAAAGAATCGAAATTATGTATGTGAGACTCGGTGTTATTCATATAGAGAGTTGAGGTCTTTAAGAAATTGTTATTTATTATTTGTATTTTTTTTAGGTTCACACTGTATCCCGTTATGTCGGTATAGGGAACCTAGTGTTAGTACTTTCTGTTTCCCACACATCGTCAAATTTCCGTGAAAGTGCATGTTGAGTAAGAGAACTGTCTGTTACCTTTTTATACTCCTCACATATAGATAGCTTAACAGTAGGAAGAAAGAGACACTACGTTCCCTCTGCCCATCCTGCTGTTGCGTGATACAGCGTGAAGCGGATTTATTTAGAACAGACATAGATATTGAATTCTGTACATTTCAACACAAATAGTTCCTTTGATAAGTGTTTAGAAATGTCCCAGAGTTCTCATTTACACTATGAGTAACTTTAATAGGGCATATTCCGCGAGACTTCCATTGTACTGTTGACTTGTCGTACTATTAAAGTGCAATAGTAAGTTGAGACTGGGTGAAAATGCTTAAGTTGCTTCAGTACAATACAATACAATACAATACAATATCATTTATTGCACAAAAACAACAAAATTTTACACAATTACAGTATAAGGTATTTTGTAATTAAAGTATTAAAAATATAAGCTTCAACCTGTATTCTGCACATAGCAGGATAGGCAGGGGAACCTAGTGTTGAAACACTCTGTTCTCCATTTTCCGCCCAATTACGGAGGCGATGCGGGCTGAGTGCTCGGTTAGTAACGAGTTACAAAAAGTTTCACCATTTAACATGCAATGCCTCTTGAATTCGGTGGAAATAGGGGAACGGTGTAACGAAGTATTTTACTGGGAACGGAGAGTCTTAACGTTACCTTCCCAGGTTCCCTCTGTGTACCCTGCTATTTACGGCATAAAAAATGCAATGTTCATACATTTTATTTGGTTATGTACTGCTAAACTAGCTAAACTACCAAATCTTCCAAACTAAAAGCCTGAAGACGAAACGAGATGTTTTCATTAAGTTTCCTATAAAAAGCTTAGTGTTTTTTTATGCCAAGAAGATTTATTTATAAGAAAATACATTAAGAATGAAGTATAGAAGCGGAAGTGGGTTCATAGTGAAGATATAATTAATATCTCAAAAGCTTTGCTACCGCTAACTTTTGCTTTCCGAAACTTTTGCTTGAACGGTTTGTTAACAGTTTGCACTTTCATAAACTTTTCAAGTTTCTATTTACTGTAGGAAATTGCATTTTGTATGTACGGGTGAAAATGTTAACGTAATGGCTCTGTAGAGTTAGTTTTGGGTTTACATTCAAACTTGTTGAAAAATCTTCTATTTATAAGATTTATTAATATTAATAAGTTTTTTTTCAGATACACACTTTATCCCTCATACTAGCGGACCCGGACGCGGCTACGCCTGCTTGAAATATAAGAATATAATTTTTATAGAAATATAATTTCAATCTAGATGAAATGCTAAAAGTGACTATTATATTTACTTTCATAAGGATGAATGTCAAAATGTCGCGGTAACGGTTGCATAGCGACGACGGTTGTTATTAACATGGCAGAATAAATTGCATGTCAAATTAGAAAGTATTTTAATTTATTAGTATATATGTGTAATGTAATGTTATATAGCCTATAGCACTTCTGAAGAATGCAGCTTTCATACAAAACAAAAACATAGTAAATCGGACCAGTAGATCCAGAGATCTTAGCGTTCAAACAAACTCTTCCGCTTTATTATATTAGTACTAGTGGACCCGGACGCGGCTACGCCTGCTTCAACTATAAGAATATTTATTAAATATATTCATGAAATTATTTTCAATTTTCAATAGAATTAGTAAGAAAATATAAGCTTTAATAATCAAAAAGAATAATAAGTAGAGACATATTATTAGAAAAAAATATCTGAGTTATTGAAATGAACCAACAAAAGGATTAAAAGTGACTAAAGGATAGGTATTCTTAATATTAGAAAAAGTACCTAAAGTTTTCCGTGCGTGCGTACATAGATATCGACTCTACGAAATAACTAAACATTTCTCTCTATTAAGTAGGATAATTTTAGCGGGCAATATCAAATAAAATAAGAAGAGAACCAAAGTGTAGCTTAAATTAATTATAAGCAGCAAATAATTACATAAACATTTACAATAGTTCGAAAATGTATGAAAATTTATAAAACCGTCAATGTCATCTGCCTGTTCGCGTCGGTCATACTATGGCGCCCGTAAGCTAGGTCATTTGGAATCAGTGACATCTCCTTAATTATTTATTAGAATGCTATACAGTAAACTATAATTTCAATCTAGATAAAATGCTAAAAGTGGCTATTATATTTATTTTCATAAGGATGAATATCAAAACGTCGCGGTAGCGGTCGCGTAGCAACGACGGTTGTTATTAACATGGCAGAATAAATTGCATGTTAAATTAGAATGTACTTTAAAATATATTAGTATATATGTGTAATGTAATGTTATATAGCCTATAGCACTTCTGAAGAATGCAGCTTTTATACAAAACAAAAACAATGAAAATCGGACCAGTAGATCCAGAGATCTTAGCGTTCAAACAAACAAACAAACAAACAAACAAACAAACTCTTCTGCTTTATTATATTAGTATAGATATTAGTATAGATAACAAGGTAAAAAGAAGAAGCTTAAAATTAAAATACTCAGTTTTTCGTTTTGCGCCCAATTTTAGAGATATAGCGTGTTGCGTGGCGGAACACAACGCCGCGTTTTGGTTTGTTAACAGAACGGGAAGTTAATAATAGTTAATTCCTCCTGGCTCAGTTACTAAAAGTATATAACGCAAGTATTGGAACATGCTTTTATAATATTCACCATCCTCTATATTGCGACCATCGAAAGGCAGCCTTGCGGCCGTAAGCTCGACAGTTAAGGATTATATAGCCATGAACCCCCATTCCTGGAACCTGTGTGTGTTAGGACACTCCATTTGCTATTAGGACACTGGGGCACCACTTTTCGCCGAATCCTTAAGATATTTCGATGTTCTATACTAGAACGAGGAAATGAAAATAATAGATATTTCATTCCCCCGAGACGGAATCAAATCCACAACCAACGCGTTTAAAATTCCACTCTTGCTTGCAAGAATTTCTTAGACAAATATAATATAATAATTTATATTCATCTAAGTAAGTCGTGATTAATGATATGACAGCGCGAACTAAACGTATATTAGTCATGTCTAACCTACATACGAGTATTTTCATATGTGCAATATTTATATAAATATATTCTTTGTTAAATAAACCTGTCACAGATTATACTAGGAAAACGATTACTTAAGTACTTCACGATTTGCTGGTTTACAAAGTGTTTCTTATTAGGGTACCGTAAGGTAACAACGGAACCCTTACAGGATCACTCCGTTGTCCGTCTGTTCATCTTTAACACCATTTATGTTAAGATCGCGTGGATGTATTAAGCTATTTAGGTCTACGGTAGTTAATTACAGAAAAAAATCAAGCTTCTAAGTAAGCGCAATCAAATGATACAAGCATATATGTATCGTTTTTGCTGCATTTTATATGAAATTTGCCGAATAATGCAGTTATTAAATTTGGAACGGAAAAAAACTCCGAAAGGAAAAATCCGAAAAGTGAAAATTTATAGGTATTCCATAGACAAAAATCATTACAAGCTTATATTGGTACGGAACCCTCGGTCAGGGATTTGGACTCGCACTTTAGTGGTTGTTTTAAAGTTCTATGAATATCAAGATTCAAATACGGATATACGAGTACATGTAAATGTCACAATATTCGAAATTAAATTAAATTAAGTTAATTTGTAGCATTTTCTCGCGCAAAAACTGAAATTCCACATCCGTTACAAAGTAAATATTATATTACTAGAGCAAGAAAATCGCTCGAAAACCACAAGGTTTGAACCATTAACTCACTAGGGTTTCCTGAGACATACAGTAAGACATTCAGATCAATCAAAAATAATGATGCAATAATAATACGAATATTTTAAAATACAATTAATTATATATTACTTAAAACATATAATACTTTTAAAACTGGAAGCTGTCAGAATAAATATTTAATTATTTACACACGCAAAAGCAAACTTAACCACAATTAATTGAATAACAATTTGTAAAATTGTGAAATTTAAATGTGGTTGCCGTCGGTTTTATCTTTTCATCCAATGGCGTTATGTAATGTTCAATCATTCAAAGTGTAAACATAATTATTATAGTAATAACGACCTGCCTGCGGCTTCGCCCGCTTGAAATACAGGTCTCGTATTTTGTTATATTCTTTTTAGTTTCACTCTGTATCCTGCACATAGTAGGGTAGGCAAAGGGAACCTAGTGTTAATTTTCGAGATTAAAAATTCGTATTAAGCGGCGGCTTCATTTGACCAGGAATCGAACCCCTTAGTGTTTTTTACAGCCAGACACTGTGTCACTACGTCATGTCGTTCTCCTAAAGAGTTTAAAATTTCAAGATGAATATATTTTTTGTGTAGAGCCTATGCAAAAAGGGATCATAATTTTTTCCCCGTTATCATCTGTCGACCACAGGTGTGTCTTTTGAACCGACTAGGTATATAATTGAAAATTTCAGCGAACATTCTTTTTAATAATATTTGCTATCAAAATATAATTTTTATTTTTTTGAGGTCGGTACTTAGAGAAAATCTAGTTGTATAATAAGTACTACATGTATATCTACTTAGATAAGACAAAGCCCGGTGTTAAAATCCGCTACTCGAACTCACAACCGTCGCGTTACAATCACACCTGTGTCACTGCGCCATAACGGCCTTTCGTATGTTAATGATGATGATTTAAAAGTAGCTTATTAATCTATTTATGATAATAAAATGCTTTGCGCTGCTTCCTTATTGGAGAGTTAGCAGAGGGGACTTAGTGTTAATACACTCTGTTCACGACTTTTCACCGAATTTTAAGTTTTCTCTGGGCAATGTTGGTTGAGTGGCCAATCAATGCTACGTAAATTGTTATTTATTAATGAAAGTATTAATAAATAATAGTTATTCATTCACAACTCACTAAAAAGATGTATATAATTAAAATATAATAAAAGTTGATAAAATATGCTTTCATAAGGTTCATAGAAGAGTAAAAGTTAAATATAAAGAACCTTTCATCTACTCTACTATAGGAAGACTGGTTATAATTAAACCCAATCAATATAAAATATTATATTACATATTTAATTTGATTATTTATACCAGGGAAACATAACGAATGAGCACGTCGCGAGCAAAGTGCCTATTAGACCGTTCGATTGTATAGGATTGCCTTAGAAAATAATCAATGTATTGTTTCGTAGCTTGGGAAGGCAATGTGGTAGAATTGATAATTTTATTGTTTTAATTATGCAGATTTTCTCATGTAGTTGGGTAGACAGAGGGAATCTAGTGTTAACACTCCGTTCCCCAGTTAGTGACAAATTTTCGAGGCTAATATCGGCAAATATCTCAATAATTCAGCGGAAAGTGGGCAACGGAAGTGTTTTAATGAAGAATGGAGTGTCATAACACTAGGTTCCCAATTTTCCTAACCTAAACTACAAAATGTATATTTTTCTAGTGAAATTTAATCTGTAAACCAGAGCTTATATTAAAACAGGAACGTCATTATTATTTTAATAAGTATACTTATGGAACAATTAATTAACAAATTTAAACGGGCGAAGCCCGCGGGTGGCAAGTTGTTTAGGTATATTGAAATAACTAGCTAAATCCGTTATTTTATTATAATATTTTATCATTCGTGCGAAATATTTTATTGTTGATAAAAGCTATTTGTTTATTTTGCCCTCGAATGCTTCATTTAGCAAATATTTAATTAACACTATGTTGACTGTACAAACGCGCTAAGCACCTAGTGTATATAATACAGTAATAATTTTACTGATTGAGGTCGAAGGGTGTGGGTTCGATCCCCACTCGAGGAAGAGAAATATTTATTTACGTTTATATTTCCATTTCTTCGCTCTGATGTATGGGGCAAAACGCGGCGTTGAGTTCTGCCACTCAACACGCAATGCCTCCAGAATTCGGCAGAAAGTGGGAAACGGAGGATCTTAACACTAGGTTCCCTCCGCTGTGTGCAACAGCTTGAAGCTGATTGATTGATTTATTTATTTTATAATTTAATACTGTAGAAACGAAGCAATAATATCAAAAAATAAAATACTTTAAAAGTCTGGTTGGGATTGGTCCTGAATTCACAATTTTTCAGCCGTTTCTCTTATTTTTTCGACTCTCGTTATTCAATAGACTAAAAATGTACGCTCGTGTGTGATTTGAATCTTTATCCATTCGCGTCAGACACTACCCTATATATAACCGAATAGGTCTAATTGTCTAATTTTATATTCCTTTTTTCATACGGTGCCGTTATAACAAATTTTGAGATGCTAAAAAATTTTTTTTTAAAATGCTAAAAATGCGTAATATAAATCTATATATATAAAATCGAAAGGTCACTCATCACGAAATCTCAGAAACTACAAGTGCTAGGAATCTGAAATTTTGCATAGGAGTTACTTATAGGACATAGGTGCACGCTAAAACGGGAATTTGCAATATTCGACTTCTAAGGGGTTGTGTTTGGGGTAGTTTGTATGAAACTCCGTTACTACAAATGTTAACAGTCTCAAATTTTGCATAAACGTCACTAGGACGTAGTCATGGAGACAGAAATTAATAACAACATAATTCACGCGGGTGAAACCGCGAGCGGGCCGCTAGTTATATTATAAAATTCTTAATTTCATTTATTTTACACAAAGAACTCTAAAAAGTTGACAACCAACTAAGAAAGAGCTGATATTTTCAAACGGCTGAACTTATTTTCTTGAATCACCGCTAAGAACACTAACGATTAAGTCTCCTTTCAACAAAAAGAAATTAAAACAAAATCGATATCCGTTTGGGAGCTACGATGTTACAGACAGACATACACATACATATGTATGTATAATGAGCCGTCAAATTTATAACACCACTTTTATGGTTGTTGTGCTAAGTTACGCCATTCAACTCGCAATGCCGCCAGAGTTCGGCAGAAAAAAGATCACAGAATTACTGTCTTCATGGAAAGGGACTTTCATATCACTAGGTTCCGTCAGGTTCCCTCTGCCTACCCTACTATGTACAGGAACACAGGACAGCGTGAAGCTAAAAAAAGATTACCTGATATTGTATCTCGATAAAGCCACTAAGTAAGCATCGTGTAGATAGCCAGAAGCGTACCACTGAAAAGATCTTTTTACTTTTTTCGGTGTCACTTGACCAACGTACAAATTTCAAAAGACTTAAATTCAACGTCTTTTAAAAAAGTATTTTATGATACTGTTAAAAAGGCTTCAATGGAATAGTTAAAAAAATATGTTTTATTAAAATATTTTCTTTTATTTGCTTATTTAAAAATTAGTGGACCTAGTGTTAAGAAACTCCGTTATCCACTTTATGCAAAATTTTCGAAACATGTGTTGATCAGCACAAAATAATTGATTGGAAATCAATGGAGAGGAGAGTGTCTTAACTCTATGCTCCCTCTGTCTACCCAGCTACAAGCGGGATTCAGCGTGAACCAGAAAAAAACAATAAAAACACATAGTTTAGGCCATTTATAAAAATAAATAATGTAGGTACATCATACTACAACGCTTGCTCGCGTCCACGCACGCCTCGCTGGGCAAATGTTTGATCAGCATCCATGTGTGCAAATTGTGATACCCTCCAGTTATTTTTATACCTACCCACCTACCTGTCAAAGGGAATGGGGGAGACGAGTGTTGTTTAGCTTTATGGTATATAGAGGATAAGTGGGTTTCATTAATGGTATATGGTATAATTGGTGAGTGTATTGATTGGTGGTGGTGATGGATGAATTCGTTTTGAGTTCAAATTTCGAAAGAAAATGGAGATAGCAAAATGTTCAGATATCCATCCATCAGCCTTTTAAGGTCCACTGCTGGACATAGGCCTCCCCCAATGCTCGCCACTCCGTCCGGTCCTGCGCCCTTTGAATCCAGCGGTTTCCCGCTGTCTTCTTAAGGTCGTCGGTGCACCTGGTTGGAGGGCGGCCTGTACTCCTTTTGCCGAGACGTGGTCGCCATTCGAGGACCTTTCTTCCCCATCGGTTGTCGGTCCTCCTGACAATATGGCCTGCCCATTGCCACTTTAGTTCAGATATAGCGAAGAAATATTATTGCTGAAATTATTTGTTAAACATACATATACATATTTCTTTTATCCTGTCCCCTTTTCCCCCTACATTTTCTTCACAACTTACACAAAGACAAATAAAAAGGATTATCTAAGAAAAGGTAGGAACTCGATCACTGTCATGGAAAGTTAACTCGTTTTTCTTTCACTATATAAAATGGCTGTTATGCTAGTGCTACTGCTTAACTTGGTTTTAGTAGCTATATATAAAAACTTTTTTCATTTCATTTATGGTTCTGTTATAACATGTCTATTAATGGATTAGTATAGTTATATATATTTAAGAATAATAGTATTTATAACTGAAAATAAGTATAATTATATTTTTGTGTTTAATTTAAGATTGAAAAGCTTGCATTTATAAAATGTAATAATTTGAAAAATGTTTTTTTAATTTATTTCAATTTCAAATGAGCAGAAGAAGAGGCTAACGTCTCATTAATTTATAATAAAAGTAAGAACTATATATTACCTAGTACAAATTACATGGATTTTTTTTTGATAGCCAATCACCAATAATCACATTCAAGAAAAAAAAAATAAACTTCACGCTGTATCCCGCACACAGCAGGGTAGGTAGAGGGAACCTAGTGTTAAGATTCAAAAGAGATTATTATTATGAAAATCATTGATAGTAATATTTATTTTTGAAAAAATATGTTTGAAATATCACGCGGAGTCACGTTGAAACATTAGTAAATAAATGAACAGGCCATAACAACTAGATATTACAAACGACTACTATTAGAACCAGAAAACTCAAATAGAACAAAAATGTTGACCTACTTTCAGTACTATAAAATTAGGCACAAAACATTGAAGAAAGTTCATAATAAAATATTTAATTCTCATACTTTACGCTTCAAAGTGCTGTTGAGAACCAAGACTTCACCTTCAACGGAATTTCCAACTAAAAATGTTACTTATTAAATAACTTCCATCTAAAGCTGCCTTTTGCTTGGAAAAAATGTCTGAAAGTCATATTCGCCGTCGAGGCCGAATATTTCCTTTAGGCATTTCTCCTTCGGGTTTCTTTTGTGTTCTTTTAAAAATGATAACAACCCGTTTAGGGTGGTGTTTATCTTTATTTTTATTAATAAAGGTCATGCGATATTATTATAGGAAGGAGTAATTGTAAGAGAGATACAGACAGACAGAGAGAGAGATATTTGTATAGGCCTAGGTTCATTTGTATAGGTTAAAGTGTGGCTGTAAACCGACTGGTTGTGGATTTGAACCCCTTTCGAGGAAATTAAATATTTATATATCCATTTCTTCTTTCTGGTGTCTAGGCAAGGCGCGGCGTTAAGTTCCGCCTTTCAACACGCAATGCCTACTGAATATTTCGGAAATATTCGGATATCTTGAGGGCTAATAGTGTTCTCATTAATGTCAAATGTTATGGTGTTTGGAGGACTAGATGAGTCCTTCCGAAGGTCATATCCTAAGTTTGAATATCCTGAGCTCCACCTTGATAATTTTCCAATCGGTCGTTGGTAGTTCATGTTGACCATGATTCCACCGAATGAGAATCGAACTCACAGCCCTAACCGTCGCGTTAACAGCCCCACTGAGCCACTAGGGCCTGACAAAACAAATAACATTCATAAAAACCTGTCAACAGAATTCAATATAAAAACCTTTTAATTTAATTGGTATTTGCAAAGTACGAGGTAGGTATAAGCGAGGTAGAGTAGTGTATCGTTTGTTAGGAGATCAAAGAGCTACGAAGGTGAATACGCTTAGGCTTAATGAAACGTTTGACGGGCTTAGCTTTTATGTTCTAGCACTAGCGAGTGAGTTGATTTAATAATGTTAAAGTTTTTTTTATATATATACTAGTGGACCCGAACGCGGCTACGCCCGCTTGAACTATACGAATATTCATTAAATACATTTATGAAATTATTTTTCAGTTTTTAATAGAGAGACGCGTTAAGCAAGCTCATTTTGGGTGACGTTTTCTAACAACAAACTTTGCAAATCGTTGCTTAGCAACGACGGTTGTTATTAACATGGCGGAATAAATTGCATGTTAAATTAATTATTTTAATATATTGGTATATATCGTAAATATTACAAATATGAGAAAAAAAGTATCCTATGTTCATCTCGAGACCCTCAAGTTTTTCTATATGAGTATTTTATCACAATTAAATTAGCGATTTGGGCCTGATTGCGTAAAAGAGAGACATACAGACAGAGCTACTTTCGAATTTATAATATAGGTATGGATTTTTTTTTCGCTTTTTTTTCCCAGACATTAGTTGTTTAGAAGCGGTACTTAGCGCCGCTTTACACAACCGTATCACACAAGACAAAGTCTTAGATACCACAATGCCGAAATGAAAAAAAATTACTCCACTGAGTGGGAATTGAACCCATAGCCGTTGCGTTTTACAGTGAGACAGCCTTAAAAAAAATATTTAATAAAAACTTCCTTTACAATATATTTCAATTTAATTATAAAAAATACATTTATTATATAGAAAAGTCAGGAAGTATTATAAATTCTACCTGTCGTATGTCGTGCCACTACCAGATGATATTGTGGCCGCTGAATAAATGAAAATATCATATTGATGAGAAACTTGACCGCGGCATTCTATGAAATATGCTATTTTAATGAGTACTGAATTATTGAAGCCTGACTGGAAACGCGGCTTCGGGTTCGATGCCCACTCGAGGGAGTATTTAGTATTTTCATTTCCTCGCACCTGTACTGAGGTAAAGCGCGGCGTTAAGTTCCGTCACCCGATATGAAATACAACAGGAATTCGGTGGAAAATAGGGGAACGGAAGTGTCTGGACACTAGTTTCTCCTCGACCTATATTTGTTATTTGAATTTGGGCGTCATTATAAAGTAGAGTAGTTATAGTAAGCAGGTTAGCCTGATGATACCAAGTGTTAAGACATTCCGCTTCCACTTTCTTTTGCGTGTTGAGTGGTGGAACGCAACGAGCTAAAAACTACATCACTATGACATAAAATAAAAAATATATTTTCTTAAAAGCACTGTAGTCTACGCTTCTCACCTTGAGACAGTTTAATGGCTCTTGTTAGGTGAGTATGATTTTACCCTTGCGTATAGTAAATGTCTAGCAGTTCGTGTAATTATTTCTAAAAAAAATCATATTTTTTTATTTTTATTTTATACTCTATTTTTTTGTTACATTTATTTTTTTATATTAAATCTATACCACGATTATAAAGCTGAATTTGCTTGGCTGAACGCAGTAATCTCAGAAAATACTAATTTAAATTGAAAATTTCCTTGTTATTAGGAGTTCCTTAAGGAGTTATAGAAGAATGCTTGGTTCCCGGCTTGTGGCAGTGGAGGAGGAGCACCGTGAGGTTTTAGTGGGTAGTGTGGACGGTCTACATCTGCCGGTTCATGAGTCCTACATAATACACTCGAGTCCCCATTCTGGTGGCGCACCCTTGAAAGGATTTCCTCATGATAATGAAAAATGACGTTCCCTCTGTCTACCCTGCTGTCTGTAGCAGCCCGTTGTATACGGAATACAGAAAGCGAAAGAGTTTTTCAAGGAAAGAGTGAATAGGCATTATCTAGGTAAACATGCTCGACCATCGTTCGTATCGTCACTTATCACCATGTGAGATATCGGACGAATGCTTGCCTATCTTCAATAAAAGAAAAACCTAAAATTACACTAAGCTAAAGGATTATGGTTGCTATTATTTCGGTACAAACAAACTTCTTAATAAAGCACAATACATACTTTTGTATAAAGGCCAGCACTATACAAGTATTTAGAAATACGAATTTCCACCTCTCACTTATATCCATTTAACTTTGATCCTTTTGGGTTTTAGCAAACTTTTGCGATACCTTTTAGACGTAATCTGTTTCATGTGGATTCAAAACCGCTAAAATATGAAAATTTATAATGTTTATTATATAAACTTGTTTTGTTTTTAGTATGAAAAGAAGGATTTTTGGAATTATATCCTGAGCAAAAACCGCTGGAGCAAGTCCAAATTCTCGAATATGGTACTTTATTTTGTAAATATTTAGCGTAATGCTGTATTTCTTTATTTCTCCATAGCTGATTAGGAAGCAGTGTTAAAATTCTCTGTTCATCATTTATTCTCCTATTTGCGAGGCAATTCGTGTTTAGTGGCGGAAATAATTCTTCCAGCAGGGAAACCTATGACCTTAACGACTGTGATAATGCTGTTCCACTGGGCCATAGTAAATTTAATAACATTCTGTGATATCTAAGCATTTTCTTCATTAAAATTTGAACCAAAAACAACCAAAAGGCTTAAAATTTATCATGTCACTGTTTTAACAGTTACAAAACGATGACTGTATCTCTAAATATAACTCAATTGAATAATCTCGTTTTATTTCAGTGTAAATGGAGACGGCAAATCAATCTCCGACGGGAGCTAGGGTAAGCGATGACCTGATTCCGTTGTATTGATGAGTTACCTACCTTACCTGTAGGCTAGCTTGCCTACGTTGGAAATCTGAGCTTCACTTTTAGGCCAGTCCTGGCGCAGGGCCACAAGGGTGGGTGTGACTGTAAAGGCGACTGGTTGTGAATTCGATCTTCACACGAGAGAATGATTAATTATTAATTCATATTTTTATTTCTTCGCTAGCACCAAGGCAAGAACCCGGCGTTGTGTTCCGCCACTCAACACGCAATGCCTCCAAACTTCGACGGAAAGTGGAGAACGGAGTGTTTTAACAATAGGTTCCCTTTGCCTACACAATGCTATATGCGGTATAAATAGTGAAGCTAAAAAGAAAAGATATACTTTAAGCGCTACGGGTATTTTCCGCAAAAAGGCGATCCTTATCAACCGAAACATTCTAATTTCCGTTCTCAAAAGAGAAACTTTTGCTGTTTAACTTTTGGATGGTGGAAATTTTTGAGTTCAGCTTTAGTAACTGTGAGTTCAGTTCTTACGGATACCCAATCTATGAATTGGTTCAGTTTTATCAACTTTATATTCTCTACAACACTAGTAAAGTAAGCAGGGTTTTGTTGTCCTGTGTCATACATTCTACATTTATTTATTTATGTATATAAGTACATGTATGAGCAATAGTCCATTCTCAACCTGGAGAAAATGTTTTCTCAGGGTTGAGAATGCCTACAGATAATCAAATTTGAATTTCACCCTTTAAGGATATGACGATCTTCCAAGCAATTCGGCTGTCGTGAAAACGTCAGGGACAGATGCTGCGTTATTTACGTGCAGTATCATTTTAATATAGATGATGATTTCCTTTTCCTTGGGGAACAGTACTTTGTTAAATATTAAATATTATTTTTTATATCACCGTAATGCCCCCTACACTACGGAGAGTTATATCACTATATTCAAATTTATATATGTTTTCTAAAAAAGTATTTATTCGTATCTTTTGTAAAGTCCACTTTCTCCAATGCCTCCAGATTTCATTGGAAAGTGGGCAAAGGAATTATCTCAATGGGAATGGAGTGGCCTAACACTAGTTTTCCTATATGTGAGAGACAGCGTCAGCAAAAAAAGAATATTTCCCCAATTATACTTTCCAACGCCACTACCAATTTACGTTTCGATCTATGTCAATCGCACGAGCGAAAGGCAAACAAAACAAAACAAACAGAAGCACAAATTAAAATATAGGGGCCATTTATACGAGTACTGATGGAAATTCTAATTAGCTAAGTTAATTGACTCGATACAGTAAAGCGTATAGTGATGAAATTGAACTATTAAGTGCCTTTTTAGGTTTATTTTTAACACACGTCGCAAAAGGAGGAGTTTGCCTTTGTCTGTCTGTGGCACTATAGCTCCTGAATTGATGAACCGTTTTGTGTGCGGTTTTTTCTAATTGCTAGCCTTGTTCGTATTGGTAGTTATTAGCTATGTTTTATGAAAATCGGATTATTATTAATTTAAAAGCTATAAGCACTTTATTAATATGAGGTAGTAATATTTATGGTTGGGAGGTTTTAAAAATTACAAATTTTGTTAGTTATCAAATTTGCAAAAAAATATATACATTTTTAGTGTTGTAAATAATTATATCCACTTAAATTTTTAACTTTAACAAGTGAGCCTAATTAGAACCATTGACTGAAGTGGTATATCTAGGAAGTATATTTAGTAGAGACGGAAGATATGTACGTATTGCGGCCGGTAACAGAATTAACCGTATCTTCGATCTACACTCTCTACGATTTCTTCGTAGGTTATATGGAATCAGTTTATCTGAGCGAATTGACGACGAACAAATACACAAAATATCAATATAATAAAAATAACTGATAAACATGACAGGTTGTAGGTTCGATTCCCTCTCGAGGAAATTAAATATTTAATATTTTCATTTCCTCCTCCTTTCCTCAATACCCAATGCCTCCGCAAATAGTTGGGTTAAGGAAGTGTCTTAGGGAGAACGGAGTCTCTTAACACTAAGTTCCTAGGTTTCCTCTGCCTATTGTGTTATATGCGAGATATAGCGTGGAATTATAAATAATCTGTGTTGGAAATAAATAATTATTTTCTATTCTTCATTCCAAAGACAAAACGCGGCGTTGAGTTACGCCGCTCAACATGCTATGTCTCGTAAATTGGGTGAGTGCGGCGGTGAGTGGGAAACCGAATCTTAGTATGAAATTATCCCTTGACTTTACTGAAGCTGAAAATAATAATTTTTACCAAGATATTTACAAATAACTTAAACGTATCTTAAAAAATTGCTTTAACAAAATCGAATAAACAGCAAAGACTTATAAACCTAGACTCATTAACCACTGCACTACAAGAGCTAAAACACTACATTAATAATTAAACCATAAACCAAATATACACTCCAGTTCTTGTAATTTACATAGAGCATGTCTGTTTAAACCATTTAAAATGCAAAATGTGCTTTAACAACGTATTCTCACATGGAGAACATAAATTATACGCCATCTTGAAATGCATTTTCCTTGTAAAACTCGTTTTAAAGAAACATTTATCATTATTACATTGTCTACATACTTAGTCGAGGAATAGTTTAGTGGACGCTTAATTCAAATGGATATCGAATTAGGGTTGAAATATTATTTTATTTAGTTTTTTTAATTTCACGCTGTATCACGCACATAACAGGAAATCTGGGAACCTAGTGTTAAGACATTCCGTTCTCATTAAGTTTCCCATTAATATACGGTAATCTAGATTTGTATATTCTAAGAATATTTCTTAGCTAGATTATAACGATAAGTTCAAATATATAAAATTTCAAATAAATAAAAAATATATTTAGTCTACATTATCTTTTAATGTTATTTTAAAAAAATTTTAAAAAATTTTAAATTTATGATACTTTTAATATACGCTTAAAAGAAACCAGCAATTATCTATCATAGTCATACTATTATATGGTATTTAAATAATTATAGTATATTAAGTTAAAATGGTGATTGAAGATAGTGGTGAAAGTTAAAATAGTGACTGATGATGAAGCTCCTCATCACCAGTTTGGTTCTTCCACTGCCAGAGACAGACTAGTTCAATGACATAGTTAGATAGTATGTGCTAACAAGTGAATTAAAAACAAAACAAATAACCCGACTGCATGAACTAAATTAATATATAGCCAGTAACAGTCACGCCAAGAAGACAAATCCAACGAAATATCATTTATCATAAAGGATTCACTGGTTTAGCGGGAACAAAGGTACCGACACACATATACAGGGTGTCCCAGGAGTCAACGATAAAACGAAAACAGGTGATAGACCAAGTTGTGACAGTTATGAGAAAAATATAAAAAAAAATCTGTGTCATCTATTTTTCATATTATATTGATTTAAAAAAAAATCGGAAAAACCGACACCCTGTGATGGTTTTTCAAGTTCTAAGACTACAAATATTACTCTTTTTTCATTTTTTTTTCTGTAATGTAATCATGAGTAACCCTTCTGTGAATTTCGGTTTAAAATTGAAACATACCTGCATCGGTTTTCAATAAAATGCCGTGTTTTTGCCAAACATTAAATTCTAAATATTTACTACACCCAACTTTAACCGACTCTACTATAAAAAAAATGTACTACACTGTTTTTGCAAGTAACTTTAAAAGTTGGCGCATTTAATCTGGATTCCGAAATGGTACGATACTTGCTGGATTACTTCTTTGTTGAAGAGAGAAAAATCGAAATACACGATAATCGGGATGACGTTCAACGTTTTGGTATCTTTTCCGATACATTCTAGCTGCAGCATTAGCATTACATAACCACTCTCCATGAATGAAATGCTCTCACAGGCCATATAATATATGGCCTGTGAGAGCCCGGACTCGGGCACTATCCTTATAAGTCCTGGGCCAGCCCCTAAGTCGGAAAAGGTTTGGACGGTATCCTGCGATCACAGACCACACCAGTGACCTCCCGCCACTTAGCCCAGGCAACGCTTATCCGACCATGGAGATCATGATCGATGCCTCCTGACTCGTGCATGACGGATCTAAGATACCTGAACTTTTTCGACTTAGGGGCTGACCCAGGACCTATAAGGATAGTGCTCGAGTCCGCGATCTCGCAAGCCATATACTTGGTCTTTGATACATTGCCAATATGCATTTCATTCATGGAGAGTGCTTATGTAATGCTAATGCTGCAGCTAGAATGTATCGGAAAAGATAACAAAACGTTGAACGTCATCCCGATTATCGTGTATTTCGATTTTTCTCTCTTCAACAAAGAAGTAATCCAGCAAGTATCGTACCATTTCGGAATCCAGATTAAATGCGCCAACTTTTAAAGTTACTTGCAAAAACAGTGTAGTACATTTTTTTTATAGTAGAGTCGGTTAAAGTTGGGTGTAGTAAATATTTAGAATTTAATGTTTGGCAAAAACACGGCATTTTATTGAAAACCGATGCAGGTATGTTTCAATTTTAAACCGAAATTCACAGAAGGGTTACTAATGATTACGTTACAGAAAAAAAAATGAAAAAAGAGTAATATTTGTAGTCTTAGGACTTGAAAAACCATCACAGGGTGTCGGTTTTTCCGATTTTTTTTTAAATCAATATAATATGAAAAATAGATGACACAGATTTTTTTTTATATTTTTCTCATAACTGTCACAACTTGGTCTATCACCTGTTTTCGTTTTATCGTTGACTCCTGGGACACCCTGTATATGTGTTAAAAACATAACCCTCCTATTGGGCTTCGCCGGAGTCGGGTAAATATGCAAACATTTTGTCTAAGGGTCGGAATAAATAACAGAATCGAATCTTATCTCGTTACATCCATATTTATGGGTATCGTACTGCGGCACAAAGACTTATTAAATTCTATGGGAAAGCTGATTTTCCCATAAGAATTTAATAAGGCCCGTAACAAGTGTTCGTGTAATACAAAGCCGGTTTTTTTATGGTTCTACATGATTTTTAATTTCATCGTTGCTTTGAAAAGTACTTTGGGTTTTACCGTAAATTATACTTGGAAAATGAATATGGTAAATGGTCCACTCAATACGCAATGGCTCCAGAACTCAGCGGAAGAAGGAAAAGAAAGTGTCTTAATGGGAACGGAGTGTTTTAACACTGGGTTACTCTCTGCCTACTCTGCCGTATGTGCTATATAGTTAATTTTCGCGATTATTACGAATTTTAAATGTAACTATATAACCGGATAGAATATTGCAAATGGTTAAAAACGTTGGGTTTACAGAAACTCTGGTGAAAGAGAGATTTAAAACAAAAAAGAAAAATTTTCAAAAGGCTTGATAATAGTAAAAGATTTGTGTGAAAAGTGAGATATTAAATATCTCTAAACTCACCTGAACCGCTTTCCCCGACTCCCCAATAATCTCGGACTACCTGAAAAATATATGTTGAAGATAAAAGTTTTGATGGAGAACGTTTATAAGTAACTACTAGGCTTAGAGTTTCGTACTTGAAACGATATATGAACATTTTTAGTATTTTTTCGACGTCTGTCTGTTTTTTTTATTTTTTTTTGATTTTTAATATTTTTTTCTTTATCAAACATAGCAAGTGTCTACTGTCAAGACTCCACTTTCCACACGAATTTGAGACATAGAGTGGCGAAACTCAACGCCGATTCCTGTTGCACCGGAGCGGAGAAATAAAAATAATTAAATTCCCCAAGCGAAAATCGAATCAACAACAATCGCGTTCACGTTCTGTTCTACTGTACCACCAATGTTTTATATGTTTTAAATATAGGGGACTCATTGAGACCTGGAGATATCGAGGCTAGTTCTGGCGCAGGGGCACAAGTGTAAACACGACTGGTTGTGACTTTGATCCCCACTTGAACAAATGAAATAATTATTAACAAATTATATTTTCTCGTTCTGGTGTCATAGTTTCGCTACTCAACACAAAATGCCTCCTAAATTCGGCGGAAAATGGAGGGAGTGTGTTAACACTAGATTCCTGCCTGCCACTGTAACTACAGAGGTATCAATAATAGAATTAACTAATAAATAACATTAAAGCACTACACTATAATAAAATAAGCCTGAACAATGTAAAGGTCTGAATAGAAACGTAATATGTAGCGGTGGCCGGGTTGAATGCACCGCGATCTATCTATTAGCGAATCTGCGATACGCTGGCACAATGCCACCGGCTCAGCCGAGGCGAGGGTGGCGATGTAGGGTCAGAAGAAAAAATGTATGCGTGAAAGTGTTTGTATTTCAAATTATATCAGCTTCACGCTGTATCCCGCACATAGTAGAGGCAGAGGGAAATTAGTGTCAAGACATACCGTTCTATTTTTATTTTATAATGTTTTTTCATTTTTATTGATTTGTGAAGAGGATGATCTAAGGTCGTTGTGGTTAGTTAGCCTTTTTATTTTTTTCTGGTCGTTGTCGAATATTATTATTATTCACAATAGTACATACATTTAGTTAAAAACAAATCTCTAATAATAAAATGCTAAATTTATTATATTTTAAGAGCTCTACCATGACGTTGATAATTGTTGAACAAATTAAATATATTAGCAATTATACTACGTAACGTACGTAACAAAAAATTCTAAAAAAAATAAATATTATACAGTCAACAAATCACATTCAAATATCTTTCTACAAACAAAGGATTTAGATTTAATTTTAATATATTTATTGCATTTAATTTTTCATGCTAACGCTACAGAAGCACTTGTCATGTTGCAGTTGTATGTGTGAGTCTCAAGTGTTTAAACACTAGGCAAATTGCGAGTGCTCCACACTGAAGCGGGCGGAATACTGAAACGGAAGGCGGAGATTTTATTGCTCATTTTCTATGCATATCCTGATGTTTCCCTCTTAGTAAGTTAAGATTTTACTTGTTGAGCTTATTTTTTATTATATTAATGCATATACGGTATTATGAGGCCGTTATGGCGAAGTGGTATAGCGTTGGTAGTACGAGTTGAGACGACGATTGTGGATTCGATTCGATCGATAGTGGACTGTGCGTGGGGATTGAAGTCGTTAAACTCGGTTCTCTCTGCTTACAAAGCTATAGAAAAATATTTTTCATAATATTGTCGGTAGACAGAAATTTATATGCAATATATTAATTAGGGTAGTAATTAATCCTATCCTATCTATCCTATCTATAGTATTTCATTGTATTATCATTTATTGAGAAACAGTGAATGCAATACACAAACGTATTGTGTAATGAGATATCATTATGATATATGATATATGTATATAATAGGGGGCTCCACCCCCTACTTGCTTTGCTCACAAACTCCCTACTTTTAATGATAAAAATATAACATTTCATGAACCTATTATTGTTTAGAGTAGAAAACTTGATAACTATACTAATAGCATATAGAGGAAAATTGATTTTTTTTTTTGGAAACTATTGGGTCAATTTCAAAAAATATTTTTATGTTGAATAGCCTATTTATCTGAAAATATAAAAATGTTGAAAAAACGGGAGAACTGAAGAGAAATTACAGAAAAATTATGAATATTTTCTTTAATGTACATTTTATGCAGGCTTTTACAGTGTACCAATAACATGGATATTTTAGAGGCTTTCATAGCTTGAAGAGAGAGTAGATGTGTGAGTCGTAGCGCCGACGGGTTGTGGATTCATCATCTATTAGGTCTACAGTGTACTTCCAGTTGACTTACCATCCTGAAATTGGTACGAAAGCCTCAGTGTGCGAATCCGACTCGCACTTTACCGTTTTTTTCTTTTTAATCTGATGTAATACACATTTTCTAAGGGGAAAAAATAATTTAGAGAGAAATAATACTCTATATTATATAATATCCAAAGAACTAAATATTCTATATATTTACTAAGTACTACAACGTATAAATAAGTGAGTGTAATTTCCGCTATGCCTAAACTTATACACCTTATATTCATAATAAACTTTGCAAGGTAAACCCAACTTCAGAGGCAATAAGATAAGCACGAAGACTTACACTTCAATAAACAAGGTCTAAAGGATATTAGCATTTGGTATTATTGATTAATTCCATAATGATAGTACTATTTTAATTATTCAGGATAGGCAGAGAGAACCTAGTGTTAAGACACTCCTTTCCCCCCTTTCCGCCGAATTCTGGAGGCATTGCTTGTTAAGTGACGGAACTTAACGCCACGTTTTGCCTCATTACCATAGTGAAAAAATAAAAATCTTTAATATTTAATCCCCCCTAATGGCAATCTAGGACCACCACTGAGTACCACACTTAGTACACAAATTAAAAAACAGAATATCTAAGCCCTAGTTTCCTTTAATCTATTATGCGGGATAAAGCGTGAAACTGAAAAAAAAAACAAATAAATAAATAAGGCGTCTCTACTAAAATACGAATGAAAACCATAAAGCTCGTAAACGAAGTCAATATGCTTACTGCCATTCATTCCAGTGTGGAAAAAGTTTTCTAGATTTTACTCAGGCCAGCATTTTTTACCAGAAAGGGAATACGTGACGACGTGACAATGGCTCGTTGCAATTTCCACAGACGGCTTAACGATCACTATTTTATGAAGGTGCCTCATTTTTTTTAAATATAATATTTTTATCCCTCATAGCGGAGAAGGCAGAGAGAGAAGATATAGTATTAGGGCATTCCGTCCCTCATATAGTGTCCTATTTTCGTGATATTGGTGGTTGAATGGCGAAACTCAACGCCGCGCTTAGTCTAGAACCAGAGAGTGGAATGGAAATATATATATATATTTTATAACTTATTCCAATTTTTGAATTTTAATACAAAATAGTTTAAAATTTAAGTTTTACCTACAGACAAAGTTTACCTAAGTTATTGTTTAAGTATGAAAATTAAATTACAATACAAGTTTAATACTTCACCGGCCTGGTAAGAGGATTATTGTGAAAAACTTAGAAAATAATGCTGGGTACATTGAAGAAACAAGAAACGAGCCTTTATTTAGGAAAAAGAGCAAAAAAGAGTGATAGTATACTATTTTAGAAAATGTGTAAAATACCTATGTAGATTGTTTTTTATATGGGATTCCAACCCGTGCCTCTTGGAAACCGTCCAAGCGCTTTGACTACTAAGTCATACATTTAAAACATATGGTTCAAAACTCACTACCTGCTTATAAATATTTTTAACGTTTTCTAATATAATATTTTTCTTTTCTACGTGTGGTATAGCACTTTAAAAATGTTAGAAAGTGTTGATCCACCAGGCTGTTTTGGTGCAGTCGATGGTTATGGGTTCGATTCCCAACGGAGAAATATTTAATTGGTAGCTCTGGTGAGGCTAAAATACGCAGAGTTCCAAATATTGTTTTAACTGGTTTTGGCATAATATGACAATAAGTTAGGTAGGTAGGTTATCAGAGCCAGAAAATGAAAATATTTCATTCCCCCGAATTTGAATTGAACCTACAACCGTCGCTACTCACCATAGTAAAATACTTAATTAAACATTTATTTTTAGTTTATATTGGTCTTCCTCAGTATATATAATATACAAAAGAAAATTCTTGCAATTTTCATTTAGTTCAACTTCCTAAGAGGATTGCAATTTCAAAGATCACAGAAAGCTACGTTGACTTTTCTTCTAATTAATAGTAATTACTATGAAATTGTTATTTTTGTGTAGCTTTTTATTATTTACGCGTTTATATTTACGGAGTGTTTTAACACTAGGTTCCCGCTGCTTATCCTGCTGTGTGCGGGATACAGCGTGAAGCTGATTTTTTTATAAAAAGCACATTAATAATAAACAAAGATAATATTAACAAAATAACATTCAGTATATTAAATATATTTAGAGACTATCTCGATACCTAATAAAGGCACTGTTATTTCCAAATAGTGTTTCATAAGTTCATAATCTTACTGCAACCGAGTTAGCCATAAGCTGGGAAGTACCTTTTAATAATAACCGCCTTGGGTATAAGTGAAAATTTTACTCACAACTTTTATTATAATATGAGAAAATGTATTTAACATTAATTTACGGAATTATTTTATAAATTTAAAATATTCTTTAACTGGCATAGAAATTGAAACAACGAGCGTTTCTAATTGCAATTATTATTAAAAAATTGGGGAATGAATTGTTTCTGTCTTTGTAATAATTGAGCGAAAAGTGGGGAAAAGAGTACCTTAACATAAGGTTCCCTATTTCAGCCCACCTATTAGGCTAATCCAGTCTTTCATTGAATTCAATTATCACAGCCAGAAGCCAGTCGGGACGCAAGAGCACAAAAGTCTGAATGTAAGAGTGACAGGTTGTAGATTCGATTTCTACTCGACGAAAAGAATTATTAAATATTTTAATTTCTTCTCTCTGGTAACGAGAGAATTAATTCTGAAAATGGGGAACGGAAGTGTTTTATTGGGAACGAAGTGTCTTAACTTTAGGTTCCCTCTGCCTACCCTGCTGTGTGCGGGATACAGCGTGTATCTATAATATATTAAATCCGCTAAATTTCATAATTTAAGGCGTACACTAAAATTGTGTGTAAATTATTAACTATCGCACATATGTGCGCTCCGCAGTTCCTTCTATTAACGTTTATGTTTATCGAAACTAGAATTTAGATGGTGCAGGTATTTAGAAGCTTTAATACTAAATATCTTAATATAGAACTATATATTATTTCATTTTCTAAACAAAAGGAGGAGGAGGAGATGGGAGGAGGATAGGAACTCCTTAAATATATCTCCTCCTCCTCCTATCTATATGTAGTTTATTTATTCATTAAATAAATAAACTACGTAATATTTCTATCTTGTTAAATATAAACTGTAAGAAATCCTTTGAAAACTATCACTCAACACCTCGTGTAACTTGACTGCTAAATTGCTTTATATGACAAGGATGCAGGTCACGTACAGCTGCTAGGTAAGCTGGATAGCTACAGCTACAATGGGATGAAAAGATGAAACATTTGATTCTTAACAGCTTTGATATAAAGATGATAATCGCGTGAATCTAAAACGTAAGTAAACAAAGAAAATCGATACTGAACATACTATTCTAGTTCAAAATATTGAATCTATATATATGTGCGTCATGGTGCGCTACGGTTATGGGGTTTAATTCTCATTCTTTTTAAATTGATAAGGGGCAGCGTTTAGTTCCGTCACTCAACGCGTAGTGTCTTGACAATTTAGCGGAAAGAATGATAAGGAGTATCTTAATAGTAGTTCCTCCTGTCTATCCTGCTCTCTGCAAAATGCAGCATGAAGCTTTTTTTTATTATTTTTCAGTCTATAAAAAACTGTAAATACTTATTATTACACTAATAGCTCACATTCTCTTTATTTCCGTTGAAAGGCAGGAAATGAATCGTTGCTTTCCGTTTTCCACAGACAATATGGCTCTGGCAATATCTATGCAGTGTATGAAAATAGATATAAAATATAAGTTGGATTGGATTGGATATAGTAATACAGCAGTTTTTATCAGGTTCATTATATGTTCTGCTATATGCATTTAGTAGGATAGGCCAAGGGAACCTATTGTTTCCCATTTTCATCTGAAATCTTGAGGTATTGTGTGTTGAGTGGCGAAATTTAACTCTGTACTTTGTCTTGTTCTCAGAGAGGAAATGAAAATATTAAATAATTTATTTCCCTGAACGGAATTTAAGTAATAAATAATTGAAGTAAGAATTTATTTTCATTTTTTTACCTGATAACAACACAAAGCACGTCGATGAATTCCACCAATCAACACGCATTGACTTGAAAATTGGGCGGAAAGTGGGAAACAGAGTCTCAACATTAGATTCCCTCTGCCTAACCTGCTATATGCGGGATAGAGCGTGTAATTAAAAAATAAAGAACAAACATTATACGGAAACATTTTATTATAACTATTAATTGAATTGAAGCTTATCGTTTAAGAGCCTGAAGTGTACTTCCTAAGTAAACTATGAACAGCAGCTGTCGAAACAGATGTTTCTAAATTCAGTAAAACTTTAAATTTGGTATTATAATATTAAGGTTTTCTTTATAAGAAAGAAAATATAAATATTTTCGTTTAAACCAATTCTATGATCTTTGGCTTAGTAATTTAATTAATTAAACACTATTATTCAAATAAGCTACTAGAGCTAGATTTAAAATAATGTTCTCCATAATTTTACTAAGTGAGTAAAGCATAGATACAGCTATAAAAGTATTGGGATCAAATGTACTACGCCATTTAAATATAGGTATGACATTACTAAATTTCATCAGGTCAGGAAACACATCATACTCTATAAAATTATTAAAAATAAACGCCAGGTTCACCTCCAGAACCTCAGCTCTTCAGAGCAACAGCGTCTATTATACACTAATAAACTTGAGAGAAATTCCCCAAATATTTGATGTTTTCTTGATATCTAGGAACTTAAATGTCTTAACAATGTCTCTTGACAAAACTATAAATTGTGCTTCCCCTTGACCTACAATCCTGAAATTGGTACGGAATCCTCGATGGTCGAAACCGACTCGCACTTAACCATTTATTTATTCTTAAAAAAATCTTAAAATCTTACTAAAATCTTAAAATTATTCATACAATGAATATAACAATATAATTTAAAGTGCACATTAGGGTAAAGTTTTCACATTTGGCCTGACGCCAGTGTGTTGTTGACCATCGAACACAGTGGGGGGTTGACTGGAATCACTAATGACACTAAAATGTTTTTCTTTTAAATCAATTTGAGCTTCTTTTAGGGCAAAGCTTGTGCTTATTTGATAGAATGGTGCGATAAATTGAGTTGTTCAGTGCACCAGTCGTGTGAAATAATAAAGAAAGTTTGTGTCTAGACGTTGTTTAAAGTTAGTGATGCGCTGTAAATTGTTTGCAAGGTATTTGTAGTGTTAAGGCACTCTGTTACCATTAAGACAATTCAGAAAATCCTCACTTTCCGCCGAATTCTTAAGGTATTGTGTTTTAAGTGGCGGAATTCTTTGATGCGCTTTGTCGTGTTACCAGAGCGAGGAAATTAAATTATTAAATATTTTACCACCCCTAGTTGGAATCGAACCCACAAACTGTCGTGTGAACAGTCACATGCTTGTGTCACTTGACACGAAGGCCTCGTTGTGTGTTGTCTGGCGGAAGTAAACGCCGACCTTTGTGTTGTTACTAGAGAGGGGAGAGTAGAAAGGTATTTTTGAAATAAGACAGAAATAGAAAAATAAATGTATTACTCTTTAAAATCTTAAGCAGTAATAAATCATTCTTTTCCTTTTTCTGTTGAACAACCTTGCGTGTTGCGTTGCGTGTTAAATGGGGATATTTAACGTTGGGGCTTATGTGGAAAATGTTAGAAAAGCCTTACCTTTCCTAGATAAAGCGTTATACTGAAAATAATAACCGAGTTGCTGTTGTCTTACCAGCCAGTTAAATTTAAGTTTTACCAACATACAAAGTTTACTTAAGTTATTGTTTAAGTATGAAAATTAAATTACAATACAAGTTTAATACTTCACCGGCCTGGTAAGAGGATTATTGTGAAAAACATAGAAAATAATTCTGGGTCCATTAAAGAAACAAGAAACAAGAAACGAAATAGCCTTTATTTCGGAAAAAGAGTAAAAGAGTGATAGTATATTTTTTTAAAAAATGTGTAAAACACCTATGTAGATTCTTAATATATATAGGATTCCAACCCGTCCCTTTTGGAAACCGTCCAAGCGCTTTGACTACTAAGTCATACATTTAAAACATATGGTTCAAATCTCACTAAATATAAATATTTTTAACGTTTTCTAAGAGAATATTTTCTTTTCTACGTGTGCTATAACACGTATTGTGAAAAACATAGAAAATAATTCTGGGTCCATTAAAGAAACAAGAAACAAGAAACGAAATAGCCTTTATTTCGGAAAAAGAGTAAAAGAGTGATAGTATATTTTTTTAAAAAATGTGTAAAACACCTATGTAGATTCTTAATATATATACCAGGATACCATAACTGTTTGAACGGTAGTTGAATTTTAGCAAAACGGAGAGTTGGGTCAAAACAAGAAAAAAAAAAAGTCGTTCCTACTCCGTTTTCATAACATTGCAGTCAGATAAAAAAAAACCAAAAAGAAAAAGATAAAGATTGAAATGTAAATTGCTTTGACTTGTCAGATAAGAGATTGTCTAAGTTTGAAATTATTTAATGCAAAAAACAAACCTAAGTAATCCGGGGGATTGGGATTTCATTTTGTTTCAGCATTCCTATTATGGTGGGGGCGTGAACGAATTGATGGAACTGGAAGTGTCTTACATTTTACCTTTTATAATTTAATATTGGTTGCTTCTTCCAGCATTGTCTGGCAACGGATAGTCATATTAAAAATATTTTTTTTTGTTTGTGAAGCCGTGATGTTTGTTTCACTTTCACGCAAAAACTACTGAATCGATTTAAATTAAACTTTACAATAGTACGGTTCATATGTTAGAATAATACATATAATAAAATTTATGCAAAGATTTTGAATATTTGGCTATAATATCACAGCAGTCTCTGCGGGCGAAGCCGCGTGTGGGATGCTCAGATTGCAATATTGCAGAGGGCAGGATTTTCTTCCCTTTTTTGGGTAAAGTAAGATTTTTACAAATTTATATGAAACAAAAAAATATATTATTGCAAATTATGTAACTGTTCTATCAGAATCGGTTCGACCACTCAGTACTCAATGCTTTCAGAGTTCGACACATTTCATTCCCTACTTTCCGAATTCCAGAAATCGGAAATTAGGGAACGGAAGTATCACAATAGAAATAGAGTCTCTTAATACTAGGTTCCCAGGTTCCCTCTGCTTATCTTGCTATGTACAGATAAAAAAAGAAATATATGCTTTTGCATTAAAAAAAGAAATATATGCTAACTTTTGTATTATACATTCATATAAAATGCAAGATTTGAACCTTTTCCCTCCACAAAGAAAGTGCGTAACTTTAAAAAAATATAACTACGTCAGAAATTCTTAAGAACATTTATATCCACTTAAGTTGGTCTGCGGAGTCTCGCTTATTAAAAATGTAATACGACTGTAGTTTTAAACAATTTGCGAGAGTAACTTAGTTTATCAAATTGTTTAAAAAAATATTTTATCAGCTTTTATTATATTATTTCTATACTTAGATTCTAGTATTCGTTTTTTTTATGGTTTTTCATGTTTATGAATAATTGGACACCTTGGTGACTCACTGTAAGCTGTTGGTTGTGGGACCTCGACTAGCAATAACTAGTCGGGAGAATTAATTATTTGAAATTAAAAAAAATAAATATCTTTAGTTTTAGGACTTAATTAAAATTAACAATTTATTCAATCGATGCTAGTCGTAGCGCAGGGGCACAAGCCTGCGAATTTAAACGTACGGGATGTGGGTTCGATTCCCACTCGAGCAAATAAAATATTCAATATTTTCATTTTTTGACTCTGGTAACGAGGGAAAGCGTTTTTTTTTAAAATCGCCAAATCTAGCTACAATGACAGTCCGGCTAGGGGGAAGTTTGATTTCATTTAAAATTATTTCCTTTCCCCGTACTGGAAAACCAAATCTCAAATCACGAATCTCAAATCACGGCAAACATGGAGAGAATTTTGACACTAGAAATGAGACACAAATATATAAATATATATAAAGTCTATCGGCTTACTAAAAAAACGTTAAGCTAAAAAAGTTTTCTAACTAAGAAATGAATCCACTACCCATCATCAACTGAGTCATAACGGTGTTACCAACTTAATGCGAAACATAATTCAAGTATAAAGTAAAAAGCTATAAAGGAACCATATATAGGTAACTGCTGTTTTTTCACCATTTGATATCAATACGAAAAAAATGCTACGAACATTTTTATCTAAACGAGGACAGGTTTGATTCATTATAAAGGGTGTATGTTTTTATATACTGGAGTTATTGATTTAACGCATTTTAAGCCTTATTATGTAGGCGTTAAGAGTTATATTAAAGTTATCTAAGAAATATATTTTAAATGAAGAGATGAGGGATACAAGGTATAATGTGGATTAAAATGAAGGATATCTATATAATTATAATAATTGCCCTCTGTACATGGAAAAGATATGAGAAATATACATTTGTTTCTATTGTTTTTCTGTGTTTAATTGGTAACCGTCCAAGAGGCGAGGGTTCAAATCCCGCTATGTTGAAATATTTATATTTTTCTAAAAAGTAAAAAATATCTTTTGCGATGGTAACGTTACTTTTCTTTAGAAATAATATATTTACAGATAGACAGTACTGGGTAGAACAATTAAGTATAAACGTTTTATAACTCAATTATTATGAAGCAATGATAAAAAAAATAAAAAAAAAATATAAAAAAAATTAGGGTAAAATTGTTAAGACTACAAAATTATATTATTCGTTTTAGCGTAGAGCTTGCTACGAATTTGTAGTAGTTGCTACGAGTGCTCAAATATATATATATTATTTTATTTTCTATATTGAAAATTTTGATGGTGGAATTAAATGTTGTCATTTTATTATAATTTTTGTTTCACGCAGTGTCCCGTACACAGCAGGTTAGGTAGAGGGAACGTAGAGTCACTACACTAGGGTTGAACCGGAGTTTTATAATACATAGATTCAAAGATTTTGGTTCCACTTTGGTAATTGGTTATAGAATTGCATAGCTTTGTATATATTATTTATTCAGGTTGATATAAGACTGGTAACCTTTTTTAGAATTACTTGCTTCTAAAGCTGCAAAGATGTCATTTGCACACCCATCAACTTTAAGGAGCATTGCTTACTCTCATAATAGATGGGTAAATTTATATATATTTTTAGCTTCGCCCTATATTCTGTACAGAATAGAGTAGGGAACCTTGGAAACTTATTATCTTTTAAAATACATAAAATGACAAAATAAAATATTAATAAAACATGAATCGAACCCAGAACCATTGTGCTTACAGTCAACCTCTGCCTCAATTCACCACGAAGGCCTCAATGAAATGGATAAAAGCCATTATGAGAATCTTCCTTACATTATTCTAAGGGATTTTCCTCGCCCACGAAGGGTAAGGAATGTTTCTTTAAGGGTTGAGGAAAAAGTTAAATTGACTTGTCAGAATCTGTAGGTGTTATAAACTTGATTTTATTATGAATTATTCATGACAATAAAAATTGTTATTGTAGTTTTTGTTTTATTTGTTTTAACTTCTTGGTAGAATTATAACAAGTATTTTTAGTAGTACTGTAGTTTGGTTAGAGTACCCCGATGGCTTCTTAGCCTATAAAATTGTTTAAATATATATATTTTACTTATAAGTATTACATTGAGGCCGTCGGGGCGCAGGGCAGGCGTATGAATGTAAAGCGAAGGATGTAGGTTCGATTTCCATTCGGGGGAATAGGTATTATTTATTCATATTTTCATTTCTCTGTTATGATACTAAGGCAAAAGCACGGCTTGCCATTCATAAAAAAAAAACAACAAAAAACTTCTATATAATTTTTAGTAACATTTTATAAGCTCTTATAGAAGGTTTCTGTGAATTGTGTGACTCTTAAAACAGATAAAATTAAATACGTGCATTAAGATAATGCTTTACTGCATCTAGTCTAAATAATTCAGGGTTGCCATTTACAAATAATTTTGATATTTTACATTTTAATGAAATACATGCAGTAGTTTTTTTTTCAGCTTCTCGCTGTAACCAGCACACAGCAAGATAGGCAGAGGAGAGGGGAGAACCAAGTGCTGTGACACTCGATTCCCCCTTTTCCGCCGAATTCTGGAGCCATTGCGTGTTGAGTGGCGGAAATCATCGAGTGAAAAAATTAAATTATTAAATATTTCCTCTTCTTATCTTCTAGTGGGAATCGAATCCATAACCTGTCGTGTATACAGTTACACTTTTTGCTCCTACGCCATGACTGGCCTCAATAAATAATGCAGTAGTTTGCTCATTAACACAAATTCGTGGGTTCCAAAATTACGATTGTTGTCTCGTGGGGACCCTTCGATTACGTATTTCCCCTTGATTTCAACACGCATATGAAGTTCTGGTAATCATCATAATTGATAATATACATATAACTCCCACTTGATTTAGTTAACATATGAAAATAGAACGTAGTGTTACAATAAGCAATGTCTCGAATCTATGTGGAAAGTGGGAAACGGAGTGTCTTAGCACTAGGTTCCCCTCGCCTACTATGATATGCAATAAAAACCATAAAACAGCTTAAAATATTATTGAAAAAATATTTAATAATTTTATAATGTTATTAATTTGACACCCTAGTCTTGGGCGAAATCATTTACCAGATGGATTCCAAACTCTAAAAGGAGAATCGGCAGACCAAAACGGAGATGGCGGGACGAGCTGGATAGGATAGGATAGGCCTGACTGGTACTCAATAGCCCTAAATAGACCGGAATGGAAGAAGTGGACAGAGGCCTTTGCCCAACAATGGGTTGGTGTAGGCTAGGGAAAAAAAAATGTTATTCATATTATATAACTTACATGTATCAGAAGAACTCATTCTACCAGAGTTTGCGTGTTGAGTGGCAAAACTCAACGCCGCGCTTTGCCTCGACACCAGATCGAAGAAATGGAAATATAAATTAAATAAATATTTCAAGTCCTCGACTGGGGATCGAACCCACAACCAGTTCAGACCTCATTTTAATATAATATAATATATTTTTATATTTTTTTTATATATATATCAGCTATTGCCATAAAAATATAACCATTACAAGTGCAATATTTGAAACACCGTACAAATGGTTACAATAAGATAATGACGCGAAGAGGATGTGTTGAATTGTCTTCCACAATTTACACTTTAAAGTGTCGATTTAGATGCCGTTGTCTCTTGTTATGCACTGAGAATGTTTGTTTGTATTCTAGTTGAAGAGGTATGGGATTCAAATCCCGGTTGAGGTTGTTTTTTTATGTAAATTAATTTGTTAATTGATAGTTATCTGTATGGTAAGTTTTTAAGTTTTAGTTCTGTTAAAATCCAGCGGAAAGTGCAGAACGGAAGTCTTAATGGGGAACCTAGTGGGATATAAAATATATTATGAAGATAATTAACAATGCCATAAACAAGCAGTATTTCAAATTCGAAGAACGGAATATCAAAGACCTAGTTTCTCTTCATTTCTTTCACTTGAGAGAAGACTTTACATAAAAAAGGCATAAATACTTTGTAATAATAATTATTTCATGTATAAAACAAGAATTCCTTAGTATCTTCATTCTATTCTTCAATCAGTGAATAAATGTTGAATGTTTTAATAAAGTAATTTAAATTGAAGACGACTTCAAAGAAACCGTTTCACAAAGTCTAGTAGGAACTTGCGTTTCGTCGAAACTTGTGCCTCTGGTTTTCTTTAGAAATAACTTTCGGCTAGTATGTGTAGTAATTTCATTAGCTTCATGCTATATTCCTATAAATTATAGCAGAGTAGACAAAGGGAACCTGGGAACCTAATTTTAAGACACTTCGCTCCCCAATTTCTGTCTAATTTCAGAAATATTGCTTTTTGTATGGTTTGTTACCAGGGTGAGGAAATGAAAATAATTAACTTTCCTGAGGGAACCTACAATCGTCATGTTTGCAGTCAGACGCTGTTCCGATGCGCCATTACGGCCTCATATGTAATTATTTTTTGTGATATTGTGTTTTTTGCAGAATGTATATTGAAATCCTAAATAATCGTAATAGCTTGGTTTGCTTGATGGGACCTCATTTCACTTACACTAATGAGAGTGGAAAAGTAGAAAAAGTATATAAAATTTAAAAAGTATATAAATTATATAAAAAATAACTCCGGTAAAATTTGACAAATAAACTATGGCATCAAAATATATAAGGTTCAACTTAAAAAGACATAAGACATTAAAAATAAAGTATTAGTTGTTCACATGGTCCATGTCCTTGCCCGGTACCTACTTTTATAATCCTTAGGACACATGCACTTAACTGTACGTAAAAAAACAACAAAAAAAAACTAAATCAGTTTTTGCTACGAAAAAATGTAATTAATGAATATGACATATATATTTTCTGTGATTAATAGCTTCACGCTGTATCCCGCACACAACAGGTTAGCAGAGGGAACATAGTGTTAAGACACTCTGTTCCCTACTTTCAGACGCCTTGTGGAGGCATTGCATATTTTCTGTGCAAATCTCATTTTATCATGAAACAAATTATGCAAAAATAAATAAATTATTTAGATTTTTTCTAAAGTATTTAGTACATTGGCAATATAATATGATAAGTATTTATAAATAATAGATATTTATAACAAAAATACATACAAATATTCAAAATTTTACATAAAAGCAGTGTTTCAACACTCAATTCATATTAAAGCGATCATTATTTAAGTTCAAAAGCGAAATGAGTTAATTCAAATAAGAGTAATAAAAGTTTTAGGGCGTAACAAGTCAATCCTTAATATATATTAGATTTTAAACTTTTTTAATAAGGCACCCCCGCATAATACCGATTAAATGGTTAACTTCGCTCATAAAAAGTCCTAGCGACATTCGAATGAATAATGTATAGACAGACGGAAAAAACAAAGAAAAAACATTTCGAAAAAATTGGTTTAACTGGATTTTAAAAGATTATTCTGAATAAATATAGAATTTTCAATCTATTATTTAAATAATACCCGCAAAAGTGGCGAGAAATTTTAATTACAAATCCTAATTGTACGGATTATACGGCGGTCAACCGCAAGTTGTTGTATCGAAGCTCGAAACGCAGACGTGAATGAAAATTTAGTAAAAATCTCGAATAAACCTCAAAAAAAACACTTTTTCTTCACAAAGACCTATGCACCGATAGCTTAAAAACAGTATTAGTTATATATTTGAAAATAACTTACCAATAGAGATGCTAAAATCACTTGAACGACGTCCGTACGCGACGGCAACCGCGCGGTGACTAAATAGGATACGAGGGTTGCTACCCCAGTGGGGACTGCAGTGGCAGTCCCGACGCTGACTGCATTCGTCACATATTTATATATTGCTATAATCCTGAAATGACCTTTAATGTCCTTTAATAATTAGTTAATATTGATTTTATAAGAACAGCTAAGCTATAGCTGTGTATTCAGTATAGTAGGGAAGGTAGAGGGAACCTAGTGTTGAGATACTTCGATCCTCACTTTCTCCCTTCAATATTATAAACTAAAGTATATTCAATTAAATTCAGTTTAAAAATAATATTTCTTTGTTCTTCATCTATACTAATATAATAAAGCGGAAGAGTTTGTTTGTTTGTTTGTTTGTTTGTTTGTTTGTTTGAACGCTAAGATCTCTGGATCTACTGGTCCGATTTTCATTGTTTTTGTTTTGTATGAAAGCTGCATTCTTCAGAAGTGCTATAGGCTATATAACATTACATTACACATATATACTAATATATTTTAAAGTACATTCTAATTTGACATGCAATTTATTCTGCCATGTTAATAACAACCGTCGTTGCTACGCGACCGCTACCGCGACGTTTTGATATTCATCCTTATGAAAATAAATATAATAGTCACTTTTAGCATTTTATCTAGATTGAAATTATAGTTTACTGTATAACATACTAATAAATAATTAAGGAGATGTCACTGATTCCAAATGACCTAGCCACCTAGCGGGCGGCACAGTATCACCGACGCGAACGGGCAGATGACGTTGACGGTTTTATAAATTTTCATACATTTTCGAACTTTATTTGTTGTTTATAATTAATTTAAAATACACTTTGATTCTCTTCTTATTTTATTTGATATTGCCCGCTAAAATTACCCTACTTAATAGAGAGAAATGTTTAGTTATTTCGTAGAGTCGATATCTATGTACGCACGTACGGAAAACTTTAGGTACTTTTTCTAATATTAAGAATACCTATCCTTTAGTTACTTTTATTCCTTTTGTTAGCTCATTTCAATAACTCAGATAATTTTTTCTAATAATGTGTATCTACTTATTATTCTTTTTGATTATTTGAGCTTATATTTTCTTACTAATTCTATTGAGAATTGAAAATAATTTCATAAATATATTTAATAAATATTCTTATAGTTGAAGCAGGCGTAGCCGCGTCCGGGTTCACTAGTAGTTGATATAGTTTAACTTTACGGTGTATCGCGCACACATAGTGTCAAGGCACTGTTCCTCACTTTCTGCTGAATTCTGGAGGCGTTGCGTGTTGAGTGGCAGAACTCAACGCCGCGCAACGTCGAGGTAAAACCTCGACACCAGAGCGGAGAAACGGAAATATAAATTTAAATACATAATTCATTTCCTCGAGTGGGAATCGACCCCACAACCAGTCGGTTCTACAGTCACACTATTCGCCTCTGAGCCACGAATGGCCTCTTTGACATTTTATCTCTATCACAGAGACTTATTTCACAAAGCCACAGCGTACATCAAATAAATAAAATAAGAATACACTGTAAATAATATTTTTTTCTTTGTAAAACTTCAAAGCTGTACTTTACAGAAGAAGAAAATCCCTTCTCACAGCGTCTGTCTAAGAGGTATTAAACCTTGCTTTAGCTTAAAGAGCCCTCATGGTAGACTACCGTCATATATTATGTATATAATAATAACGTGATCGTCTGGATGATACTGTAGGAAAAACTAGTTAAATCTTATTTTTTTTTAGTTTCACGGGCGTTTCCAGACTTGGCGAGGTGGGGACAGGGAACCTAGTGTTTGGACACTCTCTATCTCATTAAGATATTTCTGTTCCCCCTTTCGACTCGAATTCTGGAGACATTGTGTATCTGATTATTTTGGTAATATTGTAAAACAAGTTACTATAAATAAATCGATCGTATACATCTCCGAAATTTCTTGCATATTTTAACTTTTCAGAATATTACCCATTTAATGACTGTTCTAAAACTCAAAAATTTTTTTTTTTTTTTTTTATTTAGGCTTCCTCAAGCGATATAATAAGATAAACATAAACTACCTAATCCTATTTTTAAATAATTTCGCGTCATTTGTCAAAGGATATACGAAACGTATCCAACTTTGGGGATGACCTTTTCTCTACAAGACCAGAATGTAAAATATTTGGAGGATAAACATATCCCTAGAAATCCTTTACTCTCTAAGTGAAATTTAAATGAAAAATTTTATATATATACTAGCGGCCCGCTCGCGGTTTCACCCGCGTGGACTATGTTATTATTAATTTCTGTCTCCATGACTACGTCCTAGTGACGTCTATGCAAAATTTAAGACTCCTAGCAGTTGTAGTAACGAAGTTTCATACAAACTTTCTACCCCATAAACAACCCCTTAGAAGTCGAATATTCCAAATTCCCGTCTTAGCGAGCACCTACGCCCAAAATTTGAGATTCCTAGCACATGTAGTTTCTGAGATTTCGTGATGAGTGAGTGACCTTTCGATTTTATATATATAGATATATTTTATATATACAAACAGTTATTTTATTAACAAATTCGGTTCGATTTCCACTCGAGGAAATAAAGTATTTATTATTTACTCCAGAATTCGGAGGGAAATGGGCAATGGTGTATCTTAACACTAGGTTCCCTCTGCCTACCCCGCTGTGTGCGGGATATAGCGTGAAGCTGATTTTTTTTAGTTAAAAGTTTTTGTTCATCCTTTAGAAATCAATCATTGATATCAATGCCGCCTAGCCTGTTGTTGTTAAATCTGATTCCAAATATCGAGAATAAAATTTTTCCCCATATCTTAAAAACGTGGGCAAATATACTCAAATCCTCTAATCGGGATTGAACAGACAACCATTCCGTACACTAAGAGACAGTTCCACTGCGCCTTGATAGCGTTAGTATCTATATCAGAGGCGAGACCACTAATTGGTACTTTGGGTAATTAATTTTTATTATGATACCCTCATTTGGTAACGGTAGGTAAATAACCTGTATTTATAACATTGTTCTACAAATATATGTTTTGTATGATATATGGGGTAACGTAGCCATTTCGCAAATACGAACGTAAAGAGTTTACTGATAGTGATGTGTGTAGTATCGATAAATATATATTTTTCATATAATATTTATGTTTTAAGATTAAATTTATTTTAATATAATTTTTATGTATTATTTTTATTTCTGCAATTCTAATTTCGTTTGTGATGATGCTCGTATGTAATAATTTTGTAATTTAGCCAGTTTCTTGTAATATTGTAATAGTTGAGAATAATTTTAAATTTTTTCAAGTAGTTGTGTTAAACTTAGTAAGTGTTGTATGTTTGTTTATAAATTTCTTGGAATTCAAAGATATTAGAAGTCAGTTTATTTTTTTATATTACTTTTATATTCAAAGCAAAGTTGGCCTATGATTTGAGAACCTAGAATAGCATTACCTACAAGGACTTTATGAAAATCAATTTAATTTAAAATTAAATTGAAATCAACAATATTATAACTAAATAGTTATAGCTTCAATCAATCAATCAAATCAGCCTTTTCGGGTCCACTGCTGGACATAGGCCTCTCCCAGGGTGCGCCAAAGTTATAGCTTACATTAACAATTTTAGATAGAGTCATCCTTATAAATCCCCTTAAATATTTCCTTACATTAACTTATTTACATAAAAATAATTATTAGATACATATTTACTTGAAAATAGGAATATAATAAATAAAAATGGTTATAATATAAAATATTTAATATAAAATGGTTATGAATAATATATAAAAAAAAGTAATTTCTGCCGATACATGTCATTCCCTAGTGTATTGGTTTTGCATGAGGGTTTTACGATGTGGCGTCCTCACGCGATTTATAACACGAACGTCGCTGTATACGATCGGTAGGTACGCCAATCGTGTGATGCTCTTAATTTTTTTTAATGTAGGTAGAAGTAGAGTCATTACACGGCGTTGTATTCCGCATATAGCAGGGAAGTCAGAGGGAACCTAATGTTAAGGTACTCCAAGTTTGCAGAGTACATATTTAAATTATTAATATAGCATTTATTTTTCCACTTTTTTTAAAAATCAAAATGTAGATAAAATTTTATTTGGTGGTATTCCTTTTATTGTACGTACGTATTTATTTAAATCTTATCAAAAATATAAATGTAAAATAAGAGCCAAGTTAAGTAATGCATCGTTTTCGACTATACCGATAAAAGAAAGGGGATCTACATGGGTGCCGAGTTCTGTGTATCATACAATAGCGTGCAAATATTAGCGTGAATGTTGCGGGTTTGATTTTCACTGTGGGCAAATCCACAACTGTCATTATTGTCATTATTCTCCCTCTGGTGATGAGACAAAACGCAACGTTTAGTTCCACTAATCAACACATAATATTTCGGGGAGAAAATGGGCAATGAAGTTAATACTAAAAAAAAAACACTAAACTCTAGAAGATATTTCATCCATAAATATAAATAATGGCTCAATTGAAATTTGAACCCGTTACTATTATATTCGATTATCATTATTTACATAAAAGCAAAATTAGATTAAACTTACAATGAATCTTTCCACTAAAGCTGTAATCTTTGTGGAAACGTATAACTCAGGAAGTCGAACTACCTTAGTCTATTGCATCTTGAAATACTACCGCAAATAGCTGCAGTACACACTGCATTACGGAATAATAGAAATACATATATATATATATATATATATATATATATATATATATATATAAGAATACTAAAATGTCTATACTATTTTCTCACCTTATTGCTTTACCGTTTTTGCAAGTGAGCGGTAGTGTCACGACTCTCGCATTGGAGAACGGGGTTTTGATAGTTTCTCCAGTGTCGATTCTACTGTGTGAGAAGAAGCGTGAAGCTATAATAGTATTCTCTTTTGTAAAAATGATAATTCTAAGTAATTATGCTTGGGTAACGGTAATTAGTAAAAATCTCCCTACAAAGATGCTAACAATATAAATAAATAGATAACAAGCGTATAAGAATTGCGATGTAGATCGAAGACAACGTATGGTTTAGTTGGTCAGAGTGTATGGACGGTTTTCAAACAGGTGCGGGTTCAAATCCCGCTACGTTAAATATTTTTTCTTAATAATTAGTTATATAGAATTTGGTAAACTGTAATGCCATCTAGAGGCAAATAATAGTAAAATTATTTGCATATAAGATGTATAAATAATTAGGCGGTGGAGATGTAAAAATATCTACTATAATGTAATAACCTTTTAAATTTAAATTCAAGTTTTAAGATTTTAAAAGAAGCAGCTTAATGCTGTTACTCTTACAGCAGGGTAGGCTGAGGGAACCTAGTGTTAAGATATTTTGATTCTTGACTTGAATTCTGAGGACAATGGCAGAGGGAACCTAGTGTTAAAACACTCCGTTATCCATTTTTCATCGAATTTTGGAGGCATACCGTTTAGTATTTTTTAATATATATTTTTCTATTCCTATATCCGTATGTAATCCAAATTAAAGTTACATCGAGGCAAAGCTGTTCAAGTTGCGACAACCAGCAGTTAGCTCCCCCCCTAATTTATACACCACTACCTCTGTTAGTTCGAATTGCATTTACATTTTGTCCAAATAGTCCTCGAATAAAGTTTTAGATAGTGTAAAAACCTTATGTTATCCGAGATTACTTTGACTGACACGACGGTCGTGGAATCGATTTCTAGTTGGTGAAATAAGAAGGCGTAGAGTTTCGCCACTCAACATGCAAAGGTTCTTGAATTGGGCGGTGTGTGGGAATGAATTGTCTTAACAATAAGTTCCTAGTACATATCACATGATATTGGCATGTGTTTATTTTATTCTGGTCATCGTGGCCCAGTAGTATGCTCTTATTGTAATCGTAACGGTTGTGGATTCCTTTTCTACTTAATCCAATGATTTTTTTTCATCTACTAGCTCTGGTAACAAAACAAAACGTTGCGTTGATTTTCGCCAACCTAATTTGAGTGGAAATTTTCACCAAATTGGGTAAATGGGTAACGGAGAAATGGGATTGGGTAGTATCTTAACATTATGTTTCCTTCTCCATCTCTAGTATAATATATAATGAGGTAAAAAGCAAGAAATATATTAGTAAGAAAATATATTGGTATGGACGGATCCTGCATAGTCTTTCTCTTCTTCCATTTTAATCGATTTTTTTACACAGACGAAGATCCTAGGTCTTCATGAGCACATGAGCTTACTCTAGTTTAGTTTACAATGTATTTTTAAAGTAGAATTCATGTAATTTCTTTATATTCTCATTCGCTCTTGCTACATATATCATCTTCTAAAAGTGCCAAAACCAACTAATAACATTCTTATTTATTCTTACTTTCTCATTTTAGTACCCCTTTAGAGACCTGCCATTTTGTGGAACTCATGATGGATGAATTCGATAAGCTGACTTCGCACAATTTTCGAACAGATCAGAGTTTCACTGCATTTATTTTAGAAAATATATTCCATGTTTATGAAATTTATGAAGCTTTTTATTATTCATATAAAGTGTATTTTTTTAAATAGTAATTTGACTATACTAATTCCAAAATAGCTCATGCCGAATGGAGTTTATTTAGACTAGGTACCTACTTTAAATTAACTTTAGGTTAACAATATGAGGTTGAAACACATAATTCCTTCTCTATCCCAAATATAGATTTTCACATCTTTATTGGACACTTTAAACTAATTTTTTTGGTCACTAACTAAAACTACCTTCAAAATGCATATTCGGACACCGAAGTTCCGCATGAATAAATAAAACTCTTGCATAATGAGAATTCACGCCTGCGATCATATATTATAACTTCGCTTGAAACTTCGCTGTTAGATTTTCATTTATGCCAACTGGACATGGCTGTAAGTTAGGAAATTTTCGATATTTTAATATATTGATGGCTAGCGGTGTTTTATGTAACTGCATTTCATACTCTTATGCTTTTTATATTGTTTTGACAATTGTCAAAAAAAAGTTTTTCATTTTAGGTTATTTAGGTTAAATTTCAAATGCAAATTGTAACTTTGTAATTAGAATTCATTTATTTATGATTTTGAAATGTAAAACGGCAAATTTTATAATTTAATTTTTTAATCATTCGCCTGCCGAGGGTTCCGTACCAACTTCAGGATTATAGGTCAACGAAAGTATAATTTCTTAAAGTTGACAAACTTGTGTTAAGTGGCTTATGCACTCATTTTGTATGAAATTAAGTACAAATATAAGTTTTTATTTCTACAAAATATTCTTAAATTTTCACTTTTCATACGTTTTCCTTTATTTGTAGTATAAGTCTACTATGTACTTAGTTTTTACTATGGATTCCAGCTTGATGCCTCCACAATCTCAGGATAAATACCCTTATTTATTTTTTTGTCTTTCCGTCGTTGAAGTAGGTTTGGAACTCTAATGATGAATTTGAAGCAAGTGAAAATGATGAGGATGCAAGTCTGGTTGGTATTTTATATTATTAATGACTGATAACACCTCGAAGCCTGTATGCTGGTTATAAAAACCAGAAAGATTAACTAAAATTCACATATACTTCCACGATTAAATAAGTAAAATATGAAAATTTTGAAAATAAAACACTGTTTATAAAATGTACTTTATTTTAGACAATATTGACTTTTTCTACTAAAAACATTGTTATACTTTCTTACTTGATATTATTCTACTCATATAAATTTAACATAGAACGTAAAAGCAAGAAGATGCCGTGAAACTAGAAGATGCAAGTTCGATTAAAGAGGGAATTACTAGGGCTTTTCCTATACTGATGACCCAATGTCTCGAGGATGGGGATTGGAGTATCTTAATATTAGGTATCCTCATCTTATCCTGCTTGTTTTTAGCCTTTTACTTGCTTGTTTACTGCTTTTTTTTGGTTCTCGCTAAAACAAATCAATCCTTCTATCCTTAGTACTAAGCAAATTCTTGTAAAGAATTTTAATAGTTTAACAAATATTAACGAGTTCGTTATTGTTTTCTTCATCTACATAATTATAAGAAGTGCTACAAATTACATTTATTACAACTTAATAATTATTTTTCTTATATATACTTTTATATATTTTTTTAAATAAATACGAGTAAGTATAGCTTCGGTAACAAAATTATAGAAACTGAATTCACCACCATATGAATGATTGTATCATGATAAAACTTTGCAGTTATACGAAGTTTCGGTGACATTACAATAATATGATATCATCGAGCTGGTCTGCTGATGGAGCCATTACCTGATTAATGGAACTTTTAAAAGGTTACAAGTTAACCTCTTGACTTTAGATTTTTATAATTTAGAGGTGCTACTACAATCTAGTAGTGTTTTTCTTTAGTTTCTTTAAAATTATATCCAATTATTTATTCTAAATGTGTAAAATATATTTAGCAAATAAATAAATGAAATGGGAAAATGGCATGGATATGGCACAAGGTTTTCTATGAAAGTTATTAAGTTATAAATTAAAAATAAAGGTTATATTATTATCTAATTGTCATATCTTTGAAACTGTATTAATATTACTAAATATGTTGTCACTGCTCCCAAAACCTGAAAAATAATAAGAATTTTTATATATTAAATTATATGATTGAAAACGATTATGATTATTGAAAAACAAAATAAATACATATACAACCTGAACTTGACATTATATAATACGACAGAACGTCATAGCGACGCATTATTTTATTTAGATTTAAATAAATTTATTTTTAATAGCTGTAAGTTGACAGAAGATACATTGTATCTACCTCTATATTTTAAGAAACAAATTGCTACTTTAGTAGCATATAATATACAAAACCCCGTTGTACATGGTATAACGAAGGAAATTAAATGTACTAATAATACTTCTATAAAGTATAATGATGTAAGTTCCAATTTAAACTAGACAATAAGACAACGCCTAGGTCATTTAAATTTAACATTGTACATCAGAATATGCAAGGCCTAGGAGGCAAAGAACTGGAACTAGAATTATTTCTAAAAAAAATTAATATACATATAATGTGTATAACTGAGCACTGGAT
>HE669210.1:7567-25368 GCA_000313835.2 Heliconius melpomene melpomene | reverse complement strand
TATATCTATTTACATACTTTCAACATTTTTATTTATTTTGATGTACCTAGCGGAATTTAAGCATTATTATACCTCAAGTAGGGTAATATAATCCTCATCTACAATTCTAGGTATCACAAGGGAGCCGTGATTTATTGGGATCAAAAACAAGATAATGTAGATTTGCAAGAAATCTCAGTCTCTTGAGGCTTTGTGATTACTATGAGAGTAAAAACTATTTCTTAGATATTCTATTGCAAGGTAAAGGTTCGCAAATATACATATTTTTTCTGGGTTTTGTAAAGTAATACTATTGTTTATACTCTGGCTTTGTTGAATTACATTAGACTATATCAAATCATATTCATAGAATATTTAATTTAAATTGATTAGGTAAGAGTGTGTAGAAATCAACAGTTAAAACTATGTATTATAATATTTAATTTGAAATGCTTTGTTCTCGATCTATTGATAGCGTAATTTGCTGAGATAGAAATATAAAATATATATATAAAGTCAAAAACACACGTATTTCTGTAAAAGGGAAGGAAAGAAGAAAATTGGTTTATATATATAAAATTTAGCATTGACAAAATAGGTCAGTAGGCTCCTAGCGTCAAATAGACGCAATTAGTTCACAGCTCTGCTAATGTGAATAGGATGGAGTTTTAAATAATTATTTTACAAATACCTAGTAAGGTTAAAAAAATGTACATATAATTATTTTTTACTGCACGCCGAAAAAGAAATTATTTACATAAAGTAATTAAAAAATATTGTAATTATTTATTTAGTAGCAATAGAAAAACCAAAAATCACTTTTAGGTGGAAAATTTTCCAAAATTGTTGCTACTAATAATTGTTTTATGTCGCAACATGGTAACATTATAAGCTAACATAACATTATAAGCTAATGTTATTTTTCTGTATATACACTAAATAATATCTACTTTATTCTATTCTATAAGCTAGGTACAAATTTAGAGGAGTTGGCGAGATGTCGGAGTACAGTCATGACATCACTCGGAGCAGCGACGACGGGGTTAAATGTACCGAAGTTAGCCTTCTTAAGTGTATTGCGAAGTTCATCAGAAGTTATTATAGTATATTTACAGACAAGCACTCTTATTGTCAATTTACCTTTGTAGGTAAATGTTCTTGTCTATACTGCGTCTTCACGTACCAATTATTTATTTTTACTTACGTACGTGGCGTCATTCAGATACTTTAGTCGGATAATATCATAAATATAATATTATGTTCATCAAACGAATTAATCGATAGTGATGTAATATTTATCTATTAAAATAACGAAAAACTCATTAGGTTGAGAATTATGTTTTAATTCATTAATATAAGTGAACTAAAAATACATAAATATGCAAAAGTCGTAGAGCACAGCAAAAGCAGCACCGAGACATTGTCTCTTATCGGCATTTTCTGGAGTTTAAGGTTTATCTGAAAACAAAATAAAATAACAATTATAAATAATAACTTTGAAATACCCTTTAAGTATATATTTAAGTGTGTATTGGTTTAATATCAGCTAAGATTTAGATTAATTTCTATTATTATGCATACATTTTATCGTATAAGATTTGTACGTTTTAATAAAACACCAGTATATTCTTTTTTTATTTAGCAAGGCAAGAACGGCGTTGCTTTACCACGTATTTTTTTTAGTTTCACGCTATATCCCGCGTGTAGGAAAGACAGAGAAGAACTGAAAACCTAGAAGCTTAAAGAAGTTAATAATTAGTTACGTACTCGCATTACAACACTAACACCATGTTTTTTCTAACCCCCAATACATAGTAACGGCAGATATATTCTTAAGTATCACCGATAGACACAAATAATAAGTATTACACACAAAAACTCAACAGACGATTCTTCGTTCTTAGGACCTCGTCACTAGTCACGGCCGCTACATTAATAAATAAAACTGATACATAATTTTTCAATATACTTATATAACATTACAAATGAAACGCACTTCCAAAGCCCCTCAATTGTGCCAACTCGCGAGCAGTATAATCAGCAAACTCATTTATATCGAACGTAGCACCTTTACTTTCAGCATTGGCTTTATTAATTTGAAATAAGGATTTCACGAAAGCTATGTAATGCTCAATCGCGTCGGCCCTGCTCTTGTAGTGCCTGTCGTGATCTTTTACAAATTTCTCGAATAATTCCAGGGCGTCTTTGACATCGTAGTGTGGCTTCTTATCATCGCTGGCCACAGCGACCGCGACGAACAGGACAATGCAAATAAATATTTTCATTATTAACGTTAATTTCCTTCTACACGGGACTAGTGTCTACAATCAAATGTAGACTGACGATTTCGAAGATCTACCGGACATATATATATATAGGTGATCTGTGTAACGGTGTTATTGACTTACATCTGCGGTCCGCGCCGGTCTCACGGGCCAGGATTTTTATGTCTTAAATCGGCCTTTATTATATTTATTGCATTAGGAACACTTGCAGAATAAACAAACATATATATCAACAGTCCCTTGGTAAAGTATAAAAAGTGAAAAATGCTACTTTTCAGGAGAGCAATTTAAATTTAATTTTTTGCCTACCTTTTTCATTTATAATTAGATTTCGATAAAAATTTGGATTTACAGTTGTGTTTCAATAACAAACTATTACGCCGGAATAAAACGAATTTGCATATTTATATACTTTTCTTCGGATTATCTCAGGACTTTCTTGTTGAAAATGTCATATTCCATTATTTAATGAAATGCTTATATTAGTCTTGACAATTATCACATAGGATTTTTTGGGTACTATGTACGTTGCAAATTAATTTTGAATAATTATTGCGCTTTGAAGCAAATTTTTCATATTTTTTCTATCACATAAGTGACAGCGACCTGTTTTCAAGAAGTTTTATATAATTTAAATTTACTCGGACGGACTCCAATCACTGATTTGGAATCAGAATCTTCGTTTATGATCTCTTCGATTGTTTTATCACTTGCCACAAATGCCGCAATATCTTAATTAAATAACTGTAAAAAAAAAAAAAATTATAATGTTAAAAAACTAACGTAACTGATATCATGGGGGTCGCGCAGACCCCAACACGTGCATACCTTTGTCCCTATAAGTGATGTAGCGCCCAACGTCCGGCACCCCCCGCGAATTTAGACGTAATGAGAATATGTAAAATGGCAGATGCCCATGATGCTTCGCTTATTAAGAAATATAAAAAATATGACGCGTGGCGGCCGCGCGGCCATTACCACTTAAGGGTTAAGGGTTAACCTAAAATTGTAAAATTACTCAGATTATCGGTAGAAATGTAGAACGCTCCGTGACGAAAACAGCAAAAGTCTTGTTTTGCGACGCATTATTTTATACTTGGATATTTTCAATATTTTTCAGTTATCACACAAAATTAATGTGCATCAACAATTGGTTTAATATTCTAACTTAAAAACATAAAAAACGTCGTAAATTGATTTGTAAGAGACATAAATTAGTGATTTTATCCATGTGGACATGATTGTAAATCCTTTTTGGGAAAACGGAGTGACTTTTAAAATTCTCTATCATGTTTACTCACTCTTACAATTCGCTATACTAATTTCTATCATCACTTAAACGGGCTGATAGAGTTTCACATTAGATATTTGAACCTTGGAACAAACAAGCAGAACATAATATTCTTATTATATTGCTGGAGGAAGATTCCACGTGATCTCGTATTCAATCGACGCTGATCTCTTACACAAAGAGCGATGATTACAATGCACCATGTTTCACGCATATTGCCCGAGGATTGTATGTTTTCTTTTATTACATTATATTCTTTTATTACATGCATATTAAAATAAGTAGTTGTATGACCGTTGTTATCTCGTATAATACGTAGAATAATTATATTTCAACGTAAATGGATATTATTACGGCAAAGCTATTATTTCACGAATATGAAAGGCAATAGTTCGTATAATACAGGTACGAATGTGTGTTATAGGGTATAAAGAAAGAAAAGTGCCTAATAGTCTATTTGAATAAAGAATATTTTGAATTTTAAAATATTTCTGCTGATTTTGATTGTGAACAACGAACACTTTGAAAGGACTGTTACTTTTTTGAAGTAAACGTAATAATTAATAATATTTCATTTAATAATAAATAATTTAAAATAATGTGTAATAATAATTACACAATATTCTTTATAAAATAGAGTTTATACTAACAACAGTAAATTTTAATAGAAACTTTCTACATAAATAAAAATATATCATTACATTTTTTTTTATCTTCGACGTGAAAAGAAAATTATTTATGAATCGTTCGTCGCATTATAATGGACTGCGCAATCTCCACCGATAGAGCGGTCATTTGAAAACCAATAAATTTTACAAGGGCTGTGAGTATATTTGATAAATGCTTTAGATAAAGACGCGGTGGCGTTCAACGTTTTATAGTCAGCGAGGACAAACTTAGCTTGTAATTTTAATTATGAAAATAAAATAAAATGAGAGTTATTATATTATACATTAGATAGTTATCTATATATATAAAAGGACTTGTCCTCACTGACTGAGGTAAGACGCACGCACAGCCTTAACCGCTGTGCGTAGAAACGTAAAATTTGGACAGATATTTACTTTCGTAATCTGGACATCCACTAAGAAGGGATTTTAAAAAATTATAACCCTAAAGGGGTGAAATAGGAGTTGTAAGTTTGTATGGAAAAAAATTTAAATCGGCACCGATTTTTATAAAATTTGAAATTTAGATTTTTAAAAGTATTTAATTGAATACGTGTTTCATAGTTTTCTAGAATTCTCCCGCTAAGGGTGCAAATAAGGGCTTGAAAGTTTGTATCGATTTTTTTTTATCGGCACCAATTTTTATAAAATTTGAAATTCAGACTCTTAAAAGTATTTAATTGAACACATGTTTCATGGTTTTCTAGAATTCAACCCCTAAAGGTGCAAATAAGGGGTTGAAAGTTTGTATGGAAAAATCTTCAAATCGCCACCGATTTTTATAAAATTTGAAATTTCGACTCTTAAAAATATTTCATAGAACACATGTTTCATGGTTTATTAGAATTCACCCCTAAATAAGCTAGCGAAGCTGCGCGCGTCCACTAGTTATATATTTTTTTTTATTCTACAAAATTAAACGGTCTTTAATCTTTGAAGATTATATACTAGCGACCCTCTTGCGGCTTCGCCCGCTTTTATGTATGTTTGGAAAGCACTTAAGATAATGCGAAAATTAATTAAACCCTAATGCAACCCGCATTTTCGTAGTGTCAATAAGGATTTTTCAATTGTTTTACACAGCAAGGATTTTTTAGTAGGTACCGTAATTTTAAATCTGTGCTACTAAGTTCTACTACTTCAAGTACTTATTAAAATATATTTAAATGACTATTTTTAGATAATTAAATGACTATTTTTAAACGGAAGAAATTATAAACAAAAGCCTACCTACTAATAACTACTACAAAAAATATGAAACCAAATATATCGCGCTTGAATAATACTCCAATTATCCAATACGTGCAAACGCATATAAATCTTCTTTGCTATAGAGGCAGACGGGTTTTTTTTCGAGCTTGTGGTTAATGCTGTTAAAACAGCGACACCGGTCGAACCCGGGCCGCCCGCGTGGCAGGCGGGCATTCTACCACTGAACCACCGATGCGTGTAAGGCGTTTCACAGCAAGGATTTTTTGATATTGTAACAACTTCTAAAGTACTTATTCAAATGAAAAACAGTAAAAGACAGTTTTGATCTACATTAAATGACCAACGTAACTAATATACTTATTTATATGCTGAGAGTAAGGGATAAGTGAAACTTGAGTAACATACAGCTGATGAGTCAACGGCGGGATGTGTCAACAATTAAATGCGTTTTTCTCTAAAACTATTTGCAATTTCGAAATAGTGTAAAAAGCAAATTTTATCTTCGTTTAACGTAGAAATTTAATAAAGTACTTTAAAGGATGAGGATTAATACTATTATGGAAAAATATCCGTCACAATAAAAAATATATTGAAATTACAATTTTTAGACAGAAAAATGATCACTACACGTTATTCTTAAAAAATTCGAATATGCTGTCGCAGACTTTTTTGTAGATCTTATTAAGAGGAACAATATTCCGGTACATTTTTTTCATGTAGTACTTACCATTAGAGCAGCGCATGCGCGAAAGTGTAACAGGTAGGACTTTATACACATTTATCGTATTTATGTTAATTTACATAAGAATGTACAAATAATAAACTATATATAAACCTTCCCTGAGAAATACTCGAGCTAATGGTGAAAACCGCATCAAAATCCGTTGGGTGGTTTAGAAGAAGAAGAGTTAGAAAGTTCAGACAGACACGAAAAGCGACTTTGTTTTATAAGGTACTAGCGACCCCTTTGCGGCTTCGCCCGCTTTTACTACTGGATTATTCATACAATGTATGTTTGCAAAGCACTTAAGATAATGTGAAAATTAATTAAACTCTAATGCAACCCGCATTTTCGTAGTTTCAATAAGGATTTTCCAATTGTTTTACTCGGCAAGGATTTTTTAGTAGGTACCGTAATTTTAAATCTGTGCTACTAATCTTTTCAAGTACTTATTAAAATATATTTAAATGACTATTTTTAGATAGTTAAATGACTATTTTTAAACGGAAGAAATTATAAACAAAAGCCTACCTACTAACAACTACTACAAAAAATATGAAACCAAATATATCGCGCTGAAATAATACATTTAACTCCAATTATCCAATACGTGCAAACGCATCTAAATCTTCGTTGCTATGCCTCTATAGCGGGCGGGTTTTTTTTTCGAGCTTGTGGTTAATGCTGAAAAGGGTATTCTGTCCCTGATGAAAAGCAAGCACTACGTGGCTGCCTGTGAGGAGAATTAAATAGAATGCATTGGCCGGGAATCGAACCCGGGCCCGCGTGGCAGGCGAGCATTCTACCACTGAACCACCGATGACTGCTCATGACGCGCTTGTATAAGCAAAACGTGGCGGGGCGCGTTTCGCAGCAATGATTTTTTGATATTGTAACAACTTCTAAAGTACTTATTAAAATGAAAAAACAGTAAAATACAGTTTTGGTCTACATTAAATGGCCAACGTAACTAATATACTTATTTATATGCTGAGAGTAAGGGATAAGTAAAACTTGAGTCGGCACAGCTGATGAGTCAACGGCGTGATGTGTCAACAATTAAATGCGTTTTTCTCTAAAACTATTCGCAATTTCGAAATAGTGTAAACAGTAAATTTTATCTTCGTTTAACGTAGAAAATTAATAAAGTATTTTAAAGGTTAAGGATTAATACCATTATGGAAAAATATCCCTCACAATAAAAAATATATTGAAATTACTATTTTTAGACAGAAATATGATCACTACACGTTATCCTTAAAAGATAAAAATATGCTCTCGCGGACTTTTTTGTAGATCTTATTAATAGGAACAATACTCCAGTACATTATTTTCATGTAATACTTACCATTAGAGCAGCGCATGCGCGAAAGTGGCTCAACGGGTGGGATTTTATACACATTTATCGTATTTATGTTAATTTACATAAGAATGTATAAATAATAAACTATATATAAACCTTCCCTGAGAAATACTCGACCTAATGGTGAAAACCGCATAAAAATCCGTTGGGTGGTTTAGAAGAAGAAGAGTTAGAAAGTTCAGACAGACACGAAAAGCGACTTTGTTTTATAAGATATAGGATAGGAAAACGCATCATATCACAAACAAACTTAAATATTATCATTTCATTAATTAACTTCTATTGTTACAGATTTAGCAAGTATAATAAGCGCGGCGTTGAGTTTTGCCACTCAACACGCAATGAGAATTCGACGGAAAGTGTGTCAACATTAGGCTCCTACCTTGCTACAAGCGGGCTAAAGCTAAATAATCTTACTTTATACTACAATTTCTTTAAAATTATGATACTTATTACGAATATTAAACAAAACAATTGAATAAAATTATTATTTAAAACGATATCTTTACATAGTCAACACAATAACTGTCAGTTAATCACGATCGAAGGGACAGTTCCATGTGTTACATGTGTTATCTGTCAGATAGAGAGACAGCGTCCTGTGTTGATCATCGAGTGTACGCAGCCCAGTCCAGTGCATACAGGACAGGAGGCTCTACATCCCTTAATATATGGTTGACTTGTAGAGTATAATGTTAGTCCTATAGAGCGTGGAGACTGCAAGCACATAGAAAACTTATCACTGAAATATTATATTTATCTATATCTATATATATAAAATCGAAAGGTCACTCACTCATCACGAAATCTCAGAAACTACAAGTGATAGGAATCTCAAATTTTGCATAGGATTTACTTATAGGACGTAGGTGCTCGCTAAGACGGGAATTTGCAATATTCGACTTCTAAGGGGTTGTTTTTGGGGTTGAAAGTTTGTATGAAACTTCGTTACTGCAAATGCTAGGAGTCTCAAATTTTGCATAGACGTCACTAGGACGTAGTCATGGAGACAGAAATTAATAATAACATAGTTCACGCGGGTGAAACCGCGAGCAGGCCGCTAGTACGTATATATATGTATGTAAGTATCTCGATTTTTTTCCTATTAAGTTATTAAAATTGCACGATATGATAAATAAACGTAGATTTATAGATGTCACTAATTAACTGTCTTATTATTGATAGTATTTTAAATAACACAACGTACGGATAAAAATCAAAGAAGCTATACATAAAAACTTATTAACGTACGTCTTATGAAAAAATCAAATTAATAGAAAATCACTTAATTTTTATATTATGTAATAATAAACAAGTTATGTGTAAACATTAATGTAGCTCTTGTTCATCATTCGATATAATTGCGTTACGGCATTGATATTATAGCAACAAATAATGGGCTCGTAATAATTATAACTGAATGTTATTTGTATGCAATTAATCTTCGTTTTTGTTATTTTTATTATATTAACATTCATAATTTTAAAATATTATTTTACTATAACACTAAACACAAATAGCTTTTTTTATTGTGAATGAATACACAAGAATTTGAAGAATTGATTTAGAATTTTAAGTTCAACGTAGTTAAATGACAAAATTAATCTCTTTGTCTAGCGACAGCACTACGAGTCTATAGTACGTACGTAAATAAAAAAGTTCTTAAAAGAACTAGTTAAAACTAGATATCACAATAAAGCATTCATATGAGGCTACGCCTAGTTCGTAGCGTTTAGCACTACTTAAGTGGAAAGAGGTGAAACTTTGTTAATTTTTTTCATGTGTTTTTACTTACTTTTTTGTATAACAGATAAAATATTACCATGAAACAGAATTCAGAATTCTGTTAAAAAAAATTAAAACAGCAGCAGACACAAAGCGGTGTATGTTTCTAAGCAATAACGAAATAAATACAAAGTGATGCTAATAGAAAAAATATATTAAAATGTAGGCCTAAGTTTCAATGTTATTATACAGTATTTACTTCAGTCTTTGACCTACTTTAGGCCTTTGTTAACAATTGATAAAATTATCCATATTATATTTGTGCTAAAAATAAATTATGAGTAAGTTTTACAAAATAACATGAAAACCAAAAATGAATACCTACATTTACTATTGAAAAACCCAATCTTTATATTACATACTATGCTTTCAGAAAAAAATATCTTTCAAAGAAAGGTCGCTTATTATGCCTCGTAAAATATCAAAGTAGATTAGTAACAATCCTTCATCTTTATAGCATTGAATCTTTATGTTTCAATGGTAAATTCTTCTTTCTTCTTTCTAAAAATAAATAAATTATTACATCATTTGCGAAAAGTTATTGTAACTTGAGTTATTGCGACACCAAGTTAAGCTGGTCACTTAGCAAATGTGATTATGGGCCGTATGAACTGGGCGGTCCGCCTCAGTCGGTCCTACTGAGATTATTGAATTTAACCGACATAAACCAACAAACGCCAGATGCGGCCGTTGCTTTTATATAAATGATCTCCCAATTCTCTATTTACTCCCGATTGAGATAATAGTGTATTTATTAAATAAAAAGATGTTATTAGCCACCTTTTAAGCCTTTCTTTTGTTTCATTTCCTCTTATTATCGGATTAAAAGCTTTTATCTGCAAAGTGCTCCGAGTTAGTCCACAAATATTTTCGCCTACTTTAGTTTGGTAAAATCTGGTTAATCTCTTGTGAATCCTCTTAATCTTTCCAATAGCCGCTGCCAGTAAATAAAACTTTAAATCTACTTCAGTATTAATAAAATCAGCTTTTATTAAAAACTATGACAAGGAATTATCTATTTCACATTTAGCTAACATATTTATGTTACCTTAACATTTATATATGCTTATTTTTGCATAGATGTCTAAATTATACTATTTAGTAAAAGTCTGTTTCCTAACATATTGTATAAAATTTATATATATTTACATTTCAATTTAAGCTTCGAGGCCGGTTTGTTTAACAATAATAAACTAAAATCTAATATAATTCTAAAGAGAGAGGCGTCTAGAGACTGACGGCGGAGGCACAATCTAATTTCTTCCAGTTTTCTTACTTCACGTCAAAGTGATGATAAATAAAACCTGCCATCTTATAAAGCCGTCCCCGGAGTATACAATAAATAAATATACACAAACCTACACATATAAAATTGTGTTATACGTCGTTATATCGTTGTGTGCTGTCATCGATTTCTTAATTACCTTTATTAAGAAATTGATGGCGGTAGTTTGATATAATAATTATGAAATGAAACTGACAGACGAACGAGACCTCAGTCTACTTCGAAACATCTGATTTCCAAAAATGTAAAAAACTAAATAAACGCGATTCATCGGGTTAAATATTTTTTTTTATCTTTTACAAATAAATTTATGTGCATTATTTAGATGTACACACCCAACAGGATTTCAATACTTATTAATTAAAGCATTTTCTTTAGCTATATAAGTAAAGTAAATTACAGAACGAAGTTATATTCGTACAAATTTGTCTTAAGTTATAATTTTGTTCCTCGGGCTTTTATAAGACTCACAGTGGCTTTTGTTATCTATCATAATTTACTACAAACTTCAGTTTTCATTATTTCACCGCTTCTCCGCAACTGTAGCGTAGTTGGGTACGTATATTTGAACGAACTATAATGATGATCGTAAGTTCGATTTCCACTAACAAAATGCTTATTATTTATTAAATGCTGAACGTGTCAGTGTTAGTTGTTGTGCAAATTTTTATGCACGAAATATTTGTATATTTTGAAATTATAATAATCAAAGTAGCGGTATATTTCTTTTGTTCTGTTATATTGTGACAGGGAATTCTGGAGACATTGGGTGTTGAGTGGCGGAGCTCAACGCCGCGCTTTGCCTCGACACCAGAGCGAAGAAAATAAAATTTAATATTTGATTTCCTCGAGTAGGAACCGAACTCGCGTTTACAGTCACACGCTAGTGCCTCTACACCACGACTGGTCTCTAATGGTATTTTTTTGTAAATCTTTTTTTGCCTTAGTTGACACTGATTCCAAAAATATGAATTTTAGATAATAATTAACAAGTATTTATTTATAAACCATATTTAAATATTTAAATATTTTCCGCTCTAACTCTTGTAATAACAAAACGCAATGTATATAAAATCACTGTCAAATATATCATGATATATATTTGTGGAGTCCAATATATAAGGATATAGATATGAGTCCCGTTCATATGTGCTTATGCAGCAGCAGCTTTAATGTAATACATTTTTAAATAAATAATTTAAAGTTCCAACAAGCATATATATTATCTGTTTAGAAGTAAGTGCAACAGTAGAAGCTGTGAGTGTACGCTTTGTACAAATTGCTGAGTAAAACTCGCAAAGTTCTTACTCTCTGTTGCAGTGATAAAGGAGCCCGTTGCTAGCATTGTCCGTAAATGGTTTAAAATGCACCTCGATACGTTTGCACTATTATTACCAAAACAAATAAAATAAAACTGTGTTAAATGTACTTTTCCATTGACATTGTTAGACTAAGCGTACGTATTCAACTTTTGAGTTGTTCTTTTTTAGATTTATAAATCTTTATTTATATTATACTTTCATTATTTAATTACTCACACAGCAGGGTAAGCAGAGGGAACCTTTTGTTAATCACTCCGTCCGCTACTTTCTGCGTTTTGCTTAAATATCAGAGCGAGGAAATGTAAATGTAAATTAAAATAAATATTTAAATTCCTCGAGTGGGGATCGAACACACAGCTAGTAGCGTTTACAGTTACCCTTGTACCTCGGCGCCAAGATTGACCTCAAATAAAATAAATATTCACATCTGGATGGACATAGGCCTCCCCTAATTCTCGCCACTCCGTCCGGTCCTGCGCCCTTTGAATCCAGCGGATTCCCGCTTGACTAGTTCATATTTAATGTAAGATCTATATCTAAATAGCAAAATCCACGAGCTATGAAACATGAAATTAAAATCAATGTACTCTCAACGCCTAAGCCATGTCTTTTTGGAATAATCCCAAACTGTATGAATGAAGCCGTTCTCTCCACCTAGTTTGCAGCATCGGCGTTTTTCTATAGTGTTTGGTACGTCGACCATAATTGGTATGGACGGATTAAAAACGAACTGAAAAACATGTGCGGATTTGTTTGAGCTTCTCGTTTCGAAAAATATTACTGTATATTTGGAATTTTTGAATCATGTTTTTATTTTATTAAATTTAGGTGACGAGAGAAAAATGTCGTATTTGTTTGATAAGAGGCGTCATGCGTGTGTTATAAATGTTAGTTTTTATTATTTGATACGATAGCATAAATCATTGTCGCGATATATGCATACCAGGGTAAAAAATATTGAATATAAATGGAATAATCTTTTTTTAATAAAAAAAACTTCGTATATTCCTAGCTAGATTGAAATAAAAAATACTTGCTTGCCTAAAAGTATTTCATCATTATAACATAAATTAAGATATTTACGTTAATACAACATCTATAAAATGTATTTATTTAATTTAGTAAAATATTTATAAGTAAAATAAAAATAAAAATCTAGCAAGCTGGCTAATTGTCTTTCTCATTAATTAAAGCACTGAACTACATTTAAATTAAAATTCAAAGCCTTTACAAACCGTTCTCTACAATTAACACAAATCGACAGGCGCGATTCATTCCCAAACTGTGCGTCTAGTGAACACGTCGCTCTGCAATCTGTCCCTAACAGCGTGGACTGCTATTAATTAGTTCTAGGTTAAAACTATCGTATTTAAGTGGGAAGTACTTTAATAAATAGCAATAGTGGTAGAGAATGCTCTGTACGTATTTGGGTAGAAGTGTTAGTTAAAGGAAAATGACTAAATACTTTTTGGAGCTATTACATAACGTCAAATAACATATGAGACGTCATTGATCATATTGATAATGTGATGTTTCCCATATTATTTAGTGGGTACGTAAGTGATGATACTGAAATAACTCGTGTCAGTAGTGCGGTGACTACTTCCTACTAAGTAAGGCGACTTACATTTTCTTAATTATGTGCTGATGTTGGCCACGCTATCCTACTAAATCACGGCTCGTGGCGTTAAATTCACAGCCTCTCAACACAAAATGTTTTGAATTCCGATAGAAAACAAATAGCGGACTGTCTACTGTTACTACATGCAATATACAACGTGGAGCTGAAAAGAATACAGTAATATACAAAATATTGTTTATCAAAGCGGTAAATTGTATTTTTTTAATTAATAAAATATATTGAAAAGTGATATTGATATTTGTGCTTTTCAAACAATTTAGTTATACGATCTTTTTAAATTTCCGAGTTGACACTCGATAGAGCGTTAGTATTTCCGATTCCTAGTTTATAGTATTACCTCCAACGCTGAAATTTCTCGTGCGTTGAATACTGAACCTCATATTGCACATTCAGCGAAAAATACTAGTATAACTGCCGTTTGGACTTTAAAAGCTTAAATTGAAAAGCGCGATAGGATATCACGAAGCCAATAAAGACAGTTCTATAATACACATAACCACAATTTAAAAAGAATGTTACTAAACTGAATTTTAACACCCTAGACACTGAAGCATTCTTCTTCTTCTTTCTGGCCATTGTCAGGGCTTTGGTACTTAACCTACTCCACTTTGCACGGTCTTTAGCATGCTCGGTGTGTTCTCATATTCTGTATCACGATACCCAACCAGCGCTTCCTTTGGCGTCCGAGAGGTCTCACTCCAGAGACTGATATAGTAAGGTACTTGCATCCGACACACTTCTTTTGCCAGCGGGCAACGTGGCCAAACCATCTCAGACGACGCTCTTGGAGCTTACTCGCTACGTCACGGACTCCAAGACTACGGATGAATGTGTTGCGTATGCGGTCAGAACGCATGACGCCGCACACATTGTGTAATTCCAATAGGAATCGAGATCATTATTTTTGCTTTTGATTTCTGCTACAGTATAATAGACTAATAGGTCAATTTATATGTCTGTTTTATAATTGTTAGTGAAGCCTATTACTGTATTAATTTACAGGCTTCTATAGCATAAATGGTAATGTTGGACAAAATAGAAACTGCAAAAACTCGAAAACGCTATAAAATGTGACGCGTCTATTGAAAGTTTACAAACAACTAATCTACACAGATATGCGCCAACTTGCTAACTGCAAGCACGATACACGGTCACTGCCTAAGTAAACCTCACGAACAGATGTGAGTGGTTTTAGAATAGATAACTTAGGGCTCTCTTAACGTGATCCTGAAGAGAATAGAAAACAACAACTGGAACTTAAGGTTTATAATAATTATGTTAACTTTAGTAAAGTTTGTGAAACATAATACATTATTGTTATTTCGCAATGATCTAACTATTTTGTGGCGTATAAGATATTTTACTCTTGAACATAAAATATTTTATATACAATATAATAACTGGTATTCCATTTAGTTTTAGTTATTACGATTATAATAAATAAGTAGAAGAGTCAACTTTAATATATAATTATTAATTTGCGGAATATTTTTATCCTTCCAGTATATGAAAGTTACGCAACAAAGTAAATAGCAGACATAAAAACATTAAAAAGAATGTGATATAAATATATATTCACGCCGGTATACAAATGAAAATAAACGTTTATTTGTTCGAGGTCAACAACAGCCTTCGGTTATTTAGACTACCGATACAAATGTCAAATATTTGCATACTTTTCGCTTCATGGCGCCTCAAAATGAAGTAAAATGATGAAATAGACAGCTAGATAGATAGACAGATCCTATCAACATCTTCATAATTTCATATGGCTTCATTCGAGGGTTAGTGCGTACAATGGTTATTGTCTCCCTGATCCACCACTTGACGGTCGCGAGAAGTACTACGCTAATCGTGCGTATGATGTCGTTTAAATGGAGGATACTTGTCAGATTATTCATATAAATTGCGTTTGACTTTGAACAAAAACGTTAAAAAAATATTAATAAAATTTCATATTTAAACAACATTAAAATGTGTTTAATATTTATTATTTAATATTTTTGTAAGACGCTACGCTATCTTAGCGCCAACACTTTCAAGTTTCGAGTTCCAATCGGTGGAATACTTTAAACGTTTCCTCGTTAAAATATTACACAATATGCTCAGTTTGAAAATAGTGAACCTCCACATGTAGTAAGATATTTTACACCAATAGATATATTCAAATAAAAATAGGTTTAATTATATTTTCTTAAAATTGTAGTGATAAATTACATTATATCTTAAGCGTGCTGATAAAAATATAAGTAAAATATTTTAAATAATATACATTTACAAAGTATATAAATATAAATCCACTACAAAGTGACGACGACCAAACCAACGTTTAGAGATGTTTATGTATGAAGTTTGTTCCGGACTTACATTGAACGCTGGATCAAAGCTCCGCCGGGAAATCTTGCATTCTTGAATATACAAATGTGATACTATAAAATACATATATGTGTGTAACAAATAAAATATTGTCTTTAAATTATAAATTACTAGCGGCCCGCTCGCGGTTACACCCGCGTGAACTATGTTATTATTAATTTCTGTCTCCATGACTACGTCCTAATGACGTCTATGAAAAATTTGAGACTCCTAGCATTTAGTAACGAATGACAAAGACAAATGTCATTAGTAACGAAGTTTCATACAAACTTTCAACCACAAAAACAGCCCCGTAGGAGTCGAATATTGCAAATTCCCGTCTTAGCGAGCACCTACGTCCTATAAATAACTCCTATGCAAAATTTGAGATTCCTAGCACATGTAGTTTCTGAGATTTCGTGATGAGTGAGTGACCTTTCGATTTTATATATGTAGATTAAATTTTTAGTAGAATTTTCTTTACGAAACTTGAATAGACATTATTGTAGGATAGCATTTGAAGAACGCGACAGTATTTGTCGTTACGTGTAAGCCATGGATTTCATTCCATAAAATGATTGGTAACAATATGAGGCAACAAAATTTTCCGCTAACAAACACATAATGTCTCTAATTCGGAAAGAAAATAGAGAACCGGTGTCTCTATGCTTACATGATAAGCGTAGAGATAAGTTCATACGTCGTACGTCTCGCAGCTGAACTTAATTATAATAATTTGATTGTATTGGAGAGAGAGAGAGCGGAGCGCCAAACGCTACGGTTAACTTATAGCTTATTTACTATATCCTATAATAAAAATTATTAATTTTAAAAATCCTTAGGTGTATATGTCCCGCCGCAGTAGCGAGTACAAAATATCATATATATCATTATAATATCTTTACCGAAAAGGTAAATAAAAAATCTACTGATTAAATGGTATTTAAAAATAAAATATTATTTAAATTAGCATTAACAGTTCTGCCACTGATTGCTTTCAACATATACAACAAGGTGAAGCTCCCGCGGTCATATTGTATATCTGTCACAAGTAGTAAGATGTCTCACATTGACTCTACAGTGCATCGCATTTTACTTGTCTCTGCAGTATGGAGTATAACTAGTGTGACTGCCCGCGGCGTATTGCTACTCCTTGGTGGTTTATTGTTCTTGCATAACTTTGATATTACAGTTTGTAGAGGAAATATAAAACGGAAATGCAATTTCCTCTGGTCCGAATCAAGGATATTAGGTATTCGGTTTTCTAAACTATTTATTTAATTTGTCTTTAATTTAGACAATACGACGTCTGGCTGTCGCTGAAGAGTTTTGAATATTTTCATGTCTTTTAGTGACATTCCCAAGGTAAGGATAAATCGATTCCCATAAGGATCATTTAAATCTTTCAACGCATCATCTATATAACAGACACACATAGACTGGACACTTCCTTCCTATGCATTGGGGAATTGGAAAAAAAACAATAATCCGTTTTGTATTAGATGTATTATATGAATTCATGCATTCAGTAAATTTCAATCAATCAATCAATCAATCAAAAACACTTTATTGCACAAAGAAGATTTAAATTACACAATTAAATTTGTAATTTAGATACAGTGCATAGGCGGCCTTATCACTGTAAGTGATTTCTTACAGGCAACCCTTTTTTTAACAAAAACTAATAGTATGATACAATTGGTGGCGGTTAACTTTGCATAAAGATATTTTGTACTTTATTATATCAAACATATAAACATACACTATTCATATATAAATACATACATACATAAATACATACATACATTCATAAATACATACATATATACATAAATACACACATAGATACCATATATACATTCATATAGAGATACAATACTTACATATACTTAC
>HE669209.1:469-12472 GCA_000313835.2 Heliconius melpomene melpomene | reverse complement strand
TTAGCTTACAATTAAATTTGTCATCATCTATTATCTAAACTGCGTCGATAAATATTGTACGACAAAAAATAGGCCACATTATTTTAAGCGGCAATGTCTCATTATTCTGACATAAAAAAGCTAAATAAAAAGATTTGAATACTGTAACCTATTTCTTTATTTAAAAATACTACTGTCCCATTTCTATGAGTATTAAAAGTTTCGTTTAATCATATTAGCTAAGTGTTCTGCACACAATACAAGGACCCTGTAATTGTATTGACTTAGTGTTGTGATTTTAGTTGGGTGTTGTAAAAAGTAAGCTTATCTTCTCTTCTTTTATAAATAACATGATTAATGATTTGAAAAATGCTTCTTCATAATTTATTCATATTTATAAAGTCGTTGCGCGGCGTTGACATCTGCCTCTCAACACGCAATGTCTCAAATTTATGGGAAAAGTGGAGAACGAATTGTCCTTACACTAGATGCTCATGTGGATCAAAAAGAAAATTTTAGTGGGTTTAAAACAATAACATATAGATTAACACAACAATAACAATAGGTAGATTATATAAAATAATGGTAATTAAATTTTAAGTAAATACAATTCTTTTATTTAAAACACATTCGGAACCCCATAACTGTCGACGGAAGTCGGCATATTAAAGCGACCCGACCGACCTTTGAACAAATAAAATTGTAATTTTTGCGAATATCCTGGAAATGTTATCCGTTTTTGGACTAAATTACTTAAACAAGGCCAAGGTTTATGGTACATTTAATATCTTTGTTATGTATGAATGAAAGCTGAGTCATTTAATTAATACAAAGAGATTTATTTAAATGGTTAATTATAACCATAAAAGTTTTTTAATACTTTTGAGTGGGCAGAGAGACACTAATAGTAAACCACTACATCCCGTACTTTTTGCAGAATAATGGGAGACTTTGTCTTATTACTTGATTGGGGAAATGAAAATAAATAATTTTCCCGAGATTGCATAATTGTCTTAAAGTTACTAACATTTTTTTTAAATTATGCTAGATTTTAAAAATATAGAGCGTTTCGTTGTTTATTATCTTGGCATAAATAAAATGGCTTATCATTCAAATTTGAATCGAGAAAACAACAATGACATACACTTTTTACACAGACATGACAATTTTTTTCGGCCTGATATTGGTGCACAATCCAAGCGACGAGACCAAAAAAGACCTTTGTTACCAAAAGTGAAATAAAAAATTGAACAGGTTTTATATGTCTAGAATATATGTTTATTTCGCTATATAATCAAAAACATATGAAGGCAAGTAAATTTATAATAGATATGTTTATGGGATGAGCACCACGTCTCATCCATACAGTCTGAATAGCTTCGATACTTGAATTATGGTAGTCTACCTTGATTCGTGGACTGCATTTAAATGGTATATAATTTTTACTTTGAAATCCTTAAATCCTTATACCGACAGAGCATATTTATTGCATGTTTACTTTGGGAATTCAAGAATTATTAAGCTTTTGGACTTACTGTCAAAACAAAATTCATTTAAATGGCTTTCGAGCATTTATTCCCCTTGAAACGTCTCTTGAAGCTGTGGTATTTTTTTTGCATATATTTAGGCTAAGAAAAATTTAAATAACCTACCCCTACCTACTTATATGAATGTAATAGATATATATATATATAAATGGAAATTAATTTTATAGTATAATTTTGACCTTGTTTACTATATATGCACAGTACTCTTTTCTTGTTTGTTTATTTACGGAAAATATATACGGTCACGAATGACTCATAGGAAAGCAAAGACGTTTATAACTAGGGTCATGATGGGATAACTGATCTGTCTCCGACATAGATATGTATAATTTGTTCAAATTAATAAAATCTGATAACGAATTTATTGCCTTTATAATATCTATAACTTAAATATATAACTAATTTGTATAAAAATATTTGTAAAAGAAATAAAATTTTCCACTTACACTAATCTTAAGAAAATATATTAAATCGTCTTAATAAACATACCTCAGGCGCCGTTTGTATTTCGCACACATACAATATTTGCTTTGCAAGTTTACTTACGATCATATTTCTTAAGCGTGATCGAATCCTATTCGATGTATGTATATGAATGGATGAGGTGAATAATAAAAATATTTAAATTATATAATGTTGTTAGTAAGTAATGCTTGCTGCTTTGCATTGTCAGTTACATAGCGCAGCTTAAATTAAATTTAAATAAAAAGGTAATTATAATTTCTATATTCAGTAAAGACAGAGAATAAGTGAGAAAGTCTCTCTACTAACTCATTTCGTTGTATCCTGCACATAGCAAGGTAGTCACAGAGAATTTAGTTATAAGATACTTCGGTCTCCACGCACTGTCTAAAGATATTTTCAAGATATTACATGCTGAATGGCGGAACTCAACACTGCGCTTTGTCTTTTTACCAGAGCAATGAAAAGAAATTAATTCATTCACTCATCTTTTCACTTTCATTCGAAATACGATGAAAATAGAGTGCGGAGAATAAACAAATATTGGGAAGTCCATCTCTGTCTAATCTGCAAATAGTTATTGACTTTAAAAAGATACATTATCGCATTTGAAATATGTACATGCAAACATACACGTGATTCAGTGCCTATTTTCGCTTCGCACTGCATTCAGTTTGGTGTATAAATACTTGAAGGTCATGGAGATGCTAATCTAATTAATATATCGACGATCGTAATCGTTTACTTACATAACATTTTTTTGATAAATATATTTTTGGTCAATTTTGAATCTGTATTAGTTCTTTAAACTTGGTTTATATGGTTAAAACTAAATTTTCGATTTTTCTGCTTACTTTCGAATTCGACAAGACCTCTCTATTTATATTAAGCAATAATTATTTAAAACCTAAACTTATATTACACATTCATTGAAAATTTATATTAGGAAAGTATAAGGCAATATCAACAAATTAAATTATAATCTGTGTAGGTAGGTATTGATTATAATCTTTATTTAAAAAGTTAGATAAAATCAAGATTTCAGATAGCAATATCACTCGTAATGTTTACACGATTACATAAGTTACAATTCAATTAGCAAGCATTATTAATTTTAATATGATTTTAGGATGCGACTCAGGTAGCCATCTTTTAACCACTATCGCTATATATGAAGCATATAAATTAGGCAGTCAGTATTGCTATTGGTCATAGGATTATAATAAGAGTTACTTTTTACATCTTTGTACATAGGAATATTAAAAGTATTTCATTTGTTTTTCAAGACGTCTTATAATACGAGTATTTTGCTATTTCATCGATATGGTTTAAAAGCATGGCTACCCTAGCCAGAGGGAACCTGGGAGTGTGGAAACCGACTGGAAAGAATTTATTTTCATACAATAAAACACGTCATAATTGCATACTTTAAGCCTTTCCACGTAATGTATGTAAACAATACGCTTATCAACTTTCTTACGCGTAAATAATAATAATTTTTCAATATACATAAGTCGCATATAAGACCCAGTTACCTACATTTTACTAGACACTGTTTATTATAGCAATATCAAGAGCGAAAGGCAAGTAGTTGATAAGATAAGATTTTGGTTCTTATTATTATTTTATTATATCTAATGTACCTACATATAATTGATGTTTGCAAATAAATTACGTTATATAAGTGTTTTGATATTACTATATTCAATTAATTATGTACTATTTATTTATAATTATTTTTATCAACTATTATTGCATTTATTACGTTCTTTCAAAGTTTCTTTGTAATTTGTTTTCTTGTTAGTTTAAAATTTTATACAAATATATCTATTTATATCAAGCATAGGCAGAGGGCACCTTGCTATTCAGGAACCTTTCTTTTCATTTTCCCCGAGTGGAAATCGAACGTTCAACCGTCGCGTTATAGACGCTGTGCTGCTGCGTGTTATACGCAGTAGAAATATACAGATAAAACGGCGCTAAAAAAACATTATGTCAACCAACCATGGTATTTATCAAAATATTATACGAGTACATTCCCATGTGATAAGCTCACAATAAATCGTTCATGAAATGTTTATTCAGCTGTTTTCATAAACATATTTAGATTTATGTAACTGAACTGCGTTTTTCGTACTTGTTTTTTATTAATATTAATTAAAAAATATTTTTTATACAAACAGGCTTTTACAAGCACTCGGTAGACAGAAGGAACCTGGGAACCTAGTGTTAAGAAACTCCGCTTTCCACTTTCTTCCGAATTCTGAAGGTATTGCTGCGTCGAATTCCGCCAGTGAACACGCAATCCTATAATAATTCCTATAATAATTATATGTGTTTATATTGTTTATTGTAATAAATAATAATTATTTATTTAATTTATCTTTGTTCACAGTGGTATATTGTGACTACAGCGGCTCGGGCAGGGCTCTACAATGGATAGAAGATTACATAGAGCGCGACGTGCTCCCAGCGCACGCGACGCGATGCACTGCTCTCTCCGTTACTTCTGGACAAAGTGAAATTTATAGGTTAGTGTTAATTTTCTTATATTTTTTTATTTACTTATACTCGTCAATTTTAATTTTTTTGTGTTATATTTGTTTCTTAAAATTTAAAACTAGTTATTCTGTGAAAATAATGTACAATAAGTAAATATCCTAAATTTTTTATCATTTACATAATATATTAATTAAAAGTAAAGGTCATAACAAATTACTATACAAGTACTTGTTTATTTTTTTCAAATAAAAACAATTTGAAACTGTCATTTTGCTTCATTTCCTCGTGTGGGAATCGAACCCACAACCTGTTGCGTGTACAGTCACACGCTTATGCTCGTGCACAGCTGGTCTTCTTTCTTTGAAACCTTATATTAAGTAAATAACTTGAGGTAGGTACTACACAAAGGCCCACTTGCTCGAAAGCCAGTTAACTATTTAACAAGAAATTGAAAAGTTAAGTAAGTACTTATAAATTGTAGTTGTTACGTTGTTGTTATAAGTTTCAAATAAACTCATGTTAAGATGGGATAACGTATGTACGAGTATGTAACGTTATACCTAAATATAACATTAAAAGGAAGTTACTTTGAAAAATATCATTTTCCTATAGAAATAGTTACTAAAAATTGTATATAAAACCTATTTTAAAAAAAATATTAGACATGCTGAATACAGAATAACATACATGTAGCTGTTATGAAAAATTGTAAATATATATAGTTGAAGTTAAGCTAGCAAATTAACATTATTAACATTTATAACATTAAAGATTATGTAATATGTACCAAATAAATATATTTTATAAATAATAAATTCATAATAATTATATCTTTTAATCAGGTCGGAATCCAAGGAAATAATTCGTAACACAGTCGGTGCCGCCGCTGACGATGTAGTGGTCCTGGGCGCGTCTCTGTGCCGTTTCTTGCGTGCGCTGAGGCCGCAGAAAGTCGCACTATTCGTGTCTTCCAGGGAAACTGAAAGACAACTCATACCGTGGAGAGAATTTGATGCTGAGGTAAAGTCAAAAATTGTAAATACTTGTTTTTTTTTAGCTTTGCAGTTAGGCAGATCGAATCTGGGAACCAGACCTTTCCGTCACGAATTCTGGAGGCATTGCCTGTTGAGCGGCGAAACTCAAGGCCTTGACACCAGTTCGAGGAAATGATAATATTAAATATTTCATAGCTGAATTGGTTTATTCCTCTCCGATCTGATACAGCGCAGCGTTTAGTTTCGCCACTATTTAAATCATAATCAACTAAAAGCGAAAGACTTGATTTTGAAGTCAAGGCCAAGTTTCAGTTTAGTGAGGTGATAAATAAAAGCATAAAAAAGTAATAAATATAATAAAATAATTCATTCAAATATCAATATAATTTAAGAAAACTGTGTAATTAAAAATAATCAAAATAAAACAATATCTAACGATTCTGTTTCATCTTGTAGTAGGTATGAACGAAGCCAATAATAACAACGTTTATTACAATTTCTTTTGGCATTCTTTTAAAATCAATAGAGAAAATTTATGGATACTTCATTCGACACACTGTAATGCGAACTGCGTAGTTTGTTCGTTTGACTTCGTTATTTTCTATTTAAATAACATTTGAATAATTTTATGATTGAACAAATACTTTCTTTATACATAGAAATTAGAAATATATCTACACTTTTGGCTCGAAAAGATTTCTTATTTGAGGCCAGTCGTGGCAAAGGGGCACAAAGTATGACTATAAATCGACTGGTTGTGGGTTCGATCCCCACTCGAGGTAATGGTAATAAAATATTTATTTAAATTTATATTTTTATTTCTTCGCTCTAGTGTCGAAGCGTTAATTCCGACATTCAATAAGCAATGCCTCCAGAATTCGATACAATACACTAGGTTCCTTCTGCCTACCCTGCGGTGTGAAGTAAGTACCTATATATAAAACAAAATAGGTAATAATAAAATAAATATGGCGTAAATACTAGTACAAATCCTAAAGAAACACGTTTGCGAAGTAAATTAAAGCGCAATTTCTTATCAAATGCATACGGTAGGTCACGTCTGATTACGTAACTGAAGGTTGCCGATATGCGATATTATGCGAGTCAACCGGCAAATTCCTAGACTTATCGTGCGTTTAAAATAATCGACATTGCCTTACTGTGTTAGTTAATCTTATCAAGTTCATATTGACCTTAAAATTTTCTATGTTTCAGCACAAACAATAATTGTGGGTTCGATTTCCTCTCGGGGGTATTAATTATTTTTATTTTCCCTATAGCAAAGTGCACCGTTCGGCCATTCCGCACAGCGTATTTCAAATTTCGGCGTAAAGCGAAGAACGGAGTGCCTTAACACTAGGCTCTTTCTGCTTACCCTGCTATAAGTGGGATAAAAGTTAAAGCTAAAAACAATTTGATTTCACCATAATAGGGTCTCTCAAATTAAAGAGATTGTTAGCAAAATAATACTATAGCTTCTTTTTTAAATACTAAGCTAGTGGAAAATAATATTTATTAATAGTTTACCTGCAACATTTTTCATATGTCAGTTGGGAGCAAGCCGTCCCTGACACGGTATGGCTTGTTTCTTTAACGTTTATAAATTCCACACTTGTGAAGGCTATCTATGGAACGAGCTATGGTCTTCGTGATCATGTATTTCATTTTATAATACATTGTTAACCTTTGAAAATTATAGTAATAATATTTTATTTAGATTTATTTAGATTTTTAATAATATTTTACATTTATGTCAGATTCCGCCACTGGAATTATGCTGTTTTCTGTTGTAAATACACAAAAAATTGAGAGCAAAAAAAGAGTTCAAGGGATATTTTCTTCTCACCTGCCCTGAAACGATATATGCAAAATTACAAAATAACACGTTCTAACATTTTTGAAGTGTTATTCCACACTTAGGAAAGAAAACTACTTATTAAGAAAACGTATAAAAATTTTGAACGTAGCGAGATTTTAAAAATATTGGTATTAATAAAAGAAATGAATATATGTATTTTAACATGTCTTAAGATAATTGGAAAATGTTACATTATACATGACTTTTACTATGAAAAACTTTTTATTTTGCGTAATAAACGTGAAACATGTAAATTGAAAGTGTTCATATCATTTTGAATTGTCAACTGGTGATTATGCAATTGCTCAAGTCAAGTAATAAAAGAGAAAAACTCGCCAAGTGACGCTAATGTGAATACTTAACCTATTTACTTTACTGCAGCAATCACTCGCATAGCGCTTTGTTAAAAATGTGTCATTTAAAAATGTGCTTTTTGAGGGAAATGGTAGCTATTCGAATATAAGTATTTATTGTTGTGTTAAAAAGTGGGGAACGGAGTGTCTTAACACTAGGTTCCCTCTGCGTACCCTGCTGTGTGCGGGATAGAGCGTGAAGTTGATTTATGTTGTAAAATTAGAGAAAAATATCGTACTAATAATTTAATATTGCATATAATACATGATTATTAGGTAATAATAATTTTGTCAAAGAATGTAAAATCTTTGATTAAATAATTAGTAAAATTGTGTCAAGTAAGTGAAATATATCAGTTCTTATAAACACAAAATTAAAATATCGGCGAGTTCTCAGAATTTGTTTAACTGCAATGAGTAAATATATATCAGTACAATAGCTATGAATATGGAATTTTCTGAAAAAACGGTGCTTTATTATAAAGAATAAATATATTTTCTATAATAAATACCAGAGCTTTACTTAAAACTTACAGTTTCGTAACAGTAATAAGCACAGGAGTACCTGTTCTTATTAATAAAAAAATACCTCTAATAGAATGGAGGATATCGTAACACTAATATTTGATAGTGAAAGGATTTTTCATTTTGATTAGTTTTTTTATTCCGGTATTGCCTTGAATTTTTTTATCATCAAGAGTAATTTGAAAAATATTAGCTTGTTGCGACTAAAATTATATGCTAACATGGCTGTTACAGTCACTTATTGATTAAAGTCTGGAATTGAGAATGTCTAGGTATGTCTCAATTACTATGTCGTATTTTTATTATTACTTGCAATAGTCTTTTAAAAAGAACTTAATTTCTATATAACATTAGTTGATTTTTCTCTTTCATGCCAAAGATATATTGCATAAGCTCAACTAATGCAGTAGGAACTCCTTTTTGTTTTTTTTAATTTATTTTAAATGAAACTCTAACGCCGAATAATTGCCTATAAGTATTTATTTTTACGTTTAAAATCGCGAAAATCAAATATCTATATTGAACCTGCGACTAATTACAGAGTATCAATAATTGAGTAAGCTAGGTTTTAAATAAATTATTAATATAATTTAAATCACAGTCTTTATTCATTACATTAGCAAGTGTAACAAGGTGTCTGTTTCGAAGGTTGTTAACCTTCCACCGCGAATTCGGTGCGCATTCAATATCATGTATTTTTATTTTTAGTCATCAGTTATCGTGTTGCCGCTCGGAATTTATAACAAATGTTTCTTTATGATTTGCATGTATGCTTTGATTGAAATCTGATATAACTTATACGTATTTATTTAATATAATATATTTTATATAATCTGTGAAACTAATTTTAACTAGTAAAATGTTTTTTTTGTTTATTTATTTATTTAATACTTTATTACACCAAGAATATAAACAAAAGAAAAAAATTAAAGCACAGCCTTGTATAAGAGCGGCCTTATCACTACAAATTTTAGTGTGTTAATTATTAAAAAAATAAAAAAAAAATGTTTTTTTACTCTGGCTCAATAATCACTACTCAACAACTCAAATTAAGATTATAACCAAATTTCATAAATATATATATATGGTTGTATAATATACATAAGAATTACCGTAGCTTTAAAATTAACATTAATAAATCGCATTCTTTTACCTTACAGATAATCAAGATACCTGAAACTAAAGAAGGCTTTATCGATTTAAATAACTTAGAAATGAGATTGCAAGAGAATACTTTTACTGGTAAACGCATGATCGGGTTCTTCCCTGCTGCTTCCAAATTAACTGGTGTTCTTGCTGATGATGTAGCGACCACACTTCTACTGCACCAATATGGAGCTTGGTCTTTCTGGGACTATACCCTAGTGGCGCCCACGTCGGCAATCGATATGAATCCCACTTTTCTAGGCGTCGATGAAGCTATGGTCAAGAAGGATGCAATCTTCTTTAATTGCGAGAAATTCGTTGGTGGTGTTCAAGGACCATATATTAGTGTAGTGAAAAAGGATATTTTTAAAAATACTCCATTGTTTTGTGATGATGTTGAGGTAAGTTTTTCCTTTTATTTTAAAATAAGTAGCCTAGTGATAAATCACTTTGTTTTTAAGTTTGTTGATGGTTTTTTAGTTTTATTAAATTTCTATATAAACCAAATTTAAGGTCATAAATATCACACATACTCTTAGGTAACCATATATTGCAAAATGATGATTAAACTTTGTTTTAAATCCTGAACTAAAACCTATATATTTATTGATTTTGCAAACATTATACAACCTAAGTGTTCTTGTACACATCCATTATCACGGGTAATCAACTGTGCAAACACTTGTGCAGACACTGCAAGTGTTGATAATGATTTATAAATAGTGAATACGAAACACTTGTATGTTTATTTTGGAATAGCTAGAAGTGATATGTGATTGATTAGCTTAAAACTTGCCAACAATTTGAATATCGCTTAATAACTTCGCTATTTCATTGGATTAGAACTTATTAAGTATCTACAGTTACATTCTTTTCCTTGAATGTGTCGCTTTAGAACGTCTGACTTCTACTTCTCACTATTTGGAGGAATTATGTCCTTAGCCTTACCCTACTAATGTTTGGCATGGAATTCCGTCTCCACGATTCACTGACACACAAATTGGGGCGGATACCGGAGAACGAAGTGTATTGACACTACGTTCTTTCCAGCCTAAATTATATTCTGAACATTGCGTAAATTTAAAAAGATAATTTCAAAACTAGATTTTGAGTTAGGCACACAGGAAATGTACTAAGATAGGAGTGTCAGTTAAGTTATGATAAAATATATATCATTATAATTAGAGGCACCGTAAACCTTGTTACTTAATGTTCATTTTAATAGAAAATACGCTTGTGATTTAATATGTAAGGGGATTTCACACTTGACGAAGCGTACTTGTACTGCGTGTTAGGATAAATAACTACACGCTTTTCGCTTTTGTCTTTAGTCCCTTCATTTAGAAAAAAAATTAAGCCGTCATGTAGCAGAAGGGTTTGATGCGTTGGTTTTTCACCCTGGTACCACGGAAAAGTCCGGTGTTGAGTTCCGATACTTGCGCAAAAAAATCAGCAGAAACTGGGAAAAGTAATTTAACACTAGGTTCCCTCTGCCTACCCTGCTATGCGGGGTACAGCGTGAAGCTGATTTAGAAAAAAAATATGTTAATTTTCCATGAAAAATAATATAACATTTTCACCTAAATATAACTGGCGCCATCGTGACGCAACTGGGAAGTATTCCCACTCGGTGTATGCTTAAAATGTTTTTTCCAGTCACGCTTTAAAAAAGATTTTTCCTCTAGAGGTTAATGTTTGGTCTAAGTAATATTATAAAAAAGTGACATATAAAATATATGACTAAATACTTTGCGATAGGCCGCTTAATATTTTTATAGTAAAAAAAACACAATGGTTTTATTTCACTTGTAAGTTATATACCCAAAATATTATAATTATCAGGTTTTAGCAGAAAGAATAGAAGAGTTTAAGTGCGCGGAGGCTGTGCGAGCAGCCATGGTGATGCAATTACGAGATGCCGTCGGTCTTCAGAATATTGCTGAGAGGCAAGACAATATTACTAGGTAAGTTTAGTTATACATTTTTCTATAATATATGAAAACGTACAGGAGTTAGAAAGTAATAGTGAAATATTTTTCATTAATAAATGATATAATATCACGTATAACAATTTAGATTAGATTAGAATTTTTATGGCAATTTAGAGTGATAAATGGTTTTATTGCTCTGTGTGTTAAGATTTTGTGGAATTTCATACAATATATTGTTTGATATTTTTGAGCGTAGTTTTTTCACCGTGAGCGGAGCGGACCCATTAAGGACTACGTTGAACTCGCAAAAGTACCGAACGAGCGAGTAAAATACAAAAGTTTTTGTTAGTAGAAATGTAAACCTATTTTATTTAAAAGGAGCCTATTCCGCCTGAGCATTACCAGCTCATTCATCTTTCGCAATAAGATTTACTTGCTTCCATATAACAAAAAATAATAAATTATTGATTTAAAGAGCGTGGGCACGATATGTGGCGTATTAAATCATAAAAAAGTAAAAAAAAAATTTTAAGTTAAACGGTTTTATATTGCAGATAAATGTACTAAAAGCTAAAAAATAATTTCATAGAAATTATGATTACTAAAATTTAATCGTGGGGCACGTCCAATATCTACAATTGAAAGACATAGCGTGAGACTTCACCCACCTAGTGGTAAGTAGCAAGTGTCCCCACGATTTTATTT
>HE669207.1:82706-135833 GCA_000313835.2 Heliconius melpomene melpomene | reverse complement strand
TAATTGGAGTTGAATGTATTATTTCAGCGCGATATATTTGGTTTCATATTTTTTGTAGTAGTTATTAGTAGGTAGGCTTTTGTTTATAATTTCTTCCGTTTAAAAATAGTCATTTAACTATCTAAAAATAGTCATTTAAATATATTTTAATAAGTACTTGAAAAGATTAGTAGCACAGATTTAAAATTACGGTACCTACTAAAAAATCCTTGCCGAGTAAAACAATTGGAAAATCCTTATTGAAACTACGAAAATGCGGGTTGCATTAGGGTTTCATTAATTATCACATTATCTTAAGTGCTTTGCAAATATACATTATATGAATAATCCAGTAGTAAAAGCGGGCGAAGCCGCAAGGGGGTCGCTAGTTTATTATATAACGTAATATTTTACAGATATTAATTTTATAGTAGGTAGCTACAAATGTACATAAGATTTACTTTTCACTATTCCCACAGTAGTTATATTACGAAAAATATTATATCAGCATTATGTAATACAATACTTTCATTACAATACATTTATTTGCCTATTTATGTTTATATTAATAGGCAAATAATTTAATATTTTTTTACAGTAGGTAAAGAAAACATAAGGTTAAGACACTACTCCGTTTACGACGCACCCAATTTTCGAAATATTAGGCGTTAAGACGCGCTTTATTACCAGTGGAAGAGACTGAAAATAATTAATTCTTCTGAGAGAGAATCGAACTCAAAATCCTCTTATTGAGTAGTCAGCGGTACCGCTGAGCCACAATGGCCTCGATACAGCGTGGAATAAAAATATATTTTAATCTATATATCAAATATATCATTATGTCATTCACTTGAATTGTGAAAACAGTATTGAGTTGCGGAGCTCAACGCCGCACGCGGTGGTCAACATTATTATTATTAACATTTTTATTGGATACAATGCTTTGCATTTATAATATTATCATAATATGAATAATTTATAAACGTATAACTTAAAATTTATTTACATGCACATAAATTATATTTGTATATATCTCATATAAGTATACAAGAAAATGTTAAATTTGAATATAATAGTTGTTTATTTTGAAAATTTTAATTGTATTGTTCTTTAACAATACAATTAAAATTAGGTAAATAAAAGAAAGTAGGATAACAAAAAGTGTGCGTCGGCCGGGAATCGAACCCGGATCAACTGCTTGGAAGGCAACTATGCTGACCATTACACCACCGACGCAACTGACCATGAATACGAATTTAATAATTTTTATCTAAATTTGTGATTAAGAGCTATATCTATTGGCGTCATTAAAATGACAAATTACATTGATATCATTTTTTATTGATAATAATATATTTTTAGAAATATTTTAGATTAATATGTAAAAACAATAATTATACATAATATAAATGGTTGTGGGTGTGTGGGTGGGGATTTGGAGAAATATTTATATGGAAAGTGAAGAACGGAGTGTTTTAAGACCTAGACCCTACCTTGCAATAGCGTAAATCTATAACTGAAATATCTTTATGTATTTAAAGCCGTCGCGGTGCAGGGACACAAGCATACGACTATAAACGCGATGGTTGTGGGTTCAATTTCCACTCGAGGAAATGAAATGCTTAATATTTCCATTTCTTCGCTCTGGTAACGAGACAAGACGCGGCGTTGAGTTCCGTCCCTTAACACATTATGTTTTGAAAATTCAGTGGAAAGTAGGGAAAGGACTTCGCCTATTAAGTTATTAATAGGAACGACAGTCAGACACCTGTCTTAATGGAAACGGAGTGTCTTAACACCAGGAAGAGGAAATCTGGGGAAGGTTCCTTCTGCCTACTCTGCTATATCCGGGATACAGCGTGAAGCTAAAAAAATATCACTGTATCTACCATATAAACTAATACACTGCTCTGCGTCGCTTTATAATTTTAAACAAAAAGAAAATTAATATTTCTATTCAATTTCGCTTATTTTTTTCCCAAATTATAAATAAACACTTAAATAATGTCTCACAATAGACACGCTTTATGCACTTTTGTAGCAACAGGTGTTGGGGAAATCGGTCAAACGTGACCGTTACGTTCATACTAAAATAAACCTTATAGCTTAAAAAATAAAGATCAAAATACATACAAACACTCAAATATAACATTAAAATAACTGTTTTTATACAAAAAAACTACTTTTTGGTGTATCTTTTAAGTCTATTTTATATTGTGGTAGGCTTAAGAAAAATAACTTCTTAAAGGATAACGTTCCATAGAATAATTTGCGTGAGAAATTAGGGAATTTCTAAGTTCTTGAAATAAAGGAATATGCACCTGTTATGACATATTATCATAATTAAAATTGTTATCGGTAATATAGATATAAACTTAAAACTAGGGTTATAGATTCAATTCTCGAGTGGGGACTCGGGGGAAAGTTTTTATAAAAATTATAAGAAAACAGTGGAAAGGAGTGTTATATCACTAGACCAATTCTGACAATCTTGTTACGCGGGAAAAAGCGTGAATCGGATTTTTTTATTCGTGTAGCTTAATAGAAAATACAAATCTTATAAGTACTGCCTATTACTTTATACAGAAATATATTATTTATTAAAATGTAAGAACGTGTGGAATTATTTAATCATTTGAAAATCAATCTGGATAGCTAACAAACATTGTAAGTACAATTTTATTACGAGCAAGTTCGAGGTCACGTGTAAGAATATAAGACAAGTGACGATGTTGAGTTACGTAGTCACGGAAAACAAAAAATGCACAAAATAGAGACGAGAGCATCTAAAGACAAAGTTATATCTGCCTACCAAATGTAGCAGATAGTTTTATAATGTTCAATAAATAAAAACAAAAACTATATTTCAAAAGAAGTGAAAGGGAGTATCATTTTTAACTGTCGGTCGCTAAAACTTATTTAACTGTGATTGTTTTTTAGTTAGTTAAATAATAAACCCGCGCCGATCGTTGTGTAAAGCGAATACGACGTTTGTTTTACAGTTACTTGGGAGGCTCGTGTAGCTGATGATATGCTATTAAAAGATATAATATTTATTAAAATGTTTTAGAGTGGTGCAGCGGTGACTCGTTGAAAGAGTGGCGTTAAGTTCCGCAACTTAAAAATTGGGCGGTGTATACCCATGTAACAAAATGTCTTAAAACTAGGGTCTCTTGTTTCTGCTATAGAGGTAACGACGTCAACTAAATCATTTCAACCAGGGGAACCCGTACCTGTAAATTTCGCTATTAATTTTGTATGAATGTGTGGAATATAGAAATTAATATAATTCAATCCACTGAGTAAGAGTACAACCCACAACCATTGCTTTTACCGGCAGAGAGAGAAAAATATTCTTTCCAAAAATATTATAGCTACGCTATAGCATTGCTATACAGTTAAAATAAACAAGTTGAAATTTTATGATGCGTTAACTCTAGCAGTTAAAACTAACTTCAAAAGCTCTTGTAAACTAAGCTTGCTTTAGCGTCGCGCTAAACCTAAAGGTAAAGATTATTTACATTGTTTAAAAAACAATACCGGTACCGGTGAGACCATAAACAACATGTCGAGGCCTCAACACGAGATGCTTCCAGGATTAGGAGTGGAAGTGTTTTAATGAGCACGGAGTGACTTAACACTAGGTTCCCAAGTTCCCTCTGTCTAATTTGCTAAAAAGCGGAAAGCAATATTATTGTAATTTATTTCTGACAAGAAATTTATTGACAGCATATTTATTAACTATATTATACGCTTATTTTGTATCTGTCAGTTTTGATGTAGCGTCGTACTTAAGTGAATTATCCAAAGAGAAATTGACGATACCATAACATAATTTATGGTTTATGGTATTTAGTATGGAATCTATATTTATATTAATACTAGCGGACGCGCGCAGCTTCGCTTGCGTATTTAAGGGTGAATTCTAATAACCCATGAAACATGTGTTCAATGAAATATTTTTAAGAGTCTAAATTTCAAATTTTATAAAAATCGGTGGCGATTTAAAGATTTTTCCATACAAACTTTCAACCCCTTATTTGCACCCTTAGGGGGTGAATTCTAGAAAATCATGAACCACATGTTCAATTAAATATTTTTAAGAGTCTACATTTAAAATTTTATAATAATCGGTGGCATTTTAAAGATTTTTCCATACAAACTTTCAACCCCTTATTTGCACCCTTAGGGAAAGAATTCTAGAAAACGATGAAATACGTATTCAATTAAATTCTTTTAAAAATCTAAATTTCAAATTTTATAAAAATCGGTGCCGATTTAAATTTTTTTCCATACAAACTTTGAACCCCTATTTCAGCCCTTTAGGGTTAAAATTTTTCAAAATCCCTTCTTAGTGGATGTCCAGATTACGAAAGTAAACTTTTGTCCAAATTTAACGTTTCTACGCACAGCGGTAACGGCTGTGCGTGCGTCTTACCTCAGTCAGTGAGGACAAGTCCTTTTATATATATAGATTATAGTTTGTTTGGTTAAGCGTATTAATCTCAGGAAGTACTAGTTAGAAATTAATATTGTGGTATGTGATGGATCCAACGTACCTATATAGATATAGTCCATCTATTTTGTAGGAGATTATATTATATAAGCTTATTTTATTACTTCACGTTTAGATGTAACTCACAGGAAAGTGACTGAAGAAACCGAAAGCTTTTTTTTACTTTTACAACATTTTATTTTATGCAGACATTTCTTATTATTCAGTTTACAGACAAAGCGAGATTTAGTTATTTTGCTATCCAATATAAAATGTTTTTAAGAGATAGATGGTATATTGAGGCTGTTCCCTACTTTCCACTAAGGAATAGCGTCATTTTGGAGGAATTGGGTGTTGAGTGTTGGAACTCAACGCCGCGCTTCGCCTCGATACCAGAGCGAGGAAATGAATATATTAAATATTTCATTTCTTCAAGTGAGAATTGATCTATTCTTTCAATTTACTTCATCACACACGAAATATGTAAGAACAAAGACGTCAAAGATCAAGGAATGGCGAATATTTTTTTATTCGAGTAATAAATTCGAATTCCCTTTACATTGTATCAAAACAGGACGGTCAAGCGTAACGGGAACAAGTATTTAATACTAATACATACTCGTACATACATTTGTAAGTATCAGTATCGCAACACATCTCAACTTACCACCCTATATAATCACTTACCCGTGACCGAGAGCTTTCTCTTTGTAACGACCCCTATAAGCTCTACAACTACCCTTAAACTGTCTTATCTAAGGGAGTAGTTTCAGAGAATTAAAAAAAATAACAGTTTTTTTTAAATAATGCATCTAGCGAAAAAGACAAAAATTCTATAAAAAATATTTTTCTTGCCTGAGTGTGGAATACCACTTTAGAAAGGTTAAAAATAGGTTCACACTTTTACCCAATATCAGGGTAAGCAGAATATATTTTGTGTTAAATTGCTGCGTTGTTCACTTTTTGTTCAACTTTCGAGACTTTGCGTGTTGAAAGGCGGGACTTAACGCCGCGCTTCGGGTACAAGAGCGGGGAATTAAAATAAATTACATTACAATTAAAATATAAATAATTATATTTGATTAAAAAATGAGCATCTCAAAAGCTTTAAGCCTTTTATCTTAAAAATTGTAATAGCACCAACATATATAAAACAATAATTAAATTGAAATTATATCACTTAATGTATATCGCACAGTATATTTTAAACAGTGAACAGCTAGGTTTAGCGGAGGCTAATAGCCGCCTTACTATCGGCAACGGGTCAAAGCCGTGTCAATCTCGGCTCAGAGATAACAGATGATAAAAAATGTTAAAATGGGAGAGATATGTAGCTTAAAAAGAATGTTATTATTATTATTTTCTTTTTTACCATTACGCTGTATCCCGCATATTGCGGGATAGATAGAGAGAACGTAGTGTTAAGACACTACGTTCACAATGTACCGCCGCCGCTGTATTTATTTATTTTAAAAGTTTATAGTGTTATTCCGCAGTTAGGATAGGATAAAAATATTTGTTTGTTTGTTTTTTACCAGTTTGAAAAAAAATCTTAATTTTAAAAATATATTCTAAAGTAAAATTTAAATCCACAATAAAATACTAATATGAAGGTAGTTATACATTTTTGTTTTAAAAGCTTTTTAATTTTTTTAGCTTTAAGCTAGGTAGAATGGTAGAGGGAACCTGATACCTGAACCTAATATTACCACTGAGTAACGTCCGTTTCCCATTTTCTTTTACAATTTTACGGCTTAGGATCAAATCTGTAACTATTCTGAGTAAAATAAAATGCGAAACGAAGCGTCTCCAAGCTGACAGATCGTATCAGGGATAAAAGAAACAAATAACTTAATCCTTTGCTTCATACACCTTATATAAATTTATATTTTTAATTGTATTGAGTAGAATATATTTATAACATTTATTTTTTTTTGAACGAGTCAGAGCGAAACTAGTAGTGAGATACTTTTCCCATTTTCTGCCGATTTAAGATCGAGGCTTCGCGAGTTAAGTGGTGTAATTTACCCCGAGTAGGATCGAACTCAATTCATTCGCGCTTAGACGCTGTTCCACTGTGCTGCGATAGACTAGTTTTTTACTTATAGATATCTCTTCGGTCTCAATATTAACAATTAGATAAACAACAAGTACGGCTTTGGCCATTTATGCAAATGTGGGAAAGTGAAGAACAGAGTGATTTTTAACTAGCCCTGCAATAAAGAATACAAAAAATATATTAAAAGAAACTGTTAATATCTTAAAATAATAGTTATCCCCTTTTTAAATTAACCAGATGTTTCTTACTATTAAAAAACATTTAAGTCACAGTAATAAAGGTAAAGCGGTTTCTTTAAAACTGCATATTTTATTATCCTGTTTTTGTGCAAGTGCCTACGGATCATTAAAATATACCTAGTAACGTTTTTACTATTACTGTTCCTGGGTGTTGAACTTCAATTATGTATATAAAAACAAAACGTTTATGTCCATCTGTCATACATATGTATAACATCAGGTTGTGAGTTAGATTTTCACTCGGGGTAGTAAAGTATTTTTATTGGTAGGTACTGGTAACGAGACAAAGCGCGGCGTTAAGTTCCACCACTCTACATACAATAACTTGACAATTGAACTGTGTGTGTAGAATTGAATGTCTTCACAGTATTGAGCAGAAATTGCCGCCTGTCTGCTCGGCTATATGCGAGATACAGTGTGAACCTAAAAAATATCAAGTAGGTATTCGGATCGTAAAGAGAGTTTTAACGGAAACAAAGGAATACACTTCTTCCTACTAGAATCAATCTCTCCATACATGGCCTTCTGGGAGTCCCCGTACTTCGTACTTAACCTTCCTGTAGTATCACTTATACTGTAATGAGGAGGATCGTCAACGCTAGTTCTCCTCATGTCAATATGTAAAGATAAAGATATGTTTTTAGTTTTACTCTATATATACCCTTAGCTTATTTTGTGTCTTCTAAATCAGATTTAGATTTATCATTTGATGTTTTTTTTTACTTAATTCGGTTTTTGATCGTTAAGTAATAAATTTTAATACTGTTTTTTTTATTGTGTAGATTTTGAAGGATTTTCTGGGCTCCAATAGATATTTGATGTCAATTTCAGATGTCAGTGACGAATGACATGAAATTTGCATTTTAACATTAAATAACAAAAACACAAGTCAATACGTAGCTCCATACTAGTTAATGTAAATAGTTATTTTTTTACTTCACACAGACCGCTCTTAATAAAATTACAATCGTATAGCCGATCCGGTATGGAGAATTCATTTTATATTTCTTAACGGTCATTTGATTTAGCAATTATATTATGCACAGATGAATTAATTTCAAAACAGAGCTTACAATGCCTTAAAACAAATATTTATTTTTATCTTTTCGTACGAGTATATTTCAAGTATTTAAGGAAAAGAGAGAATCTAATGATATATCTATGTTCTTTCTATTTTTTTTAACTCCCGTCCCAAGGAATTATATGATATTTTACGTAAAAGAACGAAGAAAATTGTGTATGATAATGTGGCCCACGAGATAAGCAAGTTTGTCCAAAGGAACTTAACATAAATTAGTTCCATATTATTAGTATATATGTATCGTCCTTGTTGTATCTCATAACCACCGAACTTCATACATTACAACTGAGTCGTGATAGAGTCAGGGTCTAATAAAATGTACCGTATAACAACAGGGCGTAAGAAAAATGATGGATTTAATGATAGCCTATACAAATTGACAAGTTAATGGTGTGCTTGCATTTTTGTAGAGAACTAACTTTAACCTACGGCGTCGCACACGTCGCAAATTAAATAATCCTACTATTCTATTCAACTAATAATTAATATCATAGGTAATTGTAAGATTTTTTAGAAATATATATTTGTTTCATATACGACGCCAGAACTACTAAACGGATTTAGATGAAACTTTACAGTCACATAGCTTATAGCACCAGAATAACATATAGGCTACAATTTATGTAAAGATATAATTTTGACCATAATATATAAGTTTAAGCGGTTGAAGCCGCGTGTGTCGGCTAGCTGGCTATACATATAAGGAAAGAAAAAATTAGGGGCACTGCTAGGTGGTGAAGTCAAAATAAGCTCTTGTGTTTTTAACCTACAATGGATAAGTATGCTGGTTATAGGTCTAGTGTCAATTTATCTATTGAGAATTATATATGTTACATCTATACATGTTATCTAACTATCATAGTATAGATGATTTTAGGTCATACAGTTCTACTTTTTTTAAACGATTTCTTTTTTGTGACAAAGTGGAGGTTCTATATTCGTTACTTTATTTTTTTATGTTTGATTTTAATTTAATTCTTTTTTAACTGAAAGGGCGTACTTTCCGTTGGACCCATTATCACACACTGTAAACGCGTCGGTTGTAGGTTTGATGCCTACTCGGAGAATTTAATTATAACTATCCTTTATTTGTACAAGTAAAATGACAAAGCGCGGTTTGTCTCGAAAATTGGGATGTAGAGTGAAACAGATTGTTTTAACACTAGGATACTATGCGGGATATAGCGTGAAGCCAAAAAAATACTACAGAAATTTAATTTTAACGTCGTAAGCGTTCGGCGGCGGTAGTTTATTTTAGAGGCTATCTGGCTGTCTAACAGTCACATGGTTAAGTGGAGCGAATCAACTGACAGCTAATTTGTTAGAATATTGTAAAATTTCTCATTTTTACATTATTTTACATACTCGTAAATATAGCCATTGTAACTCAGTTGAGAAGCACAAAACAAGAGTTAATGGTAAGAGTAGAGTAGAGAGAGTAAGAGGGAGATCTTAGTTGACCTTCGACAACACAGCATTGATAATGCTGGAGGAATGTCACTTATAAAGCATGAGCATACATGCCCATGGAAGGCATATGTGGAGAGGTAGATAACAGTAGACGAGACGTAATTTCTTATACGGTTTACTTCGCTAGGAATATATACATAGATTGTCCTTTAATATATGTGATAAAGAACTCTCTACTTATTTTTTAAGGAAACAATAAAAATAAATGCACAAACTTTCTAGAACATCCATAGTCCAAACTGCACGGTACTCATGGAAAAATAATAAAGTAGGTAAAGTTTGACAGACGGATAAATTGTTATTGTTCTTGTTAACATCTCGAGTGGCCGTTTACTTCGTGTCGTGGTCTAGAAAAAAATCAATGTCAACAGTCAATAAGTGAGAATAAGGGTTCGTATGCATTTTACTACTTGAAGTGCTTTATTTTATTTTTTACTTTCACGCTGTATCCCGCACACAGCAGGGTAGGTAGAGAGAATATGGGAATCTAGTGTTAAGACACTCCATTTCCATTAACACACTTCCGTTCCCCTTTTTTCCTCGAATTCTTGAGGCTTTGCATATTGAGTGGCGGAACTCAACGCTAAAGTGAGGTATAGAGTGTTTTAACATTAGGTTCCTTCTGTCAATTTTGCTTTGAACGAGAGAGCGTGCAGCTGTTCTGTTCTGTTCCTTAATTATGGTGTTCCCAACGTGCCAGTTCAACACAAACACGGAGAACACACGAAGGAGGTGATAAACAAGCTGTAAATATAGTTTCACTCTTATGTCAGATCGTTGTCAGTCTGTTACCAGCCTTACCGGAACACTCAATAAGCATGTGTAAGGATCATTTGGCTAACGCCTAACTTTCCTTATTATATACATATTGTTTGTATGTGTGTTCGTAAGTATTTAGTTCGCCTTTCACTGTAGATTGTGTCAAGTGATGTCATTTTGTTAAACGTTTCCCACTTCTTGATATATAGTCTGACCAACTGTGGCCTGCAACTTTGTTTCCTTTACCAAAACGTGTTTTTTATAATCCAAGAGAAAAGAATAAATTTGTTGTTGAGGCCAGCCGTGGCGTGGCGTTAACAGGCGTCTAACTGCAAACACGACAGGTTATGGTTCTATTCCCACTCGAGGAAAATTATATATTTAATACCAAATACCAATTCACAACAATTTTAAGTTATAATTATTATAAACGAATGATTTATGTTTTATTTATATATTGAGATCTTTAGACCTTTAAAGTAGACATTAATGGGTCATGGAATCGAATTCGAGGAAGCACGTCTCAGTTAGTCTGAAAACTTATCGCTTATTTTGTAACTTGTCACGTGCTTATAGGAAAACACGTACACGAAGCTTTGCAATGTATAAATAAATGTATTATACTGTTGTAAATTGAGATACTTATACTTAGATACTTAATTAAGATACTTACATTTAGTTCAGTAAGAGAGGGGGTTTAATGAATTAAACCATGCTTAATTCATTAAACGCAGCCAGCAAAGAGGTAGGACTGGAGATGAACCTCTCAAAAACAATGGTCATGACAAATAGCACAAATATAAAAATATCAATAGACAATGAAATTCTGAAATACACAAATAAATACATCTACCTTGGGAAACAAATCGGATTCGATAATAAACAAAATGAACAAGAGGTTGAACGAAGAGTGCAAAATACCTGGAATAAATACTGGTCCTTAAGAGAAATATTTAAAAGTAACATGCCAATAAGTATCAAAACAAAAGTATGGACTTCATGCCTCCTACCAAGCCTTACCTACGCGTGTCAAACTTGGAAGTATACTACGAAAGTAAAAAACAAAATAACCAGTTGCCAACGCGGAATAGAACGAAGCATGCTAAAAATCAAAAAGCTCCAAAAAATTCGCCACACTAAAATTAGAAAAATCACCAAAGCTAAAGATGCTTTAAGCTTTGCGAAAAAACTAAAGTGGAAGTGGGCAGGGCACGTAGCGAGGCAAATGGACGAGAGGTGGACCAGCAGGGTAACCAAATGGAAGGGCCCACAGGGCAGGCGCCTCAGAGGCAGACCTTATACGAGATGGGAAGACGAAGTAGTCAAAATCGCTGGCCCCTGCTGGCCGCAAATAGCTCAAGACAGAGAGAAATGGACTTCTTTAGAGGAGGCCTTCACCTTCATCTAAGGAGGGGTTCTTGCATTTAGCATATGTATTTTCTTAATATTAATATTAATCAAACTGTACCAATATGCAAGAAATAAAAGGCTTTTTATTTTATTTTATTTTATTTTATAAGAGAGGCTGGGGATGACCTGAGTTGACCTTCGAGAATCCAGCATCAATGATAATGGAGAAATTTCACGTAAAATGCATGAGGCCGTCCTCAGAGGACAGGTATGAAGAGGTTGATGACAGTAGACCGTTCTCTCTGGCTAGTGGTAAATCGTGAAGCTAAAAAAGAATATAATAATTGAACATCCTTCGGTCGTCGTGACGTAGTGTGGGCTTGGTTTCCACTCGAGGAAATGAAATGGTTCTATTTTGGTTAAAAGAAAAAGCAGCGTTGAGCTCATCCACTCACTCGTTCACTTACAAAAGCGGGTAAAAGAACATAATTCGCTAATAACCATCGCATATTATAGAAGTACTATAGCACGAAATAGGCAAGAATGGAAGAAATGGAGAGAGGCTTTTCCCCAACATTGGGACACTACAGGCTAGTATAATAATATTATACATATATGTAGTTACAGGACAACTTAACATTAAGAATTCTTAACAAAAGATTTACGTCACATATAACCAGCTCTCCTTGGATCTCCGTCTCACTTGCGTCAGCCTTTTCAGGCGTACGCCTTTGTTCCTGAAAACAGTCCTTTGTATGATAAAATATTTTAATTTCTATGCAGCTCGGGTGTTTAAAGTACTAGGCGTGCCTTGAAGGATTACTTGGACTTTTTTTAAGTTATATTACACTTACGAGTATGTGTGGGAGTCAGTTTTAGTTCTTTTTTTAAGATAAGATTGTATAGCATATTTTCACATTTTTAAAGTGTTATTCTCTTTTAAATAAGCATAATAGCATTGTTGGGATCGTTTTGATTAAATACTGTAAAGTAAAATTTCAAGCGGGCGAAACCGCGAGCGGGTCCCTAGTTTATAATAAACTTATTTAATCATCTTGATATGAATGTTTCAAGTTTACGAGAAAATTATAGATAAACATACAAACATACATATATACACTTATGAAATTGAACACCTTGCTTTCTTGGATTTGCTTGGAACCTTAAATAGCTTTTTTTAAAATTGGTTAAAAATGTAAAAAAAAAGTCTACTACGTTGAATTTTTTTTAGTTTCACAATGTATCAGGCACAGCAAGGTATGTAGAGTGGACCTGAAAACCTAGAGAACGCTCTCTCTGTTCATTAAGTCACTTCCCCACTTTCTGCTGAATTCTGAAGTCACAGAAATAAAAATATAAATTTAAATAAATATTTAATTTCCTCTAGTGGGGATCGAACCCACAACCAGTCGCGTTTGTCACACACTTGTGCCCCTGCGCCACGGATAGCCTCAAATTTTATTTTATTTACATATTTGTTTTTTAATTTAGAAGTAAATTATTATTAAGTCTACATTTTTATCTGGCCGTATCATCCTTGATTGCTGGCCGCGGATAATATCGTTTGGTTCGTTAATAGGAGATAGGTGAGCTAGATTTGCGACAGCTCGTGACGTGTGTTGACAATTTTATATACAAGCTTCTGACTTTGACTTTGTCTGCATAGAAATCGTAAAATATTAATGTGAATGACAGTGGTAGTTCAAGGTCAGTCGCGGCAGAAGCCTGCATTTGTAAGTGCTACAGGTTCAATTGCGCTTGAGGAAATTAAATGTATTGCAACTACTTGCAACAAAATAACAATTTTTCGAGAAATTTTGTGGTGATTAGTGTGGCGATTAATGTGTCGTAATTTAACGTCGCACTTTGTTTGGTTACCAAAGGTAGGAAAAGAAAGAAATTAATTACCTTGACTGGGAATCGATCCCACAACCGTCGCGTGTACAATAAACCGCTGTGCTGCCACGGTGACTTATACAGATGCCTGTACAAATTCACAAAAAAACATCGATAATATATTCGTTCTAAAATAAAATTTATTATGGAGGGAACCTTGAAATAGAACAATTATACGGCGCTTCTCATTATGTCTATTCAAAATATAACAATATCCGAACAAGTTCATTCGAAATGTTTCACAAAACGACTTAAATAACTCCAAACATACAATAAAAAAATAACTTTAAGTCAAAGAATTAAAGCTTAAATTACAATATCCTAAAAAATGCAAGCGACAGATAATGTAGGGAGATCAATGTGCATTTGTCCATCGAGGGTAGCCAGTTCGAATAAATTTAGACTTTGTGCTAATAATAATAAAGGTAGTTTCTATATATAGTTCTGATTGAATGACGATTTCGTCTAAATTCTTGATGATTAGGTCATGCATAAAACGGTAAACTGTTGAGGTCGAATCATTATGTTTATTTCCTATACATTACGCAACCGTATATTTAATTTTATAAAATATATTTTTGGTTAAGGAAAAAATAATATTGAGGCTGTTCTAGCCTAGTGGAATAGTTCATAGAGTCTGATTTTAAAGGCGATTGTTGTGGGTTCCATATACTATCTATAAAATATTACATTTATTTTTATTAAAATAATTTAGCAGCTTCATGCTATTTCCCGCATAGCAAGGCGAGATCTAACGACGATCTAACGAGACTTATCATTATTAAGATTTCTTCTTATCAAATCTTAAATATATTTAATTATAAGATAAACTATCGAGGCCGTCGTATCACAGCGTCCGATGGTAAATGTAACCGTAGTGGGTTCGATTTCCACACAGAGAAATAAAATATGTTAATTTTCTCGCTCTAGATGCAAGACAAAAGGGCGTTGAGCTCGGTCACTCAACGTGCAATATTTTTAAATTTGGGTTACGCGTGGGGAGCAGTGTCTTAGTACTAAGGTTCCCTCTAGGTTCTATCTACTCTGTTAGGTTAAAACTTAAAAAAAAAAACATATTTGTCTTTAATTCGTCCAAGCCCAATGACACACCTATTTGTCTTCTCTCCCAAGGTCTCTACTAACGTGGGCTCGGCGTAGTTTCCATATAATTTCGTAATCAGACCGATACATCATGCATCTATCATTTGGCATAGTTCGATTGAACTTATGACCTTCTATATGCATTCAATATAAATAAGTAATAACTGAAGTTGTAGGTTCGATTTCCATTCGGGGCTATAAATTATTTTTATTTCCCCTTCTTTTTTTTTTTTTTTTTTTTATTGGAAAAAGGACAAGGCAAACGAGCGTTCGGGTCACCTGATGATGATCACCGCCGCCCACGACCCCGTGCAGCACCAGAGGAGCTACAGGTGCGTTGCCGGCCTTTGAGGTGGAGATAGACGCGCTTTTTGAAGGTACCCATATCGTACTGACCTGGAAACACTGCCGCGGGTAGGCCGTTCCACAGTTCGGTGGCGCGTGGAAGGAAATTCCTGGTAACAAGACAAAGCGCAGTACTGATTGTCGCCACTCAGTACAAAATATCTCGAAAATTGGGCGGTCCTAGATGTCCTCTATACTGCTGTATGATGCAATGTAATGCAAGGATTGTGACTTACTCGATTGGAGAAATAATTACATAAAAATGATACAAATATCATTCTTTGGTCGTGGAACAAATATAAATAGTTATTAATACTTTTTTGTTTCCTATATACCTCTGCTATAGATATAACTAGGTTGTTTATATCTGCCCTGATATGTATGCAGGAAATATGTGAACCTAAAAATAATATATTAAGTGAAATCTTAAGATCTGGGAAGTAGGATTACAAAGAAACATTGGATCAAGAGCATGTATCAGCAACATGTTCTGTTCATTGTCGAGAGGAAAACCAACGTTTATTTAATTGCCATTCGTTCGATATAAATCAATTCAATAAACATTGCAAATCAAAACACTCTTCAATAAATTTCCCTTTCACAAGTATTTCCGGATCATCCATAAGATTAACAATGTCAGTAATGTCACTCGCCTCTCGTTCTCGACCTGTATCGAAGGCAGTTCTGCAGATAGGGGGTTGGCGAAAAACTTTACAGTTGCTTTATATAACATGTATTTTTTTCACTGCAACCTGCGTATAGTACAATATGCAGAGGGAACCTAGCGTTAAGATACTTCTGGTCCCCACGACCTGTCCAGTTCCCAAGATATTGCATTCGCTCGGTGCCGCGCTTTGTCTTGTTTTTTTAGTGAGGAAATGAATATGATATGTACAAAATATTAGAACAATATATTTTTTTCTCACATAAACATATATAATACTTAACAACACATGGATGATAAGCGTACTAAAATAATATGCAAGTTTCTCACAAATCACGTCACAAATACTAAGAAATCCAATTATCTTATAACTTCTCATACCTGTATTATCGCATAAAAAGTTTCCTCGACAAATCTTATTTAGAATAAGATGAGAAACAACGTCGTCACGTAAGGAGCTTAAGTATTACCGGCGAGGCTTAACTGCAAGAAAAATGATCGATATTAAAAACGCTTAGAGAATAAAGAATGAATCATACAATTAAACCAACAGCCCAGAGGACGAACGCTAACATATCAAGTGGTTGAAAACATTAATTAAGGTTACAATATAAACAGTCGACCGTCGGAAAGCTCTATGTGTAGAGTTTATTTTTCATTCATACTAAACGACAATACATGTGTTCGACTTACTAACACAGATAAGCATGAGGAAAATGAATACGATCGAAAATGAACTTTATACGGGAGTGGGAAGGTTGGATTTTGGTTGAGCGTTCGATAGCGTTGCACATGGGCTATAGTAAACATGGAGGAGAGACGCCGGCGCACCGTCATACAGTCAGTTACTGATAGTTCAGTTGAAAGCAGGCAGCAAAGAGCGCCACGCGCCAACGAGAGGCGCACGCGAGCCAATTTCGAATAAAAATAATTTCGGGTGTGCCGCAGGGGTGGATACTGGGTATAGTGTTTTTGAAAATTGATAACTTATATTTTGTGTCGTGAACGGAATTAAAATTTAAATTCTGATGCTGCAAATGGTAAGTTTTAATTTATTTCTTGTGTTTAATAGTGGCATTGTGCTAGCAGTCGTTTTGTTTCAATAGGCTCTAGTGTCTGTAGTACTAACTTTCATCTCAGCGCATTTTATTTACAAGTTTATCAAGTTCTAATTAAAGAGCAGTAAACGTGTTAATGTTGGTTGTAAAATTTTATGAGTTTAGCTCGAAATGTAAATTTTAATTATAAATAGTAAAACTTAGTTAGCCTGTTCTTGAACTTCCATGGACGGAGGTTTGTTTGTATTCTTATCATCAGGATCATTAAATAATTATGGGAATTTTGTGATAAGCGGACACAGTGTCATTGTTTACAAGATGGAAAAATTTTAAGCTCTTAGATTTGTGTCACAGTAACCTAGTACGGGCGATATATTGATATCGTGAGTTCGAATACTTTTATGTTCATAAATTTGGTCTAGAATTTTAACATGTTAGTAATTCAAAGCTTTTATTAATATAAATACTCATCAACATTTTAGACATTTCATGAGTTTAGAATGTTATACAATATTTTTGCGGTTTAACTTAAATTGTGTTATATGAAATAGTACCAGGTTATTTATAGACTAAAAATTTTTAAATAGCACAAACAATTTATGTGAATTTATCTTTTTTGGGTCACGGTGAGAAAATATAATTCTTTTTGAATATTTTTCTGTATCTTCCGCATTTTTATGAAAGGCGTAGGCGCATAAGACATATTACTATAATTCATTTTGTTCAACCACTTTTTAAATTATTCACAATAGTGGTTTAGGGTTCCTTGTGAAAGAAAAGAACCCTTATTTTTGTTGTCCGTTGGTTTGTCCGTCGGTCAAGATTTTCTTTTAATTATTTATTTACTATCTTAAATCAAAATTAATTCATTACCGAAACCTTGTACGTTGAATGAGCCTTGCAAATTTTAATCTTATCTTTGTAAACAAGTTTTATCAAGTGATTATGATAAAAATATTTTAGTTCTTATTTCTAATACAAAAGCTAGTATCGTGGCAAGTTATTTATTAGATTAATTTAATAATAACCTTAAAAAGTATATGTTCGTAAAATAAAATTGATAAAGAGAATAATAATTGCATAGAGTCGTGCTTTTTTCTTTGGTATCTAGAGTTAAAACACTCCGATCCCTTCTCTACTTGATTTTATGTTGAATAGCACCATTTATTTATCTGGTTAGATAAGGGCTGCGTGGCATTTCATTAGAGAATCCGTGATGTCATTATTTTTTTAAGGCAGAGAAGGCGAAAATAGTTATCACTAGTCACTAGGTCACTCTTCCCTTTAGTAAAATAAATTTATTTTTTTGTATATATTTCACTTAGTATTTTTTTGCTACCGTTTCGTACACGGCAGGATAGGCAGAGGGAATCTAGTATTAAGACATTCCGTTCCAAATTTTTGACAAATTCTGGAGGCATTGCGTGGTAAGGGGCGGAACCTAACGCCGCACTTTACTTCGACTCAAGAGCGAAGAAATGAAAAGTTTAGATATTTAATTTCCTCGAGTGGAAGTCGAAACCATAACCTGTCGCTTTTACACTCACATTTTGTGCCACTGCGCCATAGCTGGCCTCATGTATTACTATATATATTAATTGAAGTTATTAAAAACTGCTGGTACTCAACTTTGTTAGTCAATTTTGACAATTATTAAAAAAAAACGTAATGTTTATGAATGTCCCGCATAATTTACAATTTGCATATAAAATCTGTTCATTTCATATTTTATTTTTCAACTTTTACAGAGATAGATAGCGTTTAAGGCGCAAATTGCAACCCAACGCTGTATTTCAACTCTTATATCGACCACCGAATTATGGAGGCATTGCAAGTTAAGTGGCGGAACACAACCGCGCTTTGTCTTTGTTTGTGGAAATGAAAATAATAAATATTTATTACAATTTTTATTTTATAATAAAAAATATATTTAATTATGATGATAAGAATAATAATATTTTTCTCATGTTAAGAGTACAATATAATTATTGTTATACATTATATAAAATAAGTAATAATTTATAATGAACTATTAAAGAGATGATTCACATTACATTTTTGTGACGTAGTGGAAATTTGTCTAGTAAAACTATTATTTAACAACATAGTTTTTTTTGTTGACACGTTGTATGTTGCACATAGGAAGAGGGAACCTGGGAACCTAATGTTAAGACACATTGTTCTAATTAAAACACTTCTGCTTCCCACTTTGCGCCAAATAAAATCTTTCTCAGTAGGTTAAAAAATACAAAAATATGTTTAAATTTTTAATTTTTAATTCTGAATTCGAACTTGCGGCGGTTGCGGTTACATGTTATTAAAATATTAATAATACACGTATGTTAAGGAAATCTATTTATAGCGCTTACTTAATTCAAATTAATTGTTTCGACGGCAATATTTTTAATATCTTTATTTTTAGTTGCTTCTTGCGTTATGTTGCACATTATGTGATGGTTGTGGGTTCGATTCCTATTCGGTGGAATGATTATATTTAAATTATTTACATTTTGTTACTCTAGTAAAAGACTACTGACAGTTATGCTACTTTTATTAAATTTTGTTTTACTATTTTACTACTGTTATTCATTTTTTAAGTAGTGGGAGTAACGCTGTATTAGTTTATTTAGACTTAGCTATCATTTTATAGGGCACTTCCCGTGGACCTACAGTTATGAAATTTGGCAGAAAGTGAGAGCTCATAATATCAACTAAAAAATCTGAGAAACGAAAATATATAAAATATCTAAAAAAAATATTCTAGATTCTAACTCACAGCTATGTTACAGTTATGCAAATATGACGTCAATATTTAACATTTTGAAAGAACTTTTAACTACTGATAGTTATGAGATTACTCAAATAAACCCAGAGCACATATCCAAAGGTTATCTCTATCATAACTTGCTATGCACTGTATATAATTATCTCATATTATTTATCTCATGGTTTTTCTATAACTAAGAAAACTTATCACGGATTTTTTCTAGGCTTTAAGGTCCATTTCTTTATTTTTTATGCGGCGTTGAGTTCCGCCACTCAACACACAATGTCTCCAGAATTCAGCGGAAATTGGGGAACGGAGTGTCTCACTAGGTTTCCACTGCCTACTCTGCCGTATGCGGAATACAGCGTGAAGCTGATACTGATACCATACTCCTTATTTTTTTAGAGATTTTTTCCTTTAACCAAAATTGTGCAATTAAATCCACTGTTTGTTTGGAAGGGCTGGAAGAGATCCCGAACCCTCTGGGACATTAATTTTACATCACTCGTTTCAAAACGTTAATAGTCTACTAATTTAAAAAAATGTAGCGTCATAATTGCACAGTGTTTTAGTGTCGGATAATAAACGTGATGTGATAGAACAGATGCGTGCGGCTATGGTAGTGGGTTGGATTTCCACTTCGAGGAATTGAAAATCAAAAATATTTCATATATTTCATATTTACTCTATTATACGCTCTGGTAATGAGGCAGAACTGGAGGTTAACTTTGCCTGCCCTGCTGTGTGGGTAAAAGAGAGGACCTTGAGCTTTGAAGCTTTTTTTTCTTTTTCTATTTAATTTTAATTTCCACGATCTGCTGCACTACAAGGCGCAGTATTGAACTCCTTAAAATATTTACATAAATATAAAAAAATACTCTACCTAAAAACGTATAATAGTAATATAACTAATATTTTCTTTGTCTTTTATCTTTTATCTGAGGAGCAACAACTGTTTGACCAATTCTCAGTAGTCAACTCGAGATTTCAAAGTCCATTGTTTACTGGAAAACAATGCCATTCCATGTTTTATGGGCGTTTAATCCTTTTTTTGTTTTGTCCTAATGTGTGTCAAGCGACGTTTTCCGGGTTCACTTGTCCGTACTATTGATTTGGTTTCACTTATGTAACTTGTATTGCCGACGACTCTTGTCATACATTCTATGTTATATATTATACAGGATGATTGGTAGATCGATAGACAAAATGATACAGGTGATAGAGAAAGTTATTTCCAACAATTTTAATATGAATCTTATTAATAAGCAAATATAATATAACGTGAATATAAAATAAATCTGCCATTACAACCAACTTGCTATAAGGAGCATCTTACCTGCACCATAACGGCCTCTCTTCACATAGTAGTTTTCCGTTTGTTCTTCCTTGCTATTCCGTGCCATTTTGGAAACTGCCTTGTTGAGTGGCGAAACTAAACGCCGCGTTTTGTCTACCAAAGTCAAAATAGTTTAAATTTAATTATGTCCCCCGAGTAGGGATCGAAGCCACAATCAACGTGTTCGACGACGGCGTTCTTTACACATACAGTGATAATGAAAAAAAATCAATATTTACCCACAAAAGTTATTTTTACTGTCAACACTAGTACCGTATAGTTTATATGGAGCGAACTAAAATAAACAATTGAAGTTCAACGCAAAGGTGACATCTGTCGAAATATTTAATGAAACGCTTAGAGTTGCTATACGGGGGCTTGGTGCTAATAGAAAATGCGTTAGTTGTTTGATAACAAGTGCCGTGCCGATCAGTATTTAAGGAAACAGGTTCAAATCCTAGTTGGTGAAGTTTTTGCTATTAAAAAAAACTTTTATATTCCTAATATTGTAAAGCTTTATCTCGCTAATCTCTAAAACTACCTTTTGAATTGATAAATTATTTTTGTGCAAATTATTTTTCCATTTATAGAGAAATATTACATTAATCGTTTCAATGTACCCTTGTACTTGCTGTCACAGCAAAGAACTTCCGATACTTAGAATGTGTCATGTGTCATGTGTCATATACAACTCTTAGTAAGTTACACTTGACCACGTGGACAAAACTGCAAGTAAGAAACAGTACTATATACAATCATAACGACGAAAATTAACACATTTAATTATACATACATATACGAGTATGTCAAAGGTTCAAAACTAAGACTATATTTCCATACAAATAGATGATTTTATTAAATCATTTCAGATCTGCTGCGTTACGGACTGTTAAATGTTGTGAGTCGATTCCCATTTAAGGGAAATAATTATTTTATTTGCTCGATCTGGTAACAAGACAACGCGCGGTGTTGTGTTTCGCCATTCAACGTCTCGAAAATTGAGAGGTGAGAACAGAGAGTCTTGACACTAAGTTCACTCTGTTTACACAGAACAAGATTGAGAATTAACATTATGACATAGTATTTTTATTGCATTTAATATTTTGTTTCAAAGTATTATATTATGTAAATTATTGTAATAAATTATTTTAATTAAATGAACTAATACAAAATCATGAGTCACTAAAGGCAGTAGTACACTGAGCTAAGGAAGTCTCATATTATAGCAGATAGCTAACCACACACATTGTAAAATAATAAATAATTCTCTAAAATTGCAAAGCAATGTTTACTTTAGAGGTAGAGTCATATTACAGTGGAGGTTGCAGATTCACTTCCTGCTTGAAGTATTTTTTTAATATGACATAAATCAATTAAAAGGCGATGGTCGTGGTTCGATTCCCATTGGGGGATATTAAATTTCGTTTTTCCAAATTTAAGTGAAATGTGGAGAACGAAGCATTTTAACACTAGTTTCTATGCCTATATTGTTATTGGGTAACAATTTGGAAAACTTTAGTATATGTAGGTTTTTAAATCAGATTTAACAGTAATATTGTAATTTTTTGTGATTGCTTTGTGTTTATGAAATATTTTAGTATTATGTCAGTACATATAAGCAACAAGACTGACATAAAACATAGCTATATATAATGTCAGTTCGTTAGTACTTGTCAGTGAAACTATTATATGATAGTTATCGGTAATTTATACAGTAAGTTATTGCCATTAATACTGTTTGTTGTTTCGTTACACAATTTCTACGCAATGACACCTCGAATGTAGCTCTCTACGAACTATTCAAGGTGACTCGGTTGAGACATAACTTGAAAGATTATCGATTGTATCTTAATTTAATTGCTCCTATATTAAATTAAAATATCGACGTGACTTGAGGCCGTGGTGGCGCTGGGGCATAAGCGTGCGACTGTCAGTGCATTGGTGGTGGGTCCGATTCTAGCTCGAAGGAAAGAAATATTTAATGTTTTAATTTTAATTTCCTCCCTCTAGTAACGGGGCACAGTGGGGCGTTTATTTTCACCACTCAACACACAATGTCTCAAAAATGCGGTAAAAAGAGAAAAGATTAAGAGCCTTAATGGGTAACGGAGTGTCTTCATTCCCCCAAGAGGTAATCGAACTCGCAACTGTAGCAAGCAAGTAATATATATTTTTGGGAACCCAACATTTCAAACACTTTGCGGTATCCCGTGGTTACGGGTAGGCTATATAATGTATATTATATTATATAGGTGGCTCCAGGTCACCCGTCCGCAATCAAGGCGGCGACATGATGGATGCCTTTCGCATTAGGCCCGACCACTTATTGAAAGTTATCGTGTTTCATGTTCTGTGTCGATGTCGATGTCGGCTGCAGTGCTTTAGAGCGTATACTTCCTTATGACTTAATTATTTGTTAAGTACTTTTAAAATGTAATTTAGAAGTGTACTGACTATTTAATTAATAGCTTCACGCTGTATCCCGCATATAGTAAACTATTGATAACACACTCCGTTACCCACGCAACGTCAAACTTTAGAGAAATTGCGTGTTGAAAGGCGGAACTTAACGCTGCACTTGCTTACTTTGATTTGTCTTACCCTGAGTGGAAATTTGTTTTGAAAAGTCAAAATTTCTAAAGTATTGAAATAGTCGTAACTAAGAATAACTAACGACAAAATATATAACCGAAGTAGGTAACCATATTTCAAAATCACGCAGCTAGGCGCAGTATTAGCTGCATTGTCTTCTCAGTTCAGCATTCTTGAATAATCGTGAATGGTTATTACTTGTCACATACAAACGACGAATATTAAAACCAGTTCTCTTGTTCCTGAGATATAATCAATTAAACAAACTGACAAAATTCAAGCTTAATTGGCATTGACGGAGAAAAACATTCATTAAAAACGAATGAATGAAATATTTACGGCTTCATTTATTTTAAGTGTTTATGTCTTGATATTTTTTTTCTTAGATTTTAAAAGATAAGATACCAAACTTGATTGATATAATTTGGGTTTATTTAGCTTACTAAGAATTTTGTATTAGATTCATGTGCATAGAGTCAAGACACTCCGTTCTCCACGTTACGAACGGATATTGCCTTCGTTTTCGCGCATATATTGACATATTACACTCTTCATTGTTTTAAAAATGTAATTACGTCGTGTTTGCGCCATATATGAATAACAACTATAAAATAAAATATGTACAATATCTAAAGCAGTACGTTAAATATAGAAGAAATAATAATTTCTGTCTGATTCTAAGCAAAATAACAATAAACTGTGATTATTACGGCTCACGTCGTCCGCACTCCACACACTATGTGATTACAGTCAAACCGACTCATTAAGACATAAAGTGCAACCTTGTGAAGTATGAGTTATGTAAATGCAAGAAAATTACTGAAATTGGCTGTAAATTTATAATAGGTAACCGACACAAAGAAAGGTACGCGAAAAGTGAAATAAAAAAAATCCAAAGCAAAATACAAAAAATAAATATGTTAATTAGTTATATTTATTTGCAAAAAAATAATTTACTCCCCAAATTGAACCCACAGTCATCGAATTGTACTTCTGAGTTACGAAGGCCGCAAATTTCCGATTTTTAAATTAGACATACCTAGTTACACTGAGCAGCTTCACGGTTTTTCCCGCACAGCAGGAAAGGCAATAACTAACAGATATTTTTAACCGACATAAAATCAAACCCTGACTATCCTTCCTAATAAAACAAGACAGTTAAATTCCACTTTAAATAACTTTCACTCAACAAACACAGAATCTGGTATTAAAATTGACTATTTATTTAGATACTACAGTTCCTAGTACATAATCAAGATAAAATATTCATACGTAGTGTATATTTTTGCTTTAAAAGCTTGGTGAGTTGCCTAACCGTCTTTTATGTTAAGTTAAGTAACAATTTACTCGGTTGTTAGTAAACTGGTTAGCGGCTTTGACGGCTAGGACGAGGATCGCGAATTTGATTCTCTTCAGAAGTAAATAATGGCGTAATGACACAATCAAGATCAGTCATAACAATATTAAGTATAAAATAATTCTTTTTACAAGCTCTTTTAGCTTCACGCTGTGTCCCGCATATAGTTGGGTAGGCAGAGGGAACCTAGTATGAAACACTCAACGGAGTGTCGTGGGAAACACCCCACTTTCCGCAGAATAGATATGACACGGAACTACAAGACTTAGTAAGATAAAATAGTGAACATCTCCTACATTACAGCAGTAAGTGAAGTTTGTTGTAATTCCAACGGGAACGGAGTTTCCGTTTTAAAAGTCGATCCAAAAAATCAGGAATTTCCGTTTCAAAGTGCACACAAACAAAGCGAGTAACGACTAGTTAATACATATCGTTTAACTTAATTTATAGGTATATAATAAATAAAATGTTAGCAGTTCCAATGAAGGAACAATTAACCAATTAGTTTTATTGTAACGCGTAGGAATGCCGCTGTAAATGTCGTGCGCTTAAATTACAATTGAATGTTTACTTTCTATTATACAGAACAGAACTCAGTGAACTCTATATCGGTATTTAGATTGATATCGTATATATCCATTAGTGATTGATTGATAAAAGACAATGCATGTCCGGAGCTATGCGGCGTAGAACACTGAAATTTGGTTTACAGGTCCCTTGTGGAGTGTAGGGGAGTATTAAGAAACTATTTCCCAAAGTTTCCAGGGGCACGGAAAAGAACAGAATTACACTGGTTACTGTCAATCTGTCAAGACACTAATCTCCACCGAGCCCGTTGTGGCGCAGCGGCACAGTGTGCGACTATAAAGGCGACTGTTGTGGGTTCAATTCACACTCGGGGAAATTAATTTGTTTAATTTCCTGGCTCTGGTAACAAGAGAAAGTACGGTGTTGAGTTCCACTACTTAACACGAACGTAGAAACGGAGTGTATTAATACTAGGTTTCCTTTGCCCACCCTGCTATACTAAGCTATAAGAAACACCCTATTCTGCTTTATATCTCGAAATGACGTCACACGAGTGTCATTTTCTTACATTTTATATCATTACTTTAGTTATGTAAGTTTAACGATTGCAACCATTATAGTAAGTAGTAAGTATCTACAGCTAATGCTTTTCTAACTGTTCGATAGCGCACCATCCACTCCCACTTCCTGCAGGAAGTGTTATCTAAATTAACAAATCGTAGATAAATAATTGTATTAGAAACGGATGTTTTTTTTAAATATCTTTGTATCTTGTGGCTTTTGATGTTGAAATGAAAAATATGTATTTTACTCTGATTTTAGCTTCGGCTTATTTAAAACAAATGTCGCCCGCAATTTTCTTTGTGTGAACTTTGTTAGCTTTTTCATATTGTTTCTATTTCTACTCGTAGATACGATTATCCCGTTTTTTTCCGTTCTATTTTTTTATCTTCATATGTATCCAGCACATAGCAGGCTAGGCAGAGAGAACCTAGAAAACAAGTGTTAAGATACTCAGTTCCCACTAAGACCTTTTCTATTCTCACTTTCCGCTGAATTCTGGAGGTACTGCGCTTTGCCTCGTGACCTTTTTAAAAGATCTTGTATACCAACCCATATGTTATTTTTCAGAGGCCAAAAGCTGATTAAATTTAAAAAAAACAATTAGAATAATAAGATGATATACAAAAATAAATGATCAATAAAAATAAAATAAAATAATTCAAATTAGATTAGTGGAATTGAGTACAAGTATTTCTATGTGCTCGTTAGTGAGAAAGCTTTACTATAAAAACATGAATCGAATGGGTTATTGAGGCTATTGTGGAACAGCGGCACAACTTTCTTTCACTGTAAACGCGACCGTTGTGCATTCGATTCCCGCTCGATGGAATGATTTTTTTTCATTTCGTGAAAAAGACAAAGCGCGGTGTTGAGTCCCCCTACTCAAAAAGGTATGTGGACAAAGCGCTGACTTTTTTTATATACAAAAATATATAAAAATAATCAGCGGGATTCGAACCCACACTTTATCATTCCAGCCAATATTTAATGATCAATGTAGTCCAATGATTACATACAACTTGAAGGCGCCACATAAATGCATTAACACATATTCTTATGCCCCGATTAAAGTCCACTCGACGCGGAACCTAAAAAGATGACTAACAGCGCGACGATAGACTAATTGCTTTAGCTTATTGGAAAATGCTGACGTCTGTCCGTGACTTTGTATACAATTGTATTGAAATTTTTAACGAAGTATTTGAACGCTTTGGAAGGTTTCGTAAGTTTTTTTATTATGCCAAAGTGGGAAACTGAAGTGTCTTAACAGTAAGTGTGAAAGTGCCCTCTGCCTACCGCGATAAGTGTACCTACAGAATTAAGTTAAAAAAAATACTAGCTTCTCTCTATAGAATAGAAGAAGCTAAAATAACATCCAAAATCAAATACGGATATAACCCTTTTTTACTAAAACCAACAAAAATCATCGGTTTCCATACAAATAATAAGCTAATTAACGTAACATGTTTAACCTATTCTCAATAAAGACGTATTTGCTCACAACATTCAATTCGAACACAAACACATTAGGAGCGCGGTAATTAACTCTGTATTTACCTCAATTATATTGTTTGCATTATTTTTTAATTTTGTGACGACAATTAGCAAAGATCTTTACTGAATATTTTTTATTAATTTTAATACTTTACGCCGTTATCCCGCATATAGCAGAATAGGTTACTACGTTCCCGTTACAACACTTCGATTCTCCACTTATCGCTGAAATGTGTTCGCATTGCGGGTTGAGTGGCGAAACTTAACACCGCGCCTCGTTACCGGAGCGAGGAAATGAGTATAAATGATATATTTATTTCGTTTGCCGGAGAGGGAATCGAACCCACCACCTGTCTTGTTTACAGTCGCGTGTGCCCCTGAACCATGTCTTGTCTCGCAAACCTCACCTCAATGGAAGATTTTTAAACGTATATTCTTATTAATGTATAAATAATGAATCGTCATTGAAGCCTACAAATATGTATAAGTTTAAATATATGAACATGTTCATCTTTACAATTGTGCACATTAAACGTACATACATACACGAGTGATAAACACATTACCCACTTTGCGTCGTGCTGTCTGGTAAAAATGTTAATTTTGCGGAAAATCATTTAATATGTCAATATAATATGCCTCATTTGGTATTATTTAATGTAGGATTTTATAACCATCCGTAGTATTGAGTATCGTGAATAAATATTGATATATTTGTACAACTTCGCCAACTTAAAAGAACAATCTATTTTTTATCTATATATATAAAATCGAAAGGTCACTCACTCATCACGAAATCTCAGAAACTACAAGTGCTAGGAATCTGAAATTTTGCATAGGAGTTACTTATAGGACGTAGGTGCTCGCTAAGACGGGAATTTGCAATATTCGACTCCTAAGGGGTTATTTTTGGGGTCGAAAGTTTGTATGAAACTTCGTTACTACAAATGGTAGGAGTCTCAAATTTTGCATAGACGTCATTAGGACGTAGTCATCGAGACAGAAATTAATAATAACATAGTTGACGTGGGTGAAACTGCGAGCGGGCCGCTAGTTTTATATATTTACGGTATTTTTTCCTTGGAATTCCCCTGTCAGAGCTTCCCTACACGTCCCGAAGCGACTATACGTCAAATGTCAGCGTTCTACGCCGCGTTCCGACTGTGACCGGAGGAGTTTTATTATACAAAATTATTTTTTTAAGCTTTTCTATAAAAATTGAACTGACAACCACGCTGCAGGAAAAGTCAGATATTTGCAACTGCGCCACAAAAGCAGTCAAGAGCGTGTAAAAATAAGTATACGTACATACATACGTTTGTTTTAAATAAGTTACCTCCTCTATCCAGTTTGAGATCTCAGACAGAAAGACAGAAATAACTATATAAAATAAAATAAACTTTACGTATTTTGTAAATGATACTCTCTTGGTGATAGATAGTGTCAAGTTTAATAGGTGTAGTGGTGTAGCATCTGACTGAAAACGCAGCGGTTATGGGTTCCCACGGAGGGGAATGAACTCGCTGTAAGAGACAAAGCGTGGCGTTGAGTTCCGAAACTGCTTTACGTCAGCATGGAAAACTGGGCGGGTGCACCGAAAAATTCTTTGTCATTTTACACAGTCGGAAGTGTCTATATAATAAATGTAAACTATTTTCCTAATTCTAAGTGAAATTTGAACACACAACTGTCGCGTTCGGTTAAAATCCAGTTGCAGTTTGTAGGTTCTAATAACTTAAAAAAATAGCTTCCCTCTATATTCCGTATATAGCAAGGCCTCAATTCGGCCGACCTATTTTCCTAAATTACTATATAAATAAAACATTGTTTCAATCAAGAATCGAAGCTACAACCATCACGTCCCAATTTCACCTCGACTTCAACTATAAACTAAATGAATTACAGTGCAAATATTAAATGACAACACCGCTAATCAAAAATAACCTGACGCAGTCAAAAAGTATAAAAAGAAGCTATATTTAACAATCTGTCATGCCACGGATCGCTTACAGCTGACAAGCTTGAAATCTGTGACAGACAGACAGAAATAAGATATAAGGGAAACGTAAGATAAATTAGTATTTATATATACGTAGATATATGTATGTATGTATGTTTGAAGATAGATGCTAAATGAAGTTGTTCTTGATAATTTTTTTTGTTTTTGTTTGTGTGAACTTTGCAGGAGGGGAATTAATTTTTGTATGTTGTTGTGAATTCATATCCAATGATAAAAATAGGTTCCGTCTGGCTAAAAGGCTATGTAGGTAAAAACGTGTAACTGTTAAAGATAAGCAAGAAAATGTTAAAAATAAACGGTTTTTAAATTTTTTAACAACTTTTTATTTATTTTTTTTCAAATTGTACATAGCAAGTAATTAAGCTCACAAGTATATTTTTTAATGTTACTACTCCTTTTTGCAACTTCAAGCTGCAAACGGAGTGTCATATCACTAGGTATCCTCTGTCTTTCCCACAATCACCAGACAGCAGTGTTAAGTGGTAGTACTGAACGCCGCACTTTGTTTCGATATCATAACGAGAAAATGTAAATAGTTAATTCCCACTAGTGAGAATGGAATCTACAATCGCGTTGTCAGTCAGATTCTACACCGCTGTATCATCACGGCCTCTATCACTTCATTACTATCATAAAATCAAAATATTTAATTCTCGTAACGATTTAAGATAAAAGTTCAAATGAATTATCTTTTAAACATCTTTATTACGAAGCTTCTGTATAAAAAAATGATTTTGAAAAAAATAACGATAAAAAACATACCCCTAATTTGTCTCCACCTCTATTTTTTATTTCCCCAAAAAAACTTAATTATAGACCACACAATACGGCAACGAAAATATAGCCATTTACAGTGAGTTTGGAAAAAATAATCCTATTTCCTTGCAATAAGATAGAATTTCGATTGTTTTTGCTTAATTTTGGTAGAGTTCGTGTGTATAAAAATTAAGGGTCCATTCGAAGGAATGACGATTCATAATATCTCTTAATAGTGTGTAAACTGGACGTCTATCGGAAACGACTCTACACGAAATACAAAATTAATCTTTATTTCAAGTGAGTAAAGGGCAAATTAGTATTTTTCCAAAAATGATAAGAAAAAAATGACTTTTGGTCATCCAAGGTGGTCCTTTTTTGTACGTCACTGAAAAATGACTTATTAAGAATTTTATAGAGCTGATGTGTTTGACAGATTTAAAACAATGGTTGGTGAAAAAAACAGGTTATGGATTGAGATTCTGCTTTTGTTAATGATGTAAAGCTAGCGAGATATTTTTTTTATAATATACTTTTTTAGATTCACACTGTAAGGTAGAGAGAGTTGGGGATTTATGGTTAGGACACTCCTTTCCCATTAAGACACTTCCGTTCCCCAATTTCCGTGAAATTCTGGAAACATTGCGTATTGAGTAGCGGAACTCAACACCACGCTTTTCCTCGTTACCAGAGCGAGGAAATAAAAATATAAAATATTTAATTTCCTCGAGTGGTTTTAGTCCGTATATATATTTAGAAACACATTACCCTCTATACAAAATGTTTTATTCGTACAAAAATAAACAGCCTATCTGGCAACGATCACCTCTATTTATATATCAGCGGAATCAATCGGCTTGCACTCGTGTAAAATTGTTTTTCTACTTTCTTTTTCAGTTCAAACTGTAGAAAGATGGTGGTAAAATAATGATTAAACACTTTGCTAATTGCTTTTACATTTTAGATATATCAGCGGTACACTGTCTCACTGTAAACGCAACAGTCGTGAGTTCAATTCTCATTCGAGGGAACGAATTATTTGTTTTCACGGTGTGGGTAGTATTAGTAACAGGTTGCTCTATTATCCAGTGTCGATATATTTTTTATCCTGCATATAGCGGAGCAGTGTGTAAGAAAGAGGATGAAGAGAATTTCTCCAAATTCCTACGAATACGAAAAAAAAACAACGGAATCATAAAATCACAGACGGGATATAAATAAATATAAAGATTACCCTAAATAAAATTTTAAAACCCATTTATTCACCACCACGTCTAACTACGTCACTGTTGGGCAATACTATGAAATATCAGATCAATATTTAAACTTTCTTCATCAGAGATCAAAGGGCGATAATAAATATTGTGAAAAGCAATAAATTGTATTTGAACGTGAAACATTTCAGTTTTTAAATATTTAGATGCGTGTTCATACGATATTACACAATTATAGAAGTATTGGTTCAGTTTATATCGTGTATGACATTGTAAGCGGTTTCGAAGAGGCGCTGGTTATTGGTATCTTTAATATACATAGATTAACAATTAAAAAAATAAAGTCGTTTTACTGTTAGCGCAATGGTTGTGAGTTCGTTTTCCACTCAGTTGACTGTTTTTTTTTTTATTTTTTCTCTCTGGTAAGAAGACGTCGAGTGTCAGAACTCACCACGCTACATGTAGGATACCAGAAAGAAAAAATCTGAAAAGTATAAAAATAAAAAGCACGGATTAATATAGAGCAAGTGTGTTAAGATAACAAAAAAGTTTAATATTATCATTATTTATAACGCAGCTTAGAAAGTGATATTGTATGTAAGATAAAGTTGTTATCTTCCATAAAATATTTTTATGGAAGATATATTAACTGGTCTATTAGAAATATAGTTAATTAACTTTTGACCAAAATTGTTTAGTAGCATTTTTTCAGCTTCACGCTATATCCCGCGTGTGGCAGGGAAGGCAGTGTTATGACTCTCCGCTCCCCACTTCCTGCCGAAGTCTGGAGGCATTGTATATTTAGAGGTGGAACTCAACGCATCGTCTTGTCATGACACCAGAGCGAAGAAATTATAATATTATTTCATATTATAATGTTTTTTTTTATTTGTTTCAGATTACCTAATTAAGAGGCTTTATATGTAAGTATTATATTTTTATCTTCAGATTCAGCTTTTTGCAGGGAAGGTAGGGGGAACCTAATGTTTATGCACTCTTTTCTTCATTTTTTAAACTATTAATTATTTATAGCTTGACATTATTATTATGCCATATATAGCAGGGTATGCAAATTTATATTATTCTATTATGTTAACAAGTACAGTTACGTATATATTTACACAGTTGCTATAATATTATACATACATATATGGATATAAAGTCTATACCGCTTTATAATCTTTTATTTAAAATTAGTTCACGTGGCGTCGGTGGTGTAATGGTCAGCATAGTTGCCTTCCAAGCAGTTGATCCGGGTTCGATTCCCGGCCGACGCACACTTTTTGTTTATTATATTTTAGGTGATTAGCAACATATAATTTAAAAGAATTATTATTTTGTTATTAACTACCCCTTCTTGTATTTCTTTTAGATTAAAAAAATATATATTTAAATTTATATTGTTAAAAAGATAGAAATCAATACGAAAATGACATGCTAAGCATTCTTCAACTTCATTACTTTTTTGTAGCCATCGTGGCGCAGCGGTCGGTTCGACGGTTATAGGTTCAATTCTTTCTTGATAGGAAAAAGCTACAGCGCCGAGTTCAGCCAATTACGCTCAGTTTCTCAAAAATTTGGTCAGAAAGTAGAAAACGGAGTGCTTTAACACTAGGTACACCTATCTTACTATGTGCGGGATATAGCGTAGAGCCTAAAGAACTTTTTTAAACTCAAGCTAAAGTTATACTCTCTTACCGTTTCTCGCATACCATAATATAATAAAGTTAAAACAAGTTTTTTCTCATATTAATTACACGTAAGACTAGAACTGGATATCCTAAGAATGTGTTCCGGTAGAAAGGATCTCTTCTAATAAAGATACTTCGCTGTCACTGGAGGATATTAAAATGCGGTCAAGCGTAAACTGGATTAACGAATGGTGGGTTTCGTATGGTATTTATTAGATTAAGAATTTGAATTTATTTATTTAGTTATATATGTACTTACGTATGAAGGCATTTGTGGCTCAGTGGGACAACGTTTGACTATAACATGATGGTTGTGGGTTTAATCGCCGCCCGGAGAAATGGTTTTATTTCATTTCCGCTGTATCCTACACATAGCAGGGTAGGGAAAGGGATCCAGGGAACCTGGTATTATGGTACGGCGTTCCTCATTAACACTTCCATCCACCGCTTTTCCCGCTCCGATACAACAAAGCGCGGTGTTGAGTTCCGCATATCAAATGGCATTGGCAGCAACTCTAACCTAGCGTGTTATGCGGGAAAAAGCGTATAGTTCCTTTGTTATCGTATGTAAGACCTACATTTATATAGAAATAATAAAAAAAGTAATGATCTGTTTACACATTTTAATTGCTCTCACGTTGTTATTCAAGGTAACCTTAAGGTGTTATCTTTACGTTTACAAGGATATACAGAATAGGAAATAGATGTCCCGTACATACATACATACATATGTATGGGCTGCAGTCTTTTAATTAATAAAACATGTGTTAGTTTGTTTGTTTGAATTACTTATTTGAGCGTGGCAAAACACGTGCTGCTATTTTTAGCAACCGATTAAGTTTTTAATTTTAAAAAAGTAGCTTTACGTTTTATCTGGCATAGCAACATAGATAGAGAAAATTTAGTGTTAAGATTCTCCGTTTAACATCGTCAGATCAAGGATCTTCTCGTCGTCTTGCCAGAACTAGGAAATGGAAATAAACCATTCCTCCAAGTAAGGATCAAACCTACATTTATCTTTTTGATTTAATAACTGGATAGGACAATAGAAATTACATGATTTTTTTATTATCTGTTCAAATCCATAAATAACAACTAAAATTAAAGTTATAATTTTGTAATAAAATATTTATTTAGATATTACGTACAATTTTATATGTACAAAAAACCGTTGTGGCGCTGCGGCAAAGCATCTCACTGCAAACGCAACGGTTGTGGATTTGATTCTTACGCGGGGTAATATTTATTTTTATTTCTTTGCTCTAGTTATACTTACTATTGTTATACTAACCAAGGCGGGTTTAGTTTCGCTACTCAACAGTCAATTTCCCAAAAGGTGGCCGGAAGATCAAAATCGAAATTTCTTAACAATATGTTTCCTCGGCCTTCCCTTCTAAATGCGATATAAAACGTGAATATATGCGAGTATGTATAGAACTATATGTTTAAACAGGATACTGTTAACCCCCATAGATGACTTTCACTTTAAACTTCTAAGAAATATTGGCAAAATTTGAGACAAAACCTTCCAACCAATCGAATTTCTTACGATGCTTACGTCACATGTTCAAATTGCTAACGATTTGGGAATCCCCGCTTGCAAAAATCTTAAAGAGACTGACAATTTTTTTTTTTAATTCTGATGTAACAATGAGAAGTAATATCTATATCTCCAAGTTATTCAACTGTATTAATACTCTGCCTCGCATAGTAAAATTATGAGTAGGATTCCGTAACCCAACGCCGTATTTCGATTACTCAGATTGAGAAAGCGTTGTAGGTAAGATATTTTAATAATACATTTCCTCGACTTAGATATGAATCCACGAGCATTATAGCGAGAACATATTGTACCAACATATTGTTCTCCACTTTTTTTAAAGAGACTTTATAAATAACAATTGTACTGGAGCGCAACACAACGCCGCACTTGGTATCACCAAAGCATTTGAATTAAAATTTTCAATATAACCCTATTTAAGAACCAAACCTAGAACTATCCTATACAAACACAATATATTTTGTAACTATGCCTCAGTACATTTCTGAATGCATTACTAGTAAACTGTGAACAAATGTTTTTATCGCTTAATGCGATAAGGTACTATTGTTTGGTTTTAAACCTTGTAACGACTTCCTCTAATATGTAATACATATTGATGTGGTGATAACGGGATATAATAGATTGTAGTATAGATTATTGACGGGATATAGTAGATTGTTAAAAAAGTTTGGTTGTATGAATACGTGTTATAGCTAAAATTAGAGAAAAGTTAAAATAAAGATAGTAAAATGTTTTTTGTTTGTTATATCAGTATACCTCGGGGTTGGATTAGAATCTACAGTTATTTGTAGTTTCCACTTGACAATTACTAATAGTAATATGATTGATTATTTTTAAATATCATTATGAAAGAGAACACCTTTGTGATGCAGTGGTAGGTACAGCATCTGCCTAACCTAGTGTTAAGGCACTCCGTTCCCATTAAGACACTTTTCCACTATATTCCACGCTATTTTTTTAAACACTTATCCACTTTCCGACGAATTGTTGAGGCATAGGCTTTGCCTTGTTGCCAGAGGGATGAAATACAAATATTAAATATTCAATTGCCCCCTGGGAATTGAACCCACAACCTGTGGCAGTTAGAGTCACACGCTTGTGCCCCTGCGCCACGACTGGGCTCAAATAATGGAGATACAATTATAAAGATAAATTTAAAGCTCTGCCATAAGTAGACAAGTATAAGAATCGGTGTTTAGTAGGTCCTCAATGTTGTATGTCGTAACAAAGCGTGTGATGTTTTGAAATTCACTTTACTGTGATAGATACTTGTGTAATTCTATTTATTTTACACTCACACACGTCTTACAGTCATGGGCGTAGGAATTTGGACCGTGCCCACTCCAGAATAGTCTAGTGCCCATCCCAGGCCATGTCAAAGTACTTTAACTACAAAAAGTTAAGCCTAAAAAATGAAAATATCAGTTCAAAACTAAAGTTAAGGGAAATAATGATACTGGAAGCTATGGCTAGCCAATACTTATAGTTAAAGGACCCAGTGGTAAATTTCTCTGTTTTCTATTCTCTTCTCATTAAAAGAGGCATTAAGTTTTTTACCTAAGTTTTTTTTATTTTATTTATTTACTTTTTTACTTTCACGCAAATAGCAAGGTAGGCAGCTGGAACCTCGTGTTATGACACTTCATTCTTCATTTTCCTCCTAATTTTTGAAAATGCTATGTCGAGTGGTTGAATTAAATGCCAAGAATAATTCACTCTCCTGAATCAGAATCGAACCCATAACCCTCGCTTATTGCCGTTGAGCCACGATGTCCTCTTTATATGTGTGTGTACAATTCTTATTTTTAATACATATATATTTAATATATTTTTAATTATAACCCAAATCACACGTGGGCGAAGCCATCACAAATCAACAGTCAAATATCAAAAATCGATAGAAAGTGATAGACTGTGCGTGGGAAATTAACCAGTTATAGAGAACTCGTTAACTGTAATGCAAACTATCGGTTAGATCTAACATTAGGCTGTTATGACGCCCATTGCCATTAGGGTATGTTACACCTATGTATATCTGATGAGTTTGTTTGGCCGATCGCTCTAATCTCAGAAAGTACTCGTTCGAATTGAAAAAGTATGTTTGTGATGGATTGTCCATTTATCTAGGTACATAACGATAGGCAACAGGTAAGCGAAGTGTCTGTCAGGTACTTTCCTAGGTACCTTTTGCCAACCCTCCTATGCGGGATGCAGCTTAAAGTTAAACAACGGCGGAATTTGGACAAAGAAAACGAAAATGGAGAACTAAATATTACTTTTCTTTACACCTTGCTACTACAAAAAATGTAAAGTCCCATAAATATTTTCATCACAATATGAAATGCTGTCGATACGAGAGCAGTGTACGGGCACTTGAAACAGGTTTAAAATTTAACTTAGGTACCTACATACATACATGCGCTGTTTGGAGCAAATATGCCGAAAAGCAGTTAAATTTAACCGCACCGGTCAAGGTTTTTAACTGTGATATAACCGAAGTTCAAATCACCAGTGCGTGGGTATTTCTTGTGCTTAGTAAACAATGTTTTTAAACGCAATAGAATATACGTAGGTATAGGAATATAATACCGTTCATTTCAAGTGCGTTAAATTATAAATTTTTATTTTGATGCATATTTTTAGCACAGGATATACTGATGGGGTTTGTATCTTGCTATAATTTTACACTGATATAGCTCTTTTGAACTAATCACTCCGTTTCCCACTTTACGAGACATTGAGTGTTGAGTGGCGGAACTCAACGCCGCTTGTTTTGCTATAATAAGTACTAATAATTAAATAAATTTTAATCCGAAGGAAGAATAGGTATATGTAAAAGTTTATGACTAACTTATTTCACGAGGTTATTTGCGAAATATAATAAACAAAAATAGTGTCATGGTGAACTAATAATATTGGGTAATAGATGTTAGTGTGACCGGAAGTCCGTTTAAATATTTGTTATATTAGGAATATATCTAAACTATACTGATATTATAAAGTTGAAGAGTATATTTGGTTAAACACGCTTATATAAAGAAATACTGGTATTTTCTTCAAATTTAGTGTTTGGCGACTGGAAAAATAGGCTTTTACAGTAGTAGTACGGTTTATTTGTAGTCTTAATTTAGGCTTATAGTCATTTGTTTATTATTTTCTCAAAATTATATAGTTTCTTTGAAAATTACCAAATTTGGTACCTCTATTTGGAAAATTTAAAAATTTCCTTTTACTAAAAGCTCGATCCAACTGAAAGTTTAAAAGGTCGCAAAAGTTGCATTTTACATGCAGGGCTTTATTTTGGTATCTGAAACTGGAACCTTTGTCATTCGCCAAATAGTAAAAAAAATGCTTCACTCGATACTAACTCGACATCCGGTGGTACGACTGAAAAAAACGAAAAAAAATATTTTGTAGCTAACTTTCGTTTATTATCTATACCTAGTTTTTTAACTTCTTTTTTTTGTTTCACGCTGTATCACGTAGGCAGAGGGAACTTAGTGTTAATATCTATTCCCCACGCACCGCTAAATTCTTGTGAAGAACTCAGAACTCAACGCCGCGCTGTGCTTGGTTACCAGAGCGAGGAAACGAAAATAGGTTCTTCAATTTAAATTCGAGGTTCCCAGGTTCCCTATGCCTATACTATTATGTGCGGTACATAGCGTGTTGAGTAGTAAAACTCAAGGTCACCTTTAGTTTACCGGAGATTATATGGGGCGAAGACTTTAACTTTCTGCCTTAAAAAGTCACTAGCGTGAATAATCGAACTCAAGGCTCTCGACGAACAGAGAAGATTCGACTCGTTTTAATATTGTCATACATTTCAACAAACAACATATATTTTTTTATTATGTCTTTAGAAAAATCTCAGTAACCCTTTACAGCTCTCATAAAATTTGTTAAAAATAACTTCAAGTGGTATAATAAAGGTGTTCAAAAGATTTTTCATTATTATTACTAAGATATAAGGTCCATTTTATTGTTAGGTCCACATGATCAGTGGTTGTGTAGGTTCCTATTACAAGGGGATAAGGTTCAATATCGTTAAACTGCAAAGTGCATATAACGCAGTCTGTTCAGAAGAAAGCTAGCCTTGTTACTGACACTTGACACGAAGTGCGTTTCCATTGTTGTTTGAAACGTCTCTTCTTAACACAAAGAGAATTGTGGCACTCTACTTTGTTCTGGACTCTCAATGTATTTAGGGTCATTTGGTGTAGCTTTACGGTGTATTTTAGTAGAATACAGAAGCCACTGTAATTGATTTCTTTCTTTTTCTTTATGGGGGCAATTGTGACGCAGTGACACAGTATTAGTAGGTGCTGGGCACCTCAGTACATAGACTTCTAATTCTGTCAACACTGAGTCTGTAATCGATGAAAAGAAGGACATTCCACTAAAAACTAAAAACGATAAATTAAAATTACAAAAGGTTAACATTTTTTTTATTTCTATATAGTTTAATATGGCGGCTTAATATTTTTTCAAAATAATTCCTGCTTCAGAACTGTTTTATACCTAATATGATGGTTAAGATAACCGTCAGTATTGCCGTAGTATAATGGAGAAGCGTATAATTTCAAGTGGCAGTGGTAATTCACTGGATCTTGTAACGGTATGCAGTGCATACCTACAGAACTACGTTAATATATATATATATAAATGGATATGTCGAGGGCGGCGTGGCGAAGGGGCACAAGCGTGCGACTACAACGCGACAGTTGTAAGTTCGATTACCTTGATTGCAACAATGACAAAATTGCACTTTCATTAAAAAAAACGAAAAAAGTTTCTGTATGAGGAAAGATTATTTACAAACTAAAATTGCGTCTCCTACAATAAATAAATTCACAAAATGTAAATTGGTCATTGTTGCAACAAACGAGGCATATAATCTAAAACTTACGTCAAGTTCAGAACGGAGACTTATTACTACGTTTTCTTTGTTACTTCATATGTTTATATTTATTTATATTATATTGCTTAAAAACGGTAGAAGATGAAAACAGAAATATTATACTACTACAATATCTATATAATGTCTGACACGCCTTGCTCGCACTGGGTTAATTATTGTGTTTAAATTATTTCCATTTCTCTCAAAAGATAAGGAACGGCATTGACCGTTCCACCGATGTTCCATCCACCAATGTTGGCAAACAGAGTGTCTTGGCACTAAACTATCTCTTATCTCTAACTATAAAAAACGTGTAAAATTAAAAAGACAAATTCATTGAAACCGTCCATCATTCATTTTATATCTGTAATGCACTTCCACAAGCAATTATTCTGACTAAGAATGAATCACTTAAGAACATGTGCTGGTCGTTCGCATTGCTGATCCTCGATAAGTTAGTATAACGAATTGGTTGGGTTCTTATGAAGATATCTGGAATATGGTGTGAGTTCGATTCCAGTAATTTTTTTGTGTGGCAGATTTCAATTCCACATGTTGTCTACCCAAACTGAGATTATAACTAGTATTTAATTACGTATTACGTTACGTATTAAAAAATGTTGTTACAAATTAAAGTAATATATTTTTCGTAAGACACATAAAACAACGCAATAAGAAATTTATTTAGGACTTTAATATCGCATACTAATTACAAACAACAAATTTTCAAATCGATTAATTTCTATTTGTAATTCGAAGTAATCTCAAAAAGTAATTAAACACTGAACAGTTTGTGAAAAATAGTCTCGTGTTGAATTTCATCTATATATATAAAAGGACTTGTCCTCACTGACTGAGGTAAGACGCACGCACAGCCGTAACCGCTGATGATAGAAACGTGAAATTTGGACATAAGTTTACTTTTGTAATCTGGACATCCACTAAGAAGGGATTTTGAAAAATTTTAACCCTAAAGGGTGAAATAAGGGTTCAAAGTTTGTATGGAAAAAAATTTAAATCGGTACCGATTTCTACAAAATTTGAAATTTAGATCTTTAAAAGTATTTAATTGAACACGTGTTTCATCGTTTTCTAGAATTCTCCCCCTAAGGGAGCAAATAAGGGGTTGAATATTTGTATAGGTTTCTTTAAATCGTCACCGATTTTTATAAAATTTGATATTTAGACTCTTAAAAATATTTAATTGAACATATGTTTCATGGTTTTCTAGAATTCACCCTCTAAGGGTGCAAATAAGGGGTTGAAAGTTTGTATGGAAAAATCTTTAAATCGCCACCAATTTTTATAGAATTTGAAATTTAGACGCTTAAAAATATTTCATTGAACACATGTTTCATGGGTTATTATAATTCACCCTTAAATACGCAAGCGAAGCTGCGCGTGTCCGCTAGTTAATTTATATAACTTGTTAAATACACTAGGTTCCCTTTGCCGACCCCGTTATATGTGAAATATAGCGTGATGAAAAGCGCAAACAAAAATAATATTTAAAAAAATCACCGATATTTGATATTGAACCATCAAATCGCCGTACAAGAAGCAGATTCGGTCAGTACAAACAGACGGACGGACAGTTTTATTTATATTTACATAGAGATAAAGTGTCATCGGTATATCTTCACAGATTAAACATTTGTAGAGGAGGTGACAAGTGGCTTGTAGGCTCTAAAATTTCATATTACGAAACTTTAGTTTTACTATTACAACTTGTATGTTGATACTGTTGACGGTTGTAACGCAATGTATGGGTAATAAAGGTATGTATTTATTTTAGTTTCACGTATTCTTCTCATGGCAGGTAGACAGAGGGAACTTGGGAACCTGGTGTTTAGACACTCCATTCCCATTAAGAAACTAACGTTTTCCACTCCGTCGGATTATGGAGATACTGCGTGTTATGGGGCGGAATTTAGTGCTGCAGTTTGCCTCATAACATTACCTATATATTTTGTTAAAAAATTCTAAGAGTTTTGTAAATTAAATCTTGTTTTAGGACTAGCCATAGCATCTTTACCTTCTCCATCGCCCATATGTTTAGAAAAGTGGGATACATTAATTCTTTTTTTTTTTTCAAACTGGATTTACTACTGGTTTTTACAACCACAAGGTTGGGTGAGGGAAAAAGGTACTCTCCCCCGAGTGGGAATCAAATCCAGAATCGTCGCGTCGGACCAAAACCATAGAAATATTAAAAGTTTCTCACTTATTATACACATTGTCATATAATTTCGCCCAATTTTCCTAATGTTTCAACGTTCAAAAATAATGAACAAAAAAGTCTTTATGAACAAAAAGTGTTTCTGAGAAGAAAGCTCCGCCATTAAATCTTTCTGCGAAGCCCTTTTTGTGACGTTTGGGATTCGGGTTTTGTTAGATATCTGATGAGAGTTATATTAGTCTAATTTAGATCGTATTAAACTTTTCATTACAGTCGTTAGTATTGACCGTCAAGGATAGGTTGTGGGTTCGATTTCCAATCAGGAGAATAAATGAAATATTTTTCATTTCCTCGCTCTGGTACCGAAGACAAAGCATGGCGTTAAGTTGAACTCAATATTTCGAAAATCGGCTGGTGTTTGTGGAGATATTTTATTAACATTAGGTTTATTCTACTTACCCTACTGTATGTAGGTTACAGTCCACAACAAAAATTGTTACAAATTGTCTGTGCTCAGCTGGCACGTTCGGAACGCCATAATTACAGAACTTCCTATAGAAATAACAATTCCTTTTCCTCGAGTGAGAATCGAACCCGCAACCGTCGCGTTACAGTCACTCTCTTGCGCCCCAGACCCATGACGCGCGACGGCCTAATTAGAAAACTGAACATGACACATTTGTTTTTGTTTTTCACATGGTGGGAAGTAACAAGTATAATGACACGCACGTGAAACAATATGAGAATAGATACTAGATGTCAGGATAAAAGGATAAACGCTGACCTCTCAAACTACCTGAGCGATCATCCAGGATAGTTTATTTTAAACTGTTTGTGTTTTATATAACAGACAGGACTTTTTCTTGTTGATGAAAAGATTAAGAAATATTCGTTTATTTCTCTCTTTACATTGAGTTAATGACGACGCAGTAAAGCTGTATACTATTAGACATTCAATCAATATGTTTGACAGCTGAAAATAGTTAAAAATGAAAAATGACAGTATTACAACATCAAAAATGAACTTTCGCATTGATAACAAAACCAAGAGTGATATAACGATAGCTCAGTTTGTTTTATAGTGGGAATTTAATAGCATATTGCACTCAATATAGGAATGCCTCGTAAAAATAGATTTATGGCTGAAATAAGAAATAAAAAGAAAATTATATTTTTTTCCATACATTATTGTTATATAACGTTAGATGCCTACTTTGTACACCTGGTGTTTTATGATGGAACTATAATATTTTAATATAAAATTATATTATTGGTTTTTATTGAATTGGATTATGAAATTTTTATATGGATTTTGAGTATAAATGTCTTATTAGGATTCAGTGAACAACGGAGTGTCTTGTCTCTTGGATCCTATAGTGATCCGTCACTGTAATGAGAGAATAGAATTATATATCATTTTGTAGAGTTGACTTTACAGCGTTTGACTATAAACGCGATGTTTGCAGGTTCGATTCGATTTCCACTCGTGACTCAGGATAGTGGTAATATTTAAATTATTTTCATTTCTCAACTTATGAAGACAAAACGGGGCGTTGGGTTTCGACACAATGTATTGTATTTAGATAAAATATGCGCGTCCGTAAAACATTTAAGTAGTCAAATCTCATCAAATTATATCTGGATGTATTCCAACGTGCTGTGAAGCTAATTTTATCCAAACTACTGAAAGGGCACTGACCATCTGATAACAAGTGTTTTCTTCTTATATACAGTTTATTTCTATAGCCAATGAAAATTTTTATTACGCTATCATTGTGTTTAAATAGTTTTTATTGCTTCACTTTTGTGAGACAAATTACGGCGTTGAGTTCTGCCTTTTAACACACAATGTTTTGTAAATGAGTTTCACCACTTAACGCAATTCCTTCAGAATTGTATTTATGAGGATGCCAGTGTCTGAACACTAGGTTTCCAGGTTTCCTTTGCCTATCCTGCTATGTGAGGGAAAGAGCGTGATGTTAAAAAAATCGCGTGTAATTCAAAACCTAACAATAAATAAAGAATGTCTACATAGAAGTAAAGGAAAACCTGTAATTTTATTATAGCACATTCTGAAAGCAGGAAGAGTAAACCGCGTAACGTCACACTGCGACCGCACGCTGTATAAACATGCATTTCTTTGGCATATCGTGCGAATTGGCCTTTACTATCGAATATCGGTGTAACGATTATTTTTTATTATTTTGACCTTATTTTACCACTACGGCACAGCGGAAGGAGTGATTAATTATTTTCTTTTCTTCACTCTCCTAAGAAGATTTACGCAGCAATAAGTTACGGCACTCAACACGACATATCTCGATAATTGAGTACGGAGTGTATTTATACTAGTTACCTCTATGTATCTAGTATACACTCACTGTGGAAACCCTCGGCATTTTTGATGAAAGTTGAAATTCTTTCTGAGCTTAGTGTCGTGATTCTCTATTCCCCACTGCTCAATTTTAAGACATTGGTGTTTCAATGGCAGAGCTCAACACCACTTATTATAGCTTTACCCTGTATTCCGCATAAAGCAGGGTATGCAGAGGTTCCTAAATATTGAGATACTACGTTCCCCACTTTACGCGTGCTTTTCCATTGAATAAAATATTACAAAGTATTTTTTTTACGAGTACATTAAAACTATTTTAGCTTTACGCTCTATCCCGCACATAGTAGGGTAAGCAGAGTGAAGCTGGAAACCTAGTGTTTCTGTTGCCTACTTTCCGTCGAATTCTAAAGACATTGTTTGTTGAATAGCAGAACTCGCTACTCGTTACCAGAGTGAAGAAAAGGATTATTATTATTTCGTTCCCCCAAATAGAATTAGAATCCACAACTATCGTATTTACAATATTACTTACCTACTTATTAAATAACTCTATCAATATGTCAATCTGTCAGTCTGTACGTTTGTTACGGAAAACGTCTAAAGTAGACAAACAAAGCAATTGTTCGATGCCATAGCGATACAATTCTCGCAAGACGCAATATATCAGTATAAACGAACGTTATGACAGGGCGGGCGGCGTAATTGTATCATGTGTATCGGATACTTGTATTTCTGATATGGTTTAAAAGGAAAATTCCATTCTTACTCTTTCTTTATTTATCCTATCTATTTTATAGGCAAGATAAGAATTTTTAGATTAAAATACATTACTTGAAAGATTGCCAAATTGCAGGTCCAAATCTAGCGACGTGAAAGTGTTTATACGTTTACTAAAAAGTATAAAAGTTATGTATGTATCCTTAATGTGCAATAATACTTTGGAAATGTGAAAATATATTTTTCACTAACTTTCAGCTGAAAGGAGGCATTGCGAGTTGAGTGGCGGTAAACATTAAGTATTTCATTTCTTCGAGTGGGGATCGAACCCACGACCTGTCTCGTTTACAGACGCACGCTTGTGTGATATTCCTATGTATATAATAGGTATATATTTTGGACCTTGCGAAGTAAACCTATAAACTATGTTAGTTAAAATAATTTACCTTATCAGTTTATAATAAGGAAAATAACAAGTAGAAACTATAAAACACAGTGAATAGTCGTAAATTCCATAAAGCTGCCATTTTTATAATAATTTTATTTATATTATTTAACATAAAAACATATTATATTAAAATAATGTTATGTTGAGGCCGTCATGGGGCAATGCCACAGCATCTGACTATAAAAGCGACAGTTGTGGATTCGATTCCCCTAGATAGAATGAAATATTTTCATTTCTTTGCCTTGGTGACCAAACACGCAATGTTTCGAGTATTAGGGATCCTTGGGGACCGGAGCGTTTTCATATTTATTTCCCTCTTCCTACCCTGCGGGATACTGCGTGAAACTATAAAAACAACAAACTCTATTCTATTTCCACGGGACAGCGAACAAAACCAAGAAGACAATATATATATATTGAATAATCATCCCATCAAGACCCTCACGTTTCTTCCCAACGCATCCGGGAGTTTAAACGGCACGTGGTAATATAATATTTGCAAACGTGATCTTGCTCCTTCAATACTAATAGTGAATTCCGCCACTCAACGCACAATGTCTCGAAAATTCGGGAGAAAGTGGGGAACGGAGTGTCTAACACTGGGTTCCCTCTGCCTACCCTACTTCATTGAAGGTCTTGGAAGGTTTTTCATTGAAGGTCTTGCCTGCTCTAATAATTCCTGTGAGGAACTGAAGAGCTGCTTCCTTGCATTTCTATGCAAGTTGAATGTTTTCGAGCTATGTATATCGTCAAAATTTGAAAGATAGTAACCGTATGGTATTAAGTGGAGGGTTTTTTAAAATTTGATTTGAATTGTAAAGCTATTGCTGGATATAAGAAAATAAATTATTATTTTTATTATTGTCGAATTTTCTTTGACAGCAGAATTTCGTTTGTTTTACGGCCACACATTTCCTCGTTGAGAATCGAATCCATATTCATCTCTGCCTAACGATATTCCCTATATAAGAAAATAAGCAAAGTTAATAAGCTTAAGCTTAATATAAAGCAAATTATAATATCATTACATAATTATAATTTCCCTTGACTATAAGCCAACAAGCATTCTATGGAGTTAATGTATTTATAATGATGCTGTTTTAGATCTTAATCTTCTCATTTTGTATGAAGCTGCCGATAAGATGGCATTACGTCAGATATACTTACTTATACATAATTTATCTATTTTTATTTAAGGCCATCGTAGCGTTGCGGCAACTCGTCGTAACTGCGACAGGTAAAAGTTCGACTCGCACATGGAGGTATTAATTATTTTCATTTCTTCGCTCTGGTAGTAGTTAGTAGAAAAAAATGGTGTCTTTTCACAAGGTCTACTTAAAAAAATGTATAAGTTTCAAACAAGCTTATAATAATAAAAATTACATAACTGGTATCAAAAGAAACAATTAGAAATTATTATATCAATTCCACGCCGTATCACTAAAAGCGTTTAAATTATTTTCATTATCCCGCTCTGGTAGGCAAAACACAGCGTTAAGTTCCGCAATTTAATCTACAATGTGTAGAAAAATCTGCGAAAAGTGGGGAATTAATTACGTTGTTATGCGGCAAATGCATGTAATAGCTTTGTTTTCTTTAATATAATAACTACGGCATAACCTTTTTAATTGTTTGGATTATATTAACGAAAGTTTTAAAAAATGCTATAACTTAAGTTATTTCGAAAGTATCACCGACGCGTATTTGACTATCGATAACGAGATATAATCGTCTCAATTAATTATATATCAAATTTGATGACAGAATTATGAGATTGGATGCTGTGTTTTAATAGATATATGGCTGTAACTTTAATATTATTATAGTATATTCACACTTCTTTTTTGATTAAAATATTTTTCTTGGTAAAGCAGCGCGACAGGTTGTGGGTTATGGTATAATAATATTTTCATTTTTTCGTTCTTAATAGGAACGCAGTGTCGGACACTAGGTCCCCAAGTTCCCTTTGCCTACCCTGTGCAAGATACAGAGTGAAGCTAATAATTCATCCTTCCACTGGGATTGAATGGACCCATAAAATTCATAGTCAAGAATGCAAAAGATATAAAAAATATATTCCCTCTTTTACATTAATCCTTTTTTTTTTATACTTTCTATACTCATCGAATAATTAAAAATCAACATAATTTTATATACCATTTTATATTTGTTATATTTTATATTACTTAAAAATATTCATATATTCAAAATTAATAACCTTACAATGACGTAAAAATTCTTTGTTTTGCCTTGCACGGGAATCAAACAGAAAACAATACTACTGTATCAAAGAGAACAAAGCGACGTTTCACAGTCAATTGGCTCCAACATACATTGACTTGTATTCTAGACGACTCGCGTCGTATTGTATACAAATATTTGACGGTAACGGAATTTTGTTTACAAATAATACTTCAAACGAGTCGTGATATCGATGAAGCTGTGATTTTATATTAAGACTAGCTGCTACCTGCGGTTTCGCTCATGTAGTAAATGAACATAGTCTAGAGAGTCATTTAAGTGCCCAAGGCTTTTTTGTCCGTATATACCATTGGTAGGAATTGATATTCATTCAGGGATTTTTTTTCAGGTTTACGATATTATTAGATATTTGCTTAATTCGAGATATATCGTGAAGCTGAAAATAGTACAGGCAGGCGGAAAATAGTACTAAAACACTCTGTTGCTCGCTTTCCGCCGCTGAGTGGTAGAACTCAACGCCGCGTATATTGGTATTTTTTTATTATATATTTTTTTTATTATATAAAAAAATACTAACTCTTAACTTTTTTTTTAAATAAGCAGAGCAAAATAAAATGACTAGTATAGTAGAAAATTAAAGAATATAGATGCGACGCGTCTCATTATTACAAATCGCATCCTGATCGTCCAGTAATGAGGCCGCGATTAAAATATAGTACCTTTAGTGATTAAGACTTTTTGTCGTACGACTATCTTATATTTAAAACAGAAAATAATTAATCACAATATTAGGCTCTTTGTTCAATAGCGAAACTTACAGTTATGAAATGAAAATAATACATACTTCATTCAATAATACTTCTCACTAATTTGGAGTGAAATATAGTATTTTATTGTGTATAACATTTTTTTTTATCCTACGACTTTTGCGAAATTGTAATGAAGATAAAATCGGAAGTGTCTTCTCACTACGCTCTAGAATATTGAGTGGTTCGGCCAATAGTGTTCTCGGCTGGATAATGAAAATAATTACCGGAAAATAATTGAATGAAAATAATTACGATCAACCAGTGTTTACCTCCGATCAATTATATAGCCGATAGGTGTTTACAGTTTAATGTATCTCTGCGCCACTATAACCTCTATATTTTAATTTTGTTTAAATCCCACACTATAAAAGTCACCTCATAAAGATGTAACACGTCGATACGACAGTAATTTGCTGCGGAATAAGCGCCCGAGGCGTGCGGCGCTCTGATGCTATATTTTTATTTTCCCTTAATAACAGACGGTGGAGGCCTCACCTTTAATGATCATATAAATATTATAATGTGATGTACGTGTGTCTGTTATTATCTTGTAGTTTGGAATAATCAATTTTGATATGCGTAAACTATGTTAATAAGTTTTATAGATTAATAATTAGTGAAGTAGACAAGGAAAGAAGATTGAAAATTCTCTACCATATGTCCGTCCCTGGTTAGGCTATGCCTACTTTTTTCAAGATCTACCCCACTAGGTATAAAAAGCAGGAACCTAAACAAAAATTTCATATATTTTTCCTACCTAGGTGGTCTAGAATCATTAACGATTCCATGAAGTCAACTGATACGCGTTACAGATTATGTATGTACTCTACTACATATAATGGACCAGCTGAGAATATATTTAGAACGGTAAAGCTTTCACGACACACGACTTTCTCAGTGTTAGTTTATTTTCATAACAAAATTTGTGTTTTGTTTGAAATATGTCGATTGTATTCTTGTATTAGCCTTGAATCTTTGTGTTTGCTTGTATTCTAAACTTTATTTATACAATATCTTATTTTGAAGAAATAATTGAATTTGAGAAATAATTGAACTAAATACTTAAAAAAAGGGAAAACATAGTTTTTCTCCCATGTGGCAACCGAACCCACATCTATTGATTCTACAGTCAGACGCTGTACAACTGTGCCGCGGTGGCTTCAATGAAGTCAATAATAAATATATATTGCAATGTAAATTGGGTGCAGGTCTTCAACCTACAATTAGAAATTTATTTATAATATATGACTAGTAGAATCACTCACTTTACCTGCCAAGTGCCAACGGGCTAATGATATACTGTTGTTACAGTAACAGATATTTTTTACTTACTAATGAAATACTATACCTTATATTGTAAAGAATAGTTTGTTTGGTTGAACGCAGCAATCTCAGAAACTATTTCTATAAAATAATTCATTTATTGAGGATTTTACTTTTTTATATGGCATTCATCATTTCGATGTAGTATGTACTTACTTCCCGCCCTTAAAAGACTTACTTCCCGGCTTTAAAAGACCCTGAAAAGACAAGGAAGACGAAGCGCGGCGTTCAGTTTCGCATTTTTACAAGATTAACCAACATTTTTTTATCTATACGGTGTCGCATATCTCAATGTTATAAAAGAGGTGGGTATAATTATTAATTTGCTATGCATTTAGAAAACAAAGATTATGAGTCAAGATGTGATTCAATTCGTTTTATTGCACTTTTATGCGAATTCTTGAAAACTCGCAATAATAAAGTTATAATTCATAAGTTTTTTGGCTTTCTTGATACATTATATTAATGTCTCCATTAGATTATTTTTAACTCTTAAGTATAAGATATTTTTTCAGCCTTATGCTGTATCCAAAACGTAAAGAGAGGTCTTAGTCTTAATTAAGACATTTCGTGTTGAGTGGCGGAACTTAGTGCCGCGCTATGTCTTGTTACCAGAGCAGGGAAATGAAAATACTAAAACCTCGAGTGGAAATTACTAGTACCGTTGGCGTTAACGGTCCCAATTTACATGTTTATAATAATTACCTATATTATGATTTAGGCATGTGTTGTTTGTATTTTTACTAATCTGTGCGGTTATATAGTAGATAGTAATTGTACCCTTTTTAAACAATTGTACCAAAGTTGATATAGTTCTAAGAATACCTACACTAAAAGTAAAACTCTCTTTGTGTAAAAAATACGAAAATTATTATGAATCAACACACCTAAATACTTAACCTATTAATAAATAATAGTAGCTTAATAAAAATTAATTGCCCAATTAAACAAAAGTAAACAAAATTGAGACGTTAGCTATTACTTTTATACAAACAATATATATGAAGATTAGACTCGAAGCAGTCATTAAGTTGAAAGGAACAAGCTGTTAAGCGTATTCTAATTAATTTTATTGTTTTTGTATGGGATAAGGGTGTTTATAAACTGAAGTTCGTTTTTTTTAGCTTCACGCATTCCCGCATAGCGTGGTAGATAAAGGGAACCTAGAGTTAAGACACTCCGTTCCTCATTTGCCCCCCAATTTTTGAAACATTGGATATTGAGTGACGGACCTAGAAGACTCACTTTATTATAGTTTTCCAGTAAAAAAATCATTGTTAATAATTTCAAATTTCCCATTTCATATGTCGAAGAGAGGAGAAGCTAGATGGTAACTATGATTAAGTCCTATTTTTAATCTCTTATTTTATCCCAAGCACAACTTTTTCGCCTCTTCCTCGATGTCCGGGGAGTCCTCGAGTATTATCCACACTGTTTTCTCGAAAGTCAACCTACGTCTCTACAAATCAATTTAGGTTCTACCTATAAAAAAATATGTATTTTGTATGTAGCCGTTCTAAATACGGCGCTCGTAAAAAAATCTATTTAGAAGCGTTTTAGATATAAAAATATCTTCCATTGTGTTTGTTAAAACTTCCGTAAACCGAGTATCCGGGATACGTTAATGTTTGACGTCGAACAGATTGTATAGGTGTGTTCAAATTACTTAAAAAAAGGCGAATTTCCGACCAAATTTGATATAATTCGTGTTGTGTGGCGGAACTTAACGCTGCTTAAATCTTATTTGGAAAGGAAACAAATATTAATCGTAAGGCATTACGATGATACATTTATATGTATATAGAATTATAAAGTAATACTATAAGCGCGAATAGAGATTGAACAGTAACCACCGCGTCTACAGTCAGATATCTTCGTCATTGATTGCGTCAATGGACAATGTTTATATTTAAAATATTCCCTGTTTTCATAAGAAACACGGTGCTAAGTTCCGTTAAGTAGTATATCATAACATAATGTTTATATAGAAGAAAAGAGTGGGAAACAGGATGTCTTAACACTAACCCTTCTTTGCCGACCCTGTTAAATGCGGGAAATGCTTCATAAAAGAACATATATAAGGAAAACTTTACGCTTATTCCCACAAAACAGGGTATTCAGAGGGAACTTAGTGCTAAGGCACTCCGTTTCCCACTTTTCACTGAATTTTCGAGACATTATGTATTGAGTGGTGGAACTTAACGCTGCGTTTTACCTACCAGATCGGGAAAGTAAAACAAACTTAAATATAATCGTTCGCCCGAGTGGGGATCGAACCCACATCGGCACTACGACGGCCTCTGTACAGTAGACCACAGAAGTTTGTATTGTAATAAGAATTAAATATAATAGTGGTGTGTTGTACGATTTAAAATAATCGAGTACCATTGGCCTGAATTTGTTTGAGGTCTTTGTACGTAAGATTATGTTGCAGTGGGAGATATACTTTAATGAATACATAAAGCTTTACTGTTACTCCGTTACTGAAATTTGGAGGGTTGACATTTTTAATTTTCTTGTATGGGGGTTGCATTCCCCAATATTCCTACGGGAGCGGGAAAAAGTTAAATTTCACGTTATACATTAAAATATCTAAACTAACAATATTTTATAAAACTACTATAAGGTATTGAGCTTATCTTACAGCTTTCATTTTTGTTATAGGTTAAGAGCATCTTAACACTAGGCATCCTCTGCCCTCCCCCTTAAACAAAAAATCGACGTCCAGTTCATAAAATCCCTATTAATTTAGAGCCATTGCTGAGCTTTGGCAAATAATATAAAATTAAAAAAAAAATTAAAATTGTGTTATACATCGTCCGAGTGACTGAGTAGCTAGTAACACCAATACTATATCGTCTTCTTCTTCTTCTTCATCCTGGCATTAATCCCGGCTATTGCCAGGGTCTGCCTTCCTACACAACCTACTCCACTTTGCACGATCTTTTGCATCCTCGGTGGTTAGACCATTGGCTCTCATGTCCTGCATCACGACATCCAACCAGTGCTTCCTTGGGCGTCCGGGAGGTCGCACCCCAGGGACTGGTATAGCAAGGCACTTGCGTCCGACATAGTTCTTAGGCCGGCGCGTAACGTGGCCAAACCATCTCAAGCGACTCTCTTGGAGCTTATCCGCTACGTCACGGACCCCAAGACTACCTCGAATGAATGTGTTGCGTATGCGGTCAGACCGCGTTACGCCGCACATCCACCTCAGCATCTTCATTTCCGTGACGTGAAGCTCCTGAGTGTGCCGAGATAGTGCTGGCCAACATTCGCTGCCGTATAAAAGAACCGGTCGGACGATGCTCTTGTATATCAGCCCCTTGAGCTTGGGCGGTATTCTGCGGTCGCAGACCACACCAGTGACTTCCCGCCATTTGGCCCAGGCAGCGCTTATCCGGCCATGGACATCGTGATCGATGCCTCCAGACTCGTGCATAACGGATCCAAGGTACCTGAACTTCTCCGACTTAACGGCTGGCTCAGGACCTATAAGGATGGTGCTCGAGTCCCGGCTCCCGCAGGCCATGTACTCTGTCTTCGACACATTTAGTTTAAGACCGCCGTTCTCAAGCGTACCCTTCCAGAGGTTCACTTTACGCTCCAGCGTCAGTCGGTTCTCGGCAATGAGTGCTATGTCGTCGGCATACATCATCAGCCATGGAGGCTGGTCCTGGATGTGAGCCGAGACAGTATCGAGCACTACATTGAATAAGAACGGACTAAGAGCCGAGCCCTGGTGAACCCCCACGTAATCGGGAAGGTCTAGTGTCGCCAACAGCAGTCCTAACCATAGAAGCGGAATCGTGGTACATGTCTCTGATAATCTCAA